>CM032178.1:2915426-3116917 GCA_018908115.1 Anopheles rivulorum
CACTGCTGTGTCCGAAGCGTAGTCGTTCACGCTGGCTGTCGGCGTACTTCAGGAAGACAGCCTTCAGATCCGACTCCTTCTGGAAGAAACCAACCACGGACGTTTCCTGTGCCTTTAGGAACGCTTCGAATGCCTCCACGGTCAACAGATCCTTCGATGCGGGGCCAACAATGGATTTCATGTACTTAGCGATACCGTTTGCCTCTCGCGGACCATTGTACTCCTGGGACACTTCGCCATTCTTGAACACTTTCAGGGTGGGATAGCCACTGACGCTGAATTTGTTACAGGTGTCCTTACCACCCTCGGTACAGTCGACCTTGGCTAGTGCGATTGGAGGATCATCACCACGCAGCAGTTCGGCCGCCTTTGCATATTCGGGTTTAAGTTTTTTGCAGTGTCCACACCTGGAACGAAACACCGGATTAATCGACAAACAGAAGAAGAAAATAATTAAAATGCTGACACGGAAGGTTATTGACATTAGGTTTGGTGGGACACTATTGACGAGTGTGAGTAAAATAATCCCCCCCGAACATTCTTCTTAGCAATGTTGTCTCTTTTCCGCTTCCCAGGTTTATGATACTGCCACAAAATGGAATATATTTCGCAATAAGTATCATGGCCCTGGGGGGAAAATTAGTTTCCCGTTTCCCGTTCCGAACATACCATGGGGCATAGAACATCACAAGTGTGGTTTCCGTTTCAGCAACACGGGTGGCAAAGTCGCTATCGGTCAAATCCAGAACGTCGGCTTCACCGGCAAACGCCAACGCCACAAGGGCACACAGACAAACCAACAACCGGCAGTACATGATTTTCCGCTTCGCCGCAGCTGATGAAGAAAAGATACTTTTATTATTCCTTCCTCTGTGGATGCAGCAAGAGATGCTCCTTTGCAATAGATTCGATTCTATTACGTGGCCCTCGGAGCCGACTCCAAAAACACACTTTACTTACTCGAAGAAATTGATGAATTAAATCGACGTCTTCTCGAAGCCAAGTTTCGGAAAGATCTCTTTTCTTATGTTGGTGTTAGTGACCTCCCTGTCGTGTTTCGTTGGCGATCGCTGATTGGTCCGCGACATGCACGATAGTCGGTCAACTGGACATGTGCGATAAAATATTCATGACAGCACTCGACACTGCTTTGCATACATTGAGATTTAAAAGAAGTTGTAGAATTGTAAAATAAAATAGCAAAATTTCACTGATTAGTGATAAAAGTTAAATTGTGTTGAAAAGGTTTGGCTAAACGAAAAGTCGATTGTTACGAAAACAGTTTTTGCCCGAAGCTGTCGAAAGTGTCGGATCGGAATCCCTTATGTCAAAAGTTGGGGTGTCAAATTCTGGCCCGAACCAGCCTGCTTTGCCAGTCAGCTTTGAATCCGGCTTTGTCGGTAAATACAGTTTTGTCATTATCAAACGGAGTCATTTCGTATTTTGCTTTTTGGTTTAACGAACATAGGAAGCGACGGTAGCGCTGATACTAACCACGCGATTTATCGAAGCTCAGTACAATAGTTTGGTTAGCATTGTGTGTAACCGACCGTGGTGTGTAGTGTTAGACGTATATCGACGCAAAATTCTACAACCAAACGTGCCGGGGGACGCACTTTTCCGGTTTGCGTATAATCCTTAGTGCTAGCGAGTAACAATAGCCTGCTGTGAGATTAATCTCTATCCCAAAGAAAATGCCTACTTGGACGCAAATCCAATCACAGCTTCGCAATCCCAGCAATCCGGTCGTGTTTATGGATATAACCGTCGGAACAGCGGTAGGTAGAAAACGTAGCACAATGCGATACGAAACCATACAGAACAGCAAGAGCGGAATAGTAATTTTTGCATTGCATTGCCATCGACAGGAAATTGGCCGCATGGTGTTCGAACTGTACGCGGATGCTGTACCGAAAACGTGTGAAAACTTCCGCCAGTTCTGCACGGGCGAGTACAAAAAGGATGGTGTTCCGATAGGATACAAGGGCTCGAGTTTTCATCGCGTCATTAAGGATTTTATGATACAGGGAGGCGATTTTGTGAATGTGTGTTAATAATTTGTGGCGTAGAAATTTAATGATGCTGTAACGAAGTGTTAATGTTTAAACCTTTTCCTTTCCCTCAGGGCGATGGAACGGGTGTTATGAGCATCTACGGTAGTGCCACCTTCCCCGATGAACACTTTTTGTTGAAGCACGACGCGCCCGGTTTGCTCTCGATGGCTAACAGTGGGAAGGATACAAATGGTTGCCAGTTTTTCATCACCTGTTCCAAGTGTAACTTCCTCGACTATAAACACGTCGTATTTGGGCGCGTACTGGATGGCCTGTTAATTATGCGTAAGATTGAAAACGTTCCGACCGGGCCGAACAACAAGCCGAAGTTACCCGTAGTCATATCGCAGTGCGGACAGCTGTAGCAGCATACCGATGGACAGTGGTGCTGTACAAAAGTGTAATAAACCCAACGAAGCGCCTGCTAGAATCTTCGGTCTTTAAAAAGCAAGTACCGTTTCTTGTCTGGATTATAAAACCGGTGATGATTATGAAAATGAACCTACGGAACACTTGGTTCGCATTCCAGTGTGTGTGGCGCGCATACCATAATTAACCACGCGGAGTTCATAGTGCCCTTGAAAGAGGATTGGTGGATTGTATTTATAAACATGTTCCCCGACAAGCCGGTGCGAGAGAGAAAAACAAAATTCCCGCAGCGTGCACGTGCTGCTGGGCAATCCATAGTCCTTCTCCAAATTCATAAACTAAAGCGCGACTCACACCCTGCGAAGGAATGACAGAAACAATCACTGGCTAACGAAGGTAACGCCGCGGTAAATGATTGCACGACAGCTGGGCATGGGCAGATATCCTTGCTCTTTTGCGGCTAATCAATGGGAACTCCATTCCCACCATCCCTCCAACGGTTTCCCTTCGCACCACATCTACCACTATCTAACTGGGCAACATCAAGGGTCGCGCGCATACGTTTTGTTTTTTACGACCCTAATGAACGTTTCACACGCAACCGTTTCGGAGCAGAGTGTTTTGGGTGTTGCCAGTGGTCAGCCATAGTACCTCCTGCAACTAGCGAAACCGTCTCAGTAGATCGATGCTATAGAAAAAAATAGAAAACCGGAAAAGCCCTAAACTACACTTCGTTAGATAAAGCAGCATTCCTATTATGCTGGGACATTAAAAAGGAGGGGTATGATTAGCGAAGAAATTGTAATTGAAATGTACGCTATTATGTTATGAATTGTTGGACTCATAATTTAAAGCACTTTCGCCTGTAGGATGAACTACAAACTCATAAAAAGGATATTCTCAAATGATTTAATTTGCCACGCTACATTATTTAATTACCAGTCTATGCTAGCAGGTAAATTTTTGGTTTTGCTTTGCCTTTCTTCACGTTAATTACTGCGGAAATAGACGAAGAGTGAAAAATCTGTGCCCTAATATTTTCGCTTCAAAAAACTACACAAGGTTCGCTAATCGAGTAATGAGACTCGTGGGCAAACATTTGCATAAGCTAGATTTCGCATGCAAATGCATGCTGTTGGCCTTGATCTTTGAACCACCGTTGGCAGGTTGAGCCTTCGTATGGCCTTTGCCGTCTGTGTGGGTGGATATCCTTTTCCACCAGCGAACTGGCTAGCTAGCCTTCATTGGTCAGTGGGTGTGGAATGTTCTAAAATTCAAATATACTGCATAGCCTAATAGTAGCCTTGATGGAACCTATCGAAAGTAAGAAACCAATAGGCCCTCGCAGTCTCAAACTTCATTGTATTCTCCTTGCTCTATTATTGGACGTGTTCCCATTCAAGGTTTGTGGGCGATGAAGAAAGTCTAACAAAAGAAACACGATGACGGCATGTTTTATGGTTATTGATTGAAAGTCGTCCGTTGTTAAAGTATATCGGGCGGCGGAAAAGAGGCTTCCGGTGCTGGAAGAAGCTGTTGGACGTCCATGTCGTCAATGGTGCTGGAGAAGGCGTTTGACCAAATGGTAAATGATTTACGATTCTTCTCCCCCACAGCACCTGGGTGCTGTAGCATTGCCGTTACTACTTCGGAAAGGATATAAAAACATTGAACGGCTCGATTCACGAACACGTGGCATTGAATTGTTAGTAAATATTGCTGTCAATTAGGATTTCCATAAGTCCTTGTGCGCCTTGAGTGCCGCCTAGCTCAACAATTCACCTCGGTACGTTTAATGTTTGCCCACTGCCTCTTGTCCAGTTTATTGTCCAGACGGGTGGGCGTTTCTGCCTTGAACTAACGGTTTAGAATGGTTCGGAATGGAAATAATAAATTCCATATAGCTCATCACAGTTGTAACGAAATAGAGACCATGCTACCAGGCTGTAGCGACAACGTGGCGACACTAGGTTTATATTCATCAGACAAATGAAAGTGGATGTTTACTTTTTACAACTCCTTTTGTTTCTATCTTGTCGCATGTTTGGGCGAAATTGGAACCGAGACAATTCAAATTACTCAGTCGGATACCGTGGAGAAACGGTTGTTTAAAATTTGATTTAAATCGGCTTATTTAGCATTGTCATGCAAAGTAACCTTAATCAAGTTGTCTGACATTTTGCTTATCCACGTTGGAGTAGACCTTTATAAGTATAAGTATAAGTGATTTTTCGGAATTATGAAATCATAATACAATTATAAGAAATAATCATTGAATTTGAAGCCTGTTTTCCATATCACTTGTTCTTAAATAATATGTACAAATCAACAACCACGGCTCGACTCAGCTTTTTCCTTGACTTTCGGCAATGCTTCTACAGTTGGCAACAAAATAAATAAGATAAGTCGTATGGAATTGGGTGAATATTTACATTTCAACAATCCACATGTGCCTGACTCTCTAGAAACCTGTCCTGTCGAGCAAACGAATGAGTATTGAAAATGCTTTGCCTTTACGGTGCGAAGGTTTCGTTCGTCTGGTACCAAATAAAGTTATTGTTATAAAGACGTAACATGAAAATAACAAAAATATAAGCGTCATTATCAAGAAGGAATCCCTCTTGTAAGGGCATCTTGTAAACGCCCGTTATTAGAGAAACCAGAAAAGTTCTGTCCCCAGGCATCATGAGGCAACCCGCAAATCCGGCTATTCGGAACATTTGGAACATAATTTGCTAACTACACTTTGCGATCCTTTCCCTTCTACTCAGAATTCCTAGGTCAAGATTTGTTGGACACCAACACGTGGCTCTTGATAACTGGCGGACCGAATCTTTGCTCTGCTTCCTGTATGAAGGCATATTCCATCTGCTTCACGAGCTGATCGAAAAACAGATTTGAAAGCTGCGAATGTAGCAATGATTTGAACTCAAACGATACCATGAAATCAATCACGCATGATTGCGGGATGTCCTTTAAGCCAGGGCTAAACTGCCACGCCGTCAACAGGTAGTTGAACAGACGACCATCAACACACTCCGCCTTGACGAGCGTTGGCGCAATGAGCGTTACATTCGAGGTGTAGCTTTCATTTAGTGGTGGGAATCCGATAATAAGATCTGCCTTTAAGAATCCCGGTTTTCGGCTGTACACGAAGGATTTCTTACAAAATGGCACAAAAGTGTTGTATTTTTCAACGTCAGCAACCACGGAGTAAAGCTGTTGCATTGAGTATCTAAAAGTAAAAAAAAAGCACAAAATAGACCAACATTAGCGTGTTGAACTTGAAACCATTCCAAGGACCTGTGTCAGACAGTAAGATCAACGTACGCGCACTCGCTTTCAATGCCAACTTCGTAGCGCGGACTCATACTCACCCAACCAGCTTCTTCTGGGTAAATTCACGTCGTGTTTTCGTTATTGGTGTAAAGTCGAAAATCCCTCTGTATGTTGAATAGCTGCCGGGGGAAGAAAAAGAAATGCTGTTACAGAGAACTATTTCTTTCGAATCATCGTGATGCTTATCGTGTGCAAAGGTATCGTCTCTGCTGCTTACAGCAATGGGTTTCGTTGATATTGTGCCAGGTTTCGCGATAAGAAAATATGCTTTGCGTTTGCTACAACTTTCACAGACATCGCACAGAACGTGAGGAAAACACCGAAGGACGTAAATCTACCCAAAACAATTGTCTCCGCAGTTGCTCACGATGCAAAAATTTGGTTTTGCGTAACGTTGGGTATTTTGCGTTATTTCTCTATTCGCGAATGAACTATCCAAGGCCAACAATAAAATAACAATTTTGGCAATTTGTCATATGTCAACAAACAGCATTTGACAGTATCAAACTCAAGCACTGTGGGATGGTCATACGAGATTTTTTTGGTCAAAAATATGTGCCTGCAAGCTCAGGTACCAAGTGTATAAAAGCGCTTTTTTAGTGAATAAACAAGATGATTTTCTAATTTATAAATGATTTTTTACGATTTCTTGTGCAGATAGTGACAATTTTTCGACTTTCTACAACTCGATGTTCAGGGATGGTGCGTACGCTGTACATAAACAAACAACGAACGGTGACGATAAAATGTTCCGAGAGATTATTTTCTACTACAATTAGTAATAAAATCACTGTTCATCAAGCTTATTTAATATTTCAACGGTTTTATTCTGGGTATACTGGGCCGGAGAAAATCCTCTATGCAACTGCATGTACGCTGAATATTTTTTTTCTCCCCCAAACGCATACACCAACTGTCAGTGATGGGTTGTGTTTCTTTATACTCGGAAGCAAATTTATGAAAGTCGAAACGCCTAATCATCGGCAAAATTCAATTATCGGGTAAGAAAAGTGTTTTCCGGTAAGGGTGAAACTGAAAATAGCACTTAACAACGTCGCTGGCGTCGCGTAAGGTGTGTATGCTGTGTGTCTTTAGATTGCGTCCGTTGTTCGATCACAATCAACCTTTCTTCTCCTCTACGATAAGATCTCGTACGTCTGGCTGCGGTGGCCGTGCAAGACTCCGTTATCTATCGGCGTATCAATTGCAGCAGCGTGAAAACCAAAGATTGTAAACCGAAAAACAAACGAAACGGAGGTTATAATGGCAGCACTTAATCAAGCGCTCGTGTTGGCCCTCGAAAGCAATCCCAAGGAGTCATACGTGGTGGCGGCGGAAACGCTCTTGCGTCTGCTGGACAACATTATACGCGAGCCGCAAAACGCCAAGTACCGAACAGTGCGGATGGACAATCCATCGATTAGAGAGAAGCTACTGTCGGTGGATGGTATGAAGCAGTTGATGTTAGGCATCGGGTTCATCGAATCGAACGGAACGCTCACCGTACCGTCGAATGTGCTGCTAGCAAATCTGCGTAAGTACCGCGAATTTATACACGAACGAAAAGAGCTGGTTAAGTGTCCTCCTAAAGAGAAGGAAATCAACGTTGGCGCCAGCATTACTGCTACTGCAACAAACATTCCACTAGAACAATCGGCACCGAACAGTAAACCGGAAATGGTTTTGCAACCATCGGGGAGTAATGCGACCGGGCCGCAACAGCAACAGCCAGAACAACACCTACAACAATGCACAGAACCATCTAGCGAGATTAAGTCAAGTCGACCGTTTCTGGAACGGGTTAATTTCCCGCGAGTCATACAGGAAAGTAACACGTTGTTAGGCCATCTTGAGCTTCTTTCCGATCAGGTGGTGCAGTTTGAGGACGAGCTACTTTTAGCTAGCGGAAAGAAGGTCATTCCGATCGATACGCTTACGGCGAAAGCGAAAAGTAAACTGTCCCAATGGAAACGATTGTTAGCATCGAAGGAAATTACCGACCAAGAGGAACCGAGTGAAGAGGATCTCCTTCTCGAGGAACTTACCAGTTGGTTTCGGGCGGACTTCTTCACCTGGGTAGATGCGTTACCCTGTACGGTGTGTGGTAACAAGAAGACACAGCTAGTCCGCAACACCGTTGAGAATGGAGTGAGTGTAGAAATTTACCGGTGCTGCGGACAGTTACGTCACTTTCATCGCTACAACGATGTGGAAAAGCTGCTTTACACCCGTCGAGGGCGCTGCGGCGAATGGACCAATTGCTTCACATTCCTGTGTCGCTGTCTAGGGTACGATGCAAGGTACGTGTATTCCATCAACGATCACGTCTGGACGGAGGTTTGGTCCGAACGCAAACAACGGTGGATCCACGTGGATCCGTGCGAGAATGTGATCGATGCACCACTTATGTACGAGCACGGTTGGAAGAAGGAAATAATGTACGTGTTCGGATTCACCCGCGATGATGTGCAGGATGTTACTTGGCGTTATTCGAATAATCATAAGCAATTGTTGCAACTAAGAAAGGAAAGAGGTGCGTGCAGTGAACAGATGCTTCTGGACGCTATCTGCAAACTGAGAACGAAACGACGAACCGGATTGAACTGCGGCCCGGAAAGAGTGACATTCTTGAAGCAACGCACGCTTCTTGAATGTTTGGAGCTGCTAAGAGTTGATGGTAGAGTGCCAACAACTGCAGAACGGGAGGGTCGTAGCTCCGGTAGTCTCGAGTGGCGGTTGCAGCGAGGCGAACAACAAATCAATACACGGTACATGTTCATTCCAACAGAAGAAGAGGTCCAAGCGAAGCAGTTCAACATTCGTTATTGCTGTGCAACGGATTGCTATGAGCGATTTTTAAAAGGTAGCTTTCGGTATGCATGCAAGTCATGGCGTAAATTCTAACCAAACATATCATCTTAATCGCATTACTTAGGTGCTAGTAATCGAGTAAACGAAAAGATTACGGAGAAATCAAACGGCTGGGAGAGTCGGCAATACATCAGCCGTAATATCTTCCGGAAAGAGGAACACGACTGGAAAATGGTTTATCTGGCTAGGACTGGTAGGCATTTCCTTCCCTTCCTTGTTGTTGAATAGTTTTTAGCATTTTTTTTTATTTTTTCAGAGGGAACCGACGAAGCAACGATCGAGTGGAACTTTGACTTTTCTATACAAGGATTGCGTGTGAAGCAAATCGAACTACGGTTCGGTCAAGAAACATACGATGGAGCAAAGGTGGAGCTCTACTACATCAAAAGTGATGGTAAGAGATATCTGCCCAACAGTGGAGTGGTTCTCGACGCACTTTATCTATTGCACTCTTTGTACAGGCACCCAATCGCAGGCTCTCTCTTCTCTCTGTGAATGTGGCAAGTTTACTCTGCAAGCGCGACTTTCCGGGGGCAAATCGTGGCAGCACGCGCAACTGTTTCGACAATCCAAATCGGCCAGCGACGAGTATCCGTTCGAGATGAATATCGTTTTAATGTAGGAACGTTACCCAAATACGCGCGCCCTGGCCCCGTTAAGGAACTAGTAAGATAGACGCGTGATCGTTACTATAGAGGTGTAGTAAGTATCGAATGCAAAATGCAGATTTTTAGATTTAGCGTGATAAAATGCACCGACGGACGACACAACGTGAATCCCTCTTTTTGCAATCGGTTCAACTAGTCTTATTTTATACACACAAAACGTCGCCCGTTAGACGTTCTCTTCGACGCAGTAATAAAAGAATTTACGCAAACATTTACTTCATCAATGATATGAAGCCCCTTTCCACGTTCTGTTCGCGTCTTGGTACGGCGAAAAGAAAGAAAGATACTTTTTTTTATTATATACAATTTTTCCGCTGCGTTTTTTGGGTTTGTGTTTATTTTACATTTTGTTACGTTGTCGCATATTCACTGTCTCGCTCGCTGGTCCTAATGGAAGTAAAAACATATCCCTAACAAAGCACAAGCCTGTCTTGTGTTCCGAGCAGAACTGCGTTTACGTTTTGTTTAAACATTGTAAAATATAACACGTTATACCTTGACAAAAACTAATTCAAAATAAAACCATTTAGATACAAAAATATAAAAAAAAAACACAGAAAACGTAGGCAAAACAATGCACAAAGCAGAAGACGAGATGCGACGACGACCGGTACGAACACAAGAATAGACAGACAGATGATCAACATCGATAAAAAAGAAAGCTTTGTTGTATGTTTGCTTAATCCTCCCCGAACGAGGCTCGTAACACAGGGTAAGCGGCCCACAAAACAGTATTAACGTTAGGTTAGTTCCTGTCCGTATCTTATGGCACTATTGGCACACCGTGTGCAGCATACAGGAATGCCCTAGTATCGGACGGGATGATAATGGTGTGGATGATGACTTCATTAGGTGTTGCTCGCAACTGTGAGCAACTGCTCCTCGTGCAAACCGGGACAAACTTCCGCCATCGATTCTCGTCAACTCGCTTGCTGCTGCTGGTCCTTTTCCTGACCATGCGTTTTTATGTGCTTGTTGAGGTTGTTCGACTGATTAAACCGCTTGTCACAGATCGTACACTCAAACGGTTTCTCGCCCGTGTGGATGCGCATGTGCGTGTTGAGATTGTTCTTCTGGTTGAAGTTCTTCGCACAGATCGTACACCGGTAAGGCTTTTCGCCCGTGTGCGTTCTTACGTGCGTTTTCAAGTTGTTCGACTGTATGAACCGTTTGCCGCAGTACGTACACTCGTACGGCTTGTCCGCCGTATGCACCAGCATATGCTGCGAGTAGTCGTCCTCCTTCTGGAACGAACGGGAACACATCTGACACTTGTACGGATCCTGAAAGATGTGCGTCTTGATGTGGGTTTTCAGATTGTTCGACTGCGTGAACGTTTTGTCGCAGATGTGGCACCGGTACGGTTTCACCTGGTTGTGCGTCTTCTTCATGTGCTCGGTCAGCTCGTCCAGATTAAGGTAAACCTTGTTGCACACCGAGCAAATGAAAGGCTTTTCGTCGTTGTGGAACTTCATATGGTTCGCCAGATCGGACGGATGCATGAACTGCACACCGCACACCATGCATACCAGCTGATGGGTGCGCATGTGCGTGGTCAGGTTGTTTTTCTGATTAAACCGCTTGCCGCAGATGGTGCACGCGTACGGCTTTTCGCCCGTGTGCGTCCGGATGTGTGTTTTCAGGTTGTTGGACTGACTAAAGTTTTTCCCACAGATGGTACACGCGTATGGTTTTTCGCCCGTGTGTGTCTTCATGTGCGTTGCCAGATTGTTCGACTGGATGAAGCCCTTACCGCACACGCTGCACTTGAACGGTTTCTCGCCCGAATGTACCCGTATGTGAATGGCCAGATTGCCCGAGCTGGAAAACTTCTTATGGCAGATCAAGCACTCATGTTTTCGGACGTTCTCACCACCATCACTATCGTCCTCCAGTGAGGATTGTGAATCGTCGTTCGTTTGTTGAAAGCCGGCAACAACACCGCCCGGTGCAGGTGATCCTACAACACCGGTCGTTCCAGGGCCAGCACCCATCGTAAGCTGACCTTCGTGCTGCTTAATATGTTCAATGATATTGTTAGACATTTTGTGACAAATTGGACACCGGTGGCCCTTGCTTGCGTCCAGGTGTGGTGGCGCGTGCACCAACTGGTGGGTGGGTGGCGCTGAAGCATAGAAATGATCCCCTACACCACCACCACCATTGCTAGTCGGCACCGGTCCACCGGTGGAACTGTCACCGTTGGCGTTCGTGCTGCTCGAATGGTACAGTGCACGATTTTTAAATTCGTTTTCATGAATTTTCATATGCGCCGCGAACTGGTCCGGAGTGCTAAACGTTTTGTGACATATTTGACACACTCCATCGGCTGTGGTACTGGAGTTTGGTGCAGCAGGACCTACTGTATGATGCTGTGGGTTGTGATGTTGTCCACTGTGGTAGCTCGCAGATATCGTCGAACCGGCAAGCAAATTCCCGGCGCTCGTTTGCGAATACATGTGAGCCGTTGCAATTGGCTTTATGCTGGCTTCGTGTATTTTCATGTGCAGGTTCAAGTTCACCATCGTCATGAAGGATTTGTGACAGATCTGGCATTCGAACTGCTTCGCCATGCCGTACACAAACTGGCCCATCGTGTGCGATACGGTTCCACCCACGTACTCGCTCTTGATGCTGTGCTGCGTGAGCAGTGGTGGACTAGTTTTACTGCTTGAAGCCACTGCCGTTACGGGTGAGGGTGCCGATGTTGCCGATTGTTGCTGCTGGACGTAATTGCTCGCTTCACGAGCGACGAACCCATTATTATCGTGTGTTTTCATGTGTTGCATTAGTACCGCGCTCGAGATGAAACACTTCTGACAGAGTTGACACTGGTACTGGGTCAGTGATTGTTGTGCGGGCGCACTGTTTGGGATTGTCGGTGATGGTACACCGGCTGCCGTTGCTGATCCATTACTGGCGTGTTGTTGCGGATGGCTAGTAGATGCGAGACTGTTGAGCATCTTTTGCGACTGTGCCATTGTGGGGGTACTGCTTGCGGACGTTCCTCCGACGTTACTACCACCAACAGCGCCGGTCGAAAGGAATGGATTGTGGTAAAATTCGGCCGCCAGGTTCATGCTCAGCATATTCTGATGGTACAGCACCCGGTCCCTCAGACCATTATCCAGGTTTTTCATCGAGCCGGAACTCGCCTCGCCATACTTGCCAAGCATCGGGGGGAGATCGCTGTGGAATGGGAACGAAAATTAACATCGGATCATTGGTCGCCTTCGCGGAAAGGGCGGGAGAGATACGTTAATTCGTACGCTACATCTAGCCGAACCGCGAGATGAAGATTGTACCGGAGCGAAACGGTGCGATATTATTACATGTGGCGGTTCTACTTCTAGCCATTTCATCCAATTTGAGGCCCTTCGCACCGTCACGAGGGTACAATTGTTACACTTTTCCAAAACTGGCTCCTTCTCACTTGCACTTAGGCGAAGGCATTCGAGCCTCCGCTGCACATAATTCTCTTTTTATTCGCAATTTCGCCGTGAACGCGCATAAAAGTGAATATGAAAAGGCATTAAAATTTACTATTATTATTATTGCCTTTTGGGGGCGAGAGCCCTTCGACTACGGTACACGCACACACCGTCAAATCTGAGGCGCGCAAAAAGGCAGTATCAATAACCATAACCATTTACTACACCCCGGTGCTCTCCCTTACCCACACCGTTTGCCACCCATCTCCATCTGTCCACCGGTTCTGCGCCGATGAAAGAGCTTTCTTTCTGGACCAATTTCTGATATCAAAGGAGAACTACCGTACATTCGGGAGTTGAGTTTGGTTCTTGCTGGCACCTTCAACTGAAGATTACCCTTATTCCGCACTACTCGGCACATACACGCACACAAACAACATCCCGTGTTTACAGCATTTGCCTAGGAACCGACCAGTAGTTGCAAACAATGCACATTTGCAGATTTTGTGTATCCTGCACCGTATGTTGCGGCTCATGCTATTTCGTATTCGCACATTGCTTTTTCCGAAATGCTTCTGGAAGAACATTTTCCTTGTCCATTAGCTGCTTACCTCGTAAGGTTTCGTGTGGCTTCAGCGTTTCTTCCTGATGATGAATTCCTGCAGGGACACCTTCCGCGTTGCACAATAACGACTGTGGTTGTGTTTTAGTGCAAACACATTACCCGTATGGTATTCCTCATCGCTTCCAACATACGGATGAAATGCACGTTTTTACAAAGTATCATCCAGTGTGCACGGACTTTCCCGATGTTGTTTTTGGATGAATGTTTTTTCTGTTGCTGGATGCTGTGGTCACTACTACTGCGCTACGCAAAGCTGATGCGTTTCACGTAAGTTGGACATCGTCGACGGAATCAATTGGACGATGAATGACTAACTAACTTGCGTGGAAGCGGGGCATCCACGAAGGTGCATAAATCTAATAAACACTCTCAATTATTACACGATTTTACGTACAATCCCGATACGAGGCCAGGAAAAGCTTGCAGAGATTTATGTTTTGCAGAGTATGATACGCTTTACTATAAACGTCACCAATTACAAATATGTCAAAATCGGCCGCCCGATTATCCGTGCTGAATGGCAGCACTTTCGATTCGAACATTTATTTTTAATTTCGTTTTGATTTTATCGGCGAAAAAACTGTTAAACAGCGGGAACTATATATAAAATGCAAAGCTTTTTTTTTAGCTGAATGCGAATAAAATTTACCCTGCTTTAGGGAATTTACCTTTTGCAACCGTTCGCGATGGTCCGTCGTCGTTTGCTAACGTTTACCTTTCAGTTGCTTCGTGGATTTGTATTCGACCTCACGAACGGTTTTAAAGAACTTTTGTAGGTCTGTAATTCAATTCCCCGGCAGCGGAACTGAACAAATGAATTATTTTATCCACAATAACGTTTGACGCAACCCTCAAAATCAAAATCATTACACGCACACAGATACAAGCTAATAATCAAAACAAACGCATCCGATTTGACGTTACATTTATTATTTACAAACACGTGCACGCGAGCGGTTTGACAAGTAGCACATGTGTCTTCCTCTCCGGATAGCTCAAGTGCTGAACGTGCGAACCGTGCAAGAATTGGCCATATTTTCCATTGTCACAGTATTTTCCGAGTTTTGTTTCACTTCTATTGTGATAAACGAGCACAATGGAAGTCGATTGTGATAAAGTTTTACAGAGTGTGAGGCATTTGGAGGAGAAAATGGAGTGCAAAGAGTTGGGTCCATTTTCTAGGTTAAGGGTAAGTGTATTCGCATGTGGTGCGGGTCCTAAGCTTTATATTGCCATGAGAATGTTTCGTCTAATGCCATGTTTGTTGTTTAATTAGAAGTTAAATTCAGTACAAATGGACGAAATTTGTAATGTATTGGGTAAGTTGCTTGAAAATCAACGCTACACAGAGGAAATAGGACGCCGGTTCCAGAGCATATTGCTGCTGATCGTGACAAATGTGTTTGAGAAGGAAGAAGTCACAAATGCATTGGAAAAAGAAGGGTGCAAGGTTGCAGCAGACTTGGAACCCCATCGAAGAAAATGTGTTGCCCTTTCGAAGCTGATTTTGTTATGTCCAGATGTGTTGAGGTAAATATGCACGCCGTTCGTTGTCGCCACCAGGAGATCTCATTGTTACGTTACTCCCTGAAGGTATTCAATGGATTTTTTCCGCAAAAACCCGCCCCCGTTCGTACGCGAGATGAAAGATGATGATTATAAACCGAAGGAAAAGCAACGTAAGCAACAGCACAAGACATGGCCATCAGACATTTCCAACTTGGCGATGATACAAGCATGCTACCGATATCTACTTGCCGATCCGACATATTACCGTTCCGCTTGGAACTGGTCAGAGTTTTTCGAACAGTTTGATAGCAATGATTGTCCGCGCAAGTGTTACTATGTGAACCGAATAATGGCGATTGTTGCTGGAATGTCACAAACCGATCTTAATACACTGGACCAAGGCATACCGTTGGAGGTCATATTGGAGGAGGATAGTTCCATGAATGCTCATATCTGTAGCCAAGCGGTGGATGAGCAGCACAGCGATATGTCAAGTGTGGGCAAAATTAACTGGCAGTACAAAAGCAACGTCGTCACGAATATTGGTGACGTTCTTCTGCCCATTTTCGATAAGGACAACGTTAAAGCTTTCCATCGCATGACACAGAAGCAGGATGCAGAACAGACAGAAGTTCCACTCCCATCTGATTCGGAACTGGTGGTAAGTGTGAATTCTACAAAGCTGAATTTGCGCAATCTTGCCCTTGGTGTGTCTTCTGGCAAGGCCGTCTGCCTATCGGGACCGGTTGGAAGTGGGAAAACATCGTTGGTAGAATATCTGGCCAAAGCTACAGGGAGAATCGCACCGAAAAAACAAGAACGCGCCAAGCAACTGGTGCTAAAGGAGGACATGTCGAAAAAAAGAAAGTTAAACAATGGTTCTAAGGCTGCTGACATTGACGGAAATGAGACATTCGAGCTTGACGTTGAATCACTCAAGAAGGTCACTCCGAAGAGTGGGTTCTTGCGAGTGCAACTAGGTGATCAGACTGACAGTAAAACCCTTCTTGGTCAGTATCGTTGCACGGATACACCGGGAGAATTTGTGTGGCAGCCGGGCGTACTTACACAGGCCGTTATGTACGGATATTGGCTCCTGCTGGAAGATTTAGATTCAGCCACCCAGGACGTTTGTACCGTGCTGACAAACTTGCTGGAAAATGGATACCTAAGCGTACCAGGGTTCCGCGATTGTCTTCGTGTGATGCCTGGATTTCAACTGTTCGTAACACTACGTTCCGGAGCAAAATCAGGTGCATCGCAGACACAGTGCGGCACGTACAGTTTGCTGGAGAAATATCTTTACACCGTCACTATAGTGCCTCTGTCGAGGAAGGAACTGTGTGACATCATCTGTATTCGCTACCCGAAGCTCCGCACCGTGGCAACCAGAATTGTGGACATTTATTTGACATTCTCGAGTGGATGTCATTCGGATGAGGATAATCATAATTTCACTGCCGAACAGCTGGCCCTCTTAGAACAGCCACACTTGCAGGTTCCCGATGAGGAAGGATTAGCAATGAGTGTGGAAGATACACTGCCACGCTTTCAATCGGAAAACGGCGAAAGGCTAGGTGCAATGTCATTTTCCTCTGGTTCAAACAGGCGCCTCGTATCGACCAGGGATCTTATTAAGCTGTGTCGTCGATCGGATCCTTCGTTTTCTGCCACCAGCACCGAGTGTGCGTACTTTGTGTTTCAAAACGCAGTGGATCTGTTTTGCTCGCACGTACCACATGGCTCTCTTCGAACGAAGCTGGTGACGGGAATAGGAGGTAAAATCGGAATTCTTCCTAGCCGCTGTGAGCATCTTTGCGTAGAATACAAACCAGCAGTTGAGGTGGGTGTACGTAGTGAAATTAGGGTTGGAAGGGTTGTCCTGAAACGCACGCTACCTCCAGAGTCGAACGATGAAAATACCAGCGAGCGGACGGAGCACGATTTCTTAAACAAGCGTCAGAAGCTTGACCGTAATGCATCTTCCCGGGTCAAAACGATGCAACACCGAGCAGGATATAACGAGCCAGCGCCAACATTTTCCTTTACGCGACCAGCAGCATGCCTACTGGAACGGATCGCTGTAGCCGTCTCGCAGAACGAACCCGTGCTGTTGGTGGGCGAAACGGGGGTAGGAAAGACAAGCTCTGTGCAGTACCTTGCCTATCAAACCCATCACAAGCTGGTGGTGGTAAACATGAACAATCAGTCGGATGTGTCGGATCTAGTAGGAGGATATAAACCGGTTGATTTGGGTTTCGTAGTCACCCCGTTGCGTTACGAATTTGAAAGTTTGTTCCGGCGCTCATTCAACGCTCAGAAGAATGAAAAATTTCTTGCCAATATAGCCCAGTGCTACGGGAGCGGCGAATACGACGTGTTGGTGAAGCTAATGCTGAAAATATCAGAAAAAGCATCGCTCAAGAAGGTTGCGCAAGACAGCAACCAGATTAAATGCATTGCTCTTGATAAGAATGGAGAAACTGTGCGTGAGAAATGGAATACATTGCAAGGGAAGCTGAAAAAGTTGGATGCCCAATTGAAGAGCTCGGTAAGTATTATCTCAATACGTATTGAATGCATTGAAACAATAACAGATTGTACACCTTTTCAGATCAATGTATCGTTCGCATTTATCCCTGGTTCGCTGGTAAATTGTATCCGTAACGGTGACTGGGTACTGCTGGATGAGATAAACCTTGCTTCGACGGAAACGCTCGAATGTCTGTCAACCATTCTTGAACCGGATGGATCGATCGTATTGCTCGAACGTGGCGATTATACACCGGTAAAACGACACCCCAACTTCCGCATATTTGCATGCATGAACCCCAGTACGGATGTAGGCAAGAAGGATCTCCCAGTGGGTATTCGAAACCGTTTCACCGAGTTCTTTGTAGACGAGCTGTTGGCAGAGAACGATTTGCTCATTCTCGTTAATGACTACCTGTCGTCGACGGGCATCCAAAAAGGACGGATCATGAACACGGTAAAACTTTACCGTCGATTGCGTGCGATGGCTCAGCTAGAGCTAAACGACGGTCTCGGTAATCGACCCGTATTTTCGCTGCGTACACTTTGCCGGGCGTTGTCGATATGTGGAAAGAACCTATGTGGCACCATTGATCGCAACTTGTACGAGGCTTTTTGTATAAGCTTTCTCACACAACTGGATCTTAAATCACACGATACGGTGTTGTCGTACATTCGACAAACGCTCCTGCCGAAGGATAGCAGTGGTGTTGTGGTGAAAAATCTCGCTCCCATACCTCGCCCGAAGCTGAATGCAGAGAAACAGCTCGATTTTGAAGGTTATTGGATTGAGCAGGGTCCTCGCGAAGTGCAAGAGTGCAACAGTTACATCCTGACCGACAGTGTACGCAATAATCTGCGAGATTTGGCACGAATTATATCCATCGGAAGATTGCCAGTGCTGTTGCAAGGACCAACGTCTGCTGGTAAAACTAGTTTGATCGAGTATATTGCGAAACGGAGCGGAAATGTGTGTCTTAGAATCAACAATCACGAGCATACGGATCTGCAAGAGTACATCGGTACGTACGTGGCCGATGTGACCGGTAAACTTACGTTCAAAGAAGGAGTGCTGGTGGAAGCAATGCGCAACGGGTATTGGATTATTCTGGACGAATTGAATTTGGCACCAAGCGACATTCTGGAGGCGCTCAACCGTGTACTCGATGACAATCGGGAGTTGTTCATCCCAGAGACGCAGGTTGTGGTAAAAGCGCATCCCAACTTCATGCTATTTGCTACACAAAATCCTCCTGGTCTTTACGGTGGACGGAAGATGCTTTCACGTGCGTTCAAAAATCGCTTCATAGAACTGCACTTTTCGGACATTCCGAAACCGGAACTGGAGATAATTTTAGAACGGCGCTGCCATATCCCACGATCGTACGCTGTGAAGATGGTGAAAGTAATGTCCGATCTGCAGCTGAATCGGCGTAGCACAACGGCCAAGCAGAACTTTACGCTTCGCGATCTGTTCCGATGGGGCAACCGGTACACGTATGCCGATGCAACGTTACTTGAAGATCGTAGCTACGATTGGAATCAACATTTGATCGACGAAGGCTATTTAGTGTTATCGTCCAAAGTTCGCAGCTCTTACGAAGCGGAAATCATTCGGGAAGCACTATTTGCACATTTCCGTAAGCGTGTAGAAGAGAAATATCTCTTCAGCTTGTCTGAGCACACTTCGAAAGTGACGCGCTTGATTTTGGAGCGTGTGATGGCAAGTGGAGTCGATACGAACGGCACAGCAAATGAAGAAAGGCGTCGTGGTGGAGAAGGCATCGTATGGACTTTTGATATGCGACGAATGGCTGTACTAGTAGCGAAAGCATTGCAGTTCAATGAACCTGTACTGCTGGTCGGACCAACTGGCTGTGGAAAAACAACTGTCTGTCAACTGTTGGCTACGATGGAACAGAAAACATTAAGAATCTTGAACTGCCACATGCACACTGAAGGTGCCGATTTCCTCGGAGGGCTTCGTCCTTACCGCTCAGCAGATCAAAAGGATGCAATCGAGGATGAGATGGTTGGTGTGAAGCAACATCAGCTATTTGAATGGTCCGACGGTCCGCTTGTTCTGTCGATGCAAGAAGGAGGCTTTTTCCTGGCTGATGAAATTTCACTCGCGGAAGACTCCGTCCTGGAACGATTGAATTGTGTCCTGGAACCGGAGCGAACTCTTCTCCTGGCAGAGAAAGGCGGTGTATCATCAGGAGCTATCGCCGATGGAATATCTCGTGAGGGCGAACAAAACAACGATAGTTTTGTAATAACAGCCCGTGACGGATTCCAGTTTCTGGCCACCATGAACCCGGGCGGTGATTTCGGAAAGAAGGAACTGTCACCCGCACTGCGGAATCGCTTAACAGAGATATGGTGCAGAGCCACAGATTCGGAAGATGATTTAACCCACATTGCGGAGAATACGTTGCGTCGGCAGCTGTTGTTGGAAGGTGATGATGCCTTGCCCGTAGAAAACGAATCCATGGGTACAGTCGCTCGAGTGATCGTGAAAGAGGTGCAAGTGTTGAAACAATCGATTGAAAAGCTCAACTTTAGTATACGTGATGTACTGGCTTGGGTTGGCTTCGTTGCAAAAAACGCATCGCGCGTCGGCCTTCCAGAGGCATTGATTTATGGTTTGGAAACAGTGTTTCTTGACTCGCTAGAAATGCTGCCCTATGAAACATACGAAGAAATTGTATCAGTACGCCGTCAGATGCGTCGATCGTTGATGATGCTGATGAAACAGTTGCTACAGTGGAATGGACAAATCAATATGATTGATTACGATCAGCAGACAGCAGGATCTGGTAGACTTTCTGTTATCACTTCAACGGAAAGTCGTTTCGGTATCCATCCTTTCTACATCGAACTGGACCCAAATGTGCAAAAAGCTGTACGACACGGTACAGACTTCAAGTTCACTGCACCAACCACTCAGCGCAATCTTTTCCGGTTACTATCTGCATTGAGCCTCGACAAAGCCATTTTATTGGAAGGTCCACCGGGTGTGGGAAAAACCTCGCTGGTAGAAAGTCTTGCCCGAGAAATAGGGTACGATGTAGTGCGTATCAATCTCTGCGAACATACTGATCTCGCTGACCTTTTCGGTACGGATCTACCGGCTGATGATCGATCGCTTGAGGTAAACAGCAGTGATCACGACGAAAAGAATGTATCAGCTGGTTCTCGGCCAGCGTTGGGATCGTTCGTGTGGCGCGATGGCCCACTGCTAGCCGCACTAAAGGCTCGCCGAAACACCTGGATTCTGCTGGACGAGTTAAATTTAGCTCCGCAAAGCGTTTTGGAGGGTTTAAACGCAATCCTGGACCATCGTGGAGAGGTGTACATTGCAGAGCTTAACAAAACCTTCCATCTGGGCAAGAGAACGCGAATTTTTGCTGCACAGAACCCGCTTCGACAGGGAGGAGGCCGTAAGGGTTTGCCTCAATCATTCCTGAATCGTTTCACGAAAGTGTATCTGAGAAAACTTGAACGGCGAGATTTGCTACACGTTGTCGAAAGTAAATATGCCGAGAAGTTCATTACTCTTGGAGAGTGTCTGATGAAAGCTGCAGGATTGCATATGTTACAAACCACGGTAGTAAGTTATTTCGAGCATCGGAATACAGCGGTTGAAGAGCGAGTAAAGTTTGATCTGGCCGAAAGGATGGTAGTGTTTTCGGAACGCTTGGAAACCGGACTGGCAAATCTAGAATTCGGTTACAAAGGTGGGCCATTCGAAGCCAATCTGCGAGATATTCTACGGTGGTGCGAACTGTTTTTCAGCGAAAGCTGTGGGTTTGTAGTGCCACAAGATGATGTGGGAATAGAGAACAACAGACATCAGCTTTTGTTGGTGCTCTTCGAAAAGATGAAACTAGTCTACTATCAGAGGATGCGAGCAGATTTGGATAAACGTTACATAGTGGCCACTTTTTCGGACGTTTTTCATTGTGATGGCGATGAGCTGGAGCGTATTTCCCAAGACATTGGTTTGTACTGGACGGATGATAAGCTGTACCTTGGAGATATAGTCCTCCAGAAGGGATATACGTTGGAAGATACTGCAGAAGTTCCGCTTGTTGCTGTAAAACAACAACCGATATCGGCTGTCGGAGGTACATCGACGTTGATTCTTGCTAGTCAGCTGGAACTACTGAAAAGTGTAACGGAGTGTGTGCACATGGAGAAACCGATCATCCTGTGTGGTCCAAGTGACTGCGGCAAAACGAAAGTAATCGCTCTACATTCTGCGCTAGCCGATGCATTCTATCAGGTGGACACTATAGACGATACGGTGACGGGCAGTTTCCAGCAGTTTGATTTCAATCGCCATCTGGAAGAGATGGCTGCATTGGTAGAAACAACATTACGGAAGAAAGTGAGACAATCGTTGCTACGAGATGGTAAAGCAGTGCTTTCCAAAGGAGGAACTGTCTTGACTTTATTGGACTGTTGGGAGAAGTACGAGCATCTGAGTGAAGGTGCTGCTGGTGAGTAGCTAGTATCTTTACTGTGAAACGCCATGTATTTAATTTTTGTTTTAATATTATTTTAGCATTCGCTTCAAATATAACAAGCTCGCTACAGAGCGGTGAGATGGTACTGTTCCGAAAGCGCCTCAGTGCCCTACAGAAGGTAATCTCGGTTCTTGTGCAATACGGTGAATCGGACCTCGCAATCAAACGACTCAACGGGATGTCCAAAGTGTTAGAAAAGTTAGACTATCTTTCGAGACAAGTTCAGACTCTCAATACGGGTGGCCATTTCGAGTGGGTCGATTCGAAGGTGGTGAAGTGTCTCCGTACCGGGCAACACATATGCCTGGAGCATGTGAACCTATGTTCGTCAGCTGTTCTTGATCGATTAAATCCCGTATTTGAACCTAATGGTGCGCTCATGATCTCGGAGAAAGGTACCGTCAGAACGGACGATACTGATGGAGACGCGGACGAAACAACAGCGGAAGTGGTTCAAAGGCATCGTAATTTCCAAGCGTTCCTTACCTTGGATCCCAAGAATGGAGAAATCTCTCGTGCCATGAGAAATCGATGCATTGAACTGGCTTTCGCAAGTCGGGATGCGTACGAGTCAGACGACCTGCGGCGCCTTGTGTTTGCAAATGGAATTCGTGAGCCGTATCTCATCGAGGCCTGTCTTTCCATTCACCAGGAGCTACGGAATAGTTCTGGACAATCAGAGCAGTTTAGTCCGTTCGGAGTAGCTCATTTAGTGCGGTTTGCTCAGCTCTTGGCACAGAATCTGCAAAAACAGGGCATACGACGTAGTATCGACTGTCTAAAGCTGAGTGCGATGGATGTTTACGTTCGAACGTCTAACGTGGATCTGTTAGGCTACGGGTTGGAATTCTATCGTAACGCATTAAAAGAATCGATCGAGAAAATGATTCGGGTCATCTCTGTGCGACGAAGTACGGTACGCTTTGAAAACATTACACTCCATGCGAATGGTCTCACAAAGCTGGCTCGTATTAAACTGCAAGCGGAACCGTTCCTGGCTATGGTTCGTGGTTTCATTGAAGGCTTAGACGGTGCAACAGTGCTGGCAGATATATCACGTGGCTTTGAATCGATTAGCGGCAAGATGAACAAGCGTTCGCTAAAATACCTGCTTTACTTTTTGTATGAAATCAGCACGCAAGCCGATATTGAAATGCGAACAGCATATTTACGTAAAGCGATCGATGAAGCAGTTAACGTGATAAAGAACGTCGCGAATCACCAGAACGAAGGACTGCGATTGAATGGAAATGGAAATGATATTCAAATGGACATACGTGGCATGGATGATGAAATGAAGGACGGAAAATTGCAACGAGATTGGGACGCAGCGCCATCCAGTTTGAAGTTCAGCGTGCATCCATCATGTCCGTCCGGACAACAAAAGTATAAAGCAGAACCGTCGGAAGAAGAGGAAAATGAAGAGGATGCAGTGAATGTGACCATGCTTCTGGATTTAATCATCGAACTAAATGAGATGTTGAGTGCAACCGTGCAACAGATACCATCAAGCGGAACAACAGAAGATCTGCCCTGGAATCGTAATCTATTCCCGAGGATTCGTGACTATGGTACTATTAGCAACAAATTGGATCCTCGGAAGGTGAGCAGCGAGCTTTTGCTTAACACAATCCTCTCTCCAGTCAATGTGGAAATGGTAACAAAGCTTAGCCAGATCGATCTATTGTCCTACTCGAAAGCTGTACACGATAAGCTGATCAACGATGGTATTAGTAATGGGTTGCTTCTTATGCTGCATGGTTTTCTTTCCAACTATCGTACAATGATTGTGCAAACACTGACGGAACTATCAATGAGTGACGAGCTGTACGTTCGATTGATCCTCTCAAACCAATGGATTAATCGACTAATCGAACTCTCACATCGAAAGATGTACGAAAACAAAGAGCTGAAGCTGGGATTGATGGATAATCTTACGCTACATTTCCAATGGGTTGAGAAGCACTGTTTGAGTCTGCTGGAGAACGGAACCAACAAGAATGGCAACGAGGTGCGAGAAGTTTTACGCCAATCTATAACAGAGCTGACACATCCTTTACTTGCAATCCGAAAAGCGTACGGAAAACGTTTTCTCGAATATCTACCACTATACACAGCCGAACAGGTGGAAAAAGCCGTGAAGCTTATGCAGCTCGCTGATGAAATGAGATTAGTGCCTAAGCTGAGTAAACGACATACGTACGAGGAGTTCCAGCGTTGCGTGCAACTAGTGAATCATGTAAAAACGATCGATCTAAAACGATCGTTGCTAGCGATGATGTTTGAACGGCGAGATCATGCTTCGATCAATGAAATGGAGGAACCCGATATTAACAATGATCCGTTCGCAGCGCTAGAACTGTCACGAAACGAACCAATCAAGAACTATTACAAATTGATCATGTCTCAACATAGCGCACAAGGAGAAGGTATGAAGGAAGAAACTATGAAAAAAGTGATCGACATGATTTCTTCATACGAGAAAGACATGACATCGCTGCCACAGCAGGAATGCCTTTCCACTGCAAGTCAATTCGAACTGGAACGTTTACCGCTATTAGAGTACTACGTGTACAAGGTGATGTTAGCTTCGCGTGCTCGAAGTCAGCAGCACACAATTCGCATGGACTATGTGCTAAACGTACGGTCTCTTGGAGTTGATGCACTTAGTGCAATCAAGTCACAAACCGAAGCAGAACATCGTGTAGCAGCTGGTGCGTACAGTTCGTTGGTAGCATTAGTCGATGAAATACCGTTTGAACAGCTACTTTCGAGTGTACCAGCTCAACTTTATCGCAGTTTAAGTTCCTACTGGCACGAGTTTTGTAGTATGTTGGAACGGCTCGAACTTAGTTCACTGGCCGTTCAGCGAAATGTTTGTCACAATGTTGAAAATGCGGAAGTTTACGAAGCGTATCACAACAATCATGAGCCGGATGCGGCCGATAAAGTCACTAGCAGCTTCCGCGGTGCGTTGCTAACGATGAGCTGTCTGTCAATCGTTCTTGGAAAGGGTTCAAGTGGTTTCAGAGTGACAGGATTAGGCGAGTTACCAGACTGGCGGCATACATTAGGCACAATAGCAACGATCTTGTGGGGTAACACGCGTGTGCTATCGAGAGATTATCGCGCAGAAAGCAGTCACCTGCAGCTTGCTAGCGCTGCGGCCAGTAAACTGTTGAAGGAGCTTGATTACATAGAACAGGACAGTAATTTAGAAAGCTGCGAAATGCATCCGTTTGTAAGGGATTTCCTCGACGTTGCGAAACTATTACGCCAGTACCAAGAACAATCGACGGAACAGAATGATGAGGAGGAAGATCGCGATCGTGATTGGCGTGCGGCTTCTTTGATGCGTACACTTACCGGAACACTGGAAATGAATTTGTACGTTTTCCTGCCGCTGCTTGATCCAGTTGAAAAGAACCGTCTAAAAAAATGCTACCTACAGGAAGACATTGAACTGCTAGAAGTGCTGGTCCGCACGTACGATTGCATGGCAGTAACGATGAACTATCGCCGGCTCGGCGAACACAATCGCCGTCTATTCGTTAGTGAGATTGAACGACTGAGGAACAAAGAACAGCACTTGCAGCGCAAGGTTGCTCTTCGCCCAGACAATCCTATGTTGTATGCGGAACTAGTAAGAGATGTCAACAATTTCCTTCTCTCCTGCTGCCATCCGGCAACGATGGGAATGCTCGTAAAATCTATTGTTCAGTGTTTGGACTATGTGGTGGATATGCAGAATTTGATCAACAATCGTAACCATACGCAAGCCTTCCTGCTGAAGGTGTCGGAGCTGATCACCCAGATCGATGTGTGGAATGATATCGCACTACAATTCGAGCATCATACCTTGAAGCGTTACAATCCTTACTATCGAGACTTTATGGCCCCGTTATGTAACTCAATTGCTACCCTTAGATATGGGTTGAATGGTTTGCGACACGGGCTATGTGCCAAGCGGGTGACCATAGAACAGAAACCGAATGGAGCGTTTTATGATCTAAACGAAGATCACTCGTTAAGAAAGATGTTGATAAAGTTCATACAATTCCCCTGCGCAAAGCCACTCGAATTGTTCGACGATCATCACAAGGTGAACATTTATTCGGTGATGGAAAAACTGACCCAACCAGAGCAGTCTTATTTCCGACTTTTGAAAGCTCGTTTGCAGGAGGTATCGAACAGAATAGTGGTGGAACGTATTCTTGGAAGGCGTTCTTTTGCGGAGCTCGATCGTATCGTGAATGTTTGTAATCAGGTGTGGCAGAAGCAGGAACACTTGCGACGGAAACGGCAGGCTGAAGAGGACAGCCTTTATTTGACAAAGTCGCACTGTGACGAAGAGAGCGAAGACATCATTGCACAACGTGAGATCAGTGAAATGTTTCCCAATTACGTTGATGATGACTTTGCCGAGTTCATACAAAACGATACGTTGGAACAGATCATTAAAGCACCTGCACCGAAGGAGAAACCTGCCGATACGATAGGAGACGAAGATTATGCACTGATTTGTGAAAGTTTCATCACTTTAATGGCGAAGTATACGCGATCGCATTACTACCATCCGGAAGTGACCGCATCCAGAAGCGGCGAACATATGTCTTTGGACTTTATTAAACCTTTCGAAACGAAATTGGAAATTTTCAACCAAATTGTGCAAAAGTATGAACCCACCATCGGCAGTGAGTTTGATGAAATTGCGTACGGGGCATTGAGTTTGGCAGTCGGATTGCTGCAGGAAAGATATGACGACCAGATGGACGTGGGTCAAATCGAGCGAAAAACTAAGGGAGGCAGCTATGTATCAACGAACTATAACTTCTACACCGATTCCAACATCCCGGAGGTATTGCAATGCGTGAAAGTGTTGAAAAACGTCGAGAACCGAGTTCAGGAGCTGCTAGTGGAATGGCCTGATCATGCAGTGCTTGGGGATATCCTTCTGATCATGCAACGCATTCTAGGCCTACCATCCACCGCACCAATTGTACGGTTCAGTACGGGATTGCAATTGTTACGGCAGAAACTGGACGAGTGGAATGCAGTCGCCCATCGGGGAAATAATATGCGTGAGTTGGAGAGAGAAGTGGTAGAATATATTCATCGTTGGATGCGAATGGAGTTGCAGTACTGGCGCGAATGTTTGTCTCGCACGTTGGAACGAGTTCGTTCGAAGGCATACCGTTATTGGTTCTTTATGTACAACCTATTGCACGAGTACTTGCAAGTAGGAGCATCGCGAAAGGGAAAACTTAGTCATCTGCTCGACTACAACAAAGTGGAAAAATGTTACGGCGAACAGGAACTTCTCGATGAGGAGGAAGAAATAGAGAATGTGGATGAATGCGGAGTAACGATTCAGGATGTTATAAAGGTATTAAAGCAGTTCATGGAATCGTCAAACTATGCAGAATATGGTTTGCGCTTGCGTGTAATGAAGTCCTTCGAGCAGTACCTTCATTACCTTGAGGTGGAGCAATTTGGTTGCGACAAATCGAAGCGCGATACATTGATAGCTGCACTGTACAACATCCATATGTACTTTGATCAGTTTTCGGAAGAAATCGAAGAATATGTGCGCACCAAACGTGTTCCAATCGAGAAGAAATTGAAGGATTTTGTAAAGATAGAATCATTCAATAAGGACTTATCGTACTTCAGCATGCGAAACAACATATCCCGTGTGCATCGTCAACTGCACAAATTCCTGAAGGAGTTCGAGACAGAAATTTCGACCCGCGTATCCTCCGTATTCTCTCCCAAAGATCCGGCACGTGAAATCAACGATGCCGATGAACAAAAGGTGAAGGTGTTGCGATCCGAGGCGAAGGTTACGTACTACATGGTTGATGTGAAGAGTTTCATGGCCCCGCGGAAGCTTATGGAACGGTTTTCGATTGATAGAGCAGTGTCCAGTAAAGACGCAGAACGAGCAATGAACACAAGCGGTAGCAGTCAGCAGGGATCAGCGCAGCTTTTCCAGAAAATTGATCGTTTCTTCTCGACCGCTCGTAATGTCTGTCGGGAAGCGATCCTTCACGCACCGTTCCCGGGACTGGTGTATAGTTTGGACTCATTTATGCATGAGCAGATTGAAACAATTGAGTACTTGCGAGGCTTGGAGGTGGATCGCACACAGCCACGGCCGAAACAAAAGTCTCAGGCAAAGCAAATACTAAACCAAAAGCGAAAGGCACTTTCAGACTTTTACAAAACGCTTACCGTTCTGGGACTGAGCTACCGGGCTGGATTGGTCGAATCGGCGATTGGAGGATCTGATCCCGTGGATCCAACGATTAAACCATTCAGTTTGGAGTTGTTGACACACGCTTCCAGGTACCGGAAGGTTGATCAACACATCGTGTTCCTGAATGATAAGCTTAATCTGTACTACGCCAAGTGTGTGTTCAAGATCAAGCTGTTGGCGAAGGTGATGCTGCAACCGGATCCCGATATTGCTGGTCCGATCAATGTGGATCGCATCAAGGGCTTCTCAATCGATATGTTCCTGGTGGTACAGAACCAACGAAAAGCATTATCGGAGCTGGTGGATAATGTGTTCCAGTTGCGAGAGCTAATAGCGAACCTTTATCAGCTAAGCACCTGTCTCGAAGAAGAACAATCGCTTGATGATAATGGATTGCGTTTCCGCGAATATCGCCAGCGGATGGATGTCGTGGGACAATGTACGATGGATGCTCGTTTGGTGCTGGAACAATTCCAAATGTTGCTTGCTTCTGCCCCAAATCAAACAGACGAAGAGTTGCAGTTGTTGGAGACAAGTCCGATTAACACATCGGAAGGATGTTTCTATCGAGAATCGGTAGAATTTGGAATGATAACAAAGTTGACCAAAGATGCACTCAAACAGACGGTTGAGCTGAATGAAGATCTTGGAAAAAGTGCTGATGATGCTTACTGCACTCGCGATCGTGTGATAAATCTTGAGGAAAGGCTACTGAGTGTAAGAGACAAGCTGTTATCCTTGACTGATGCGTTCAAATTCTCCAGTAGTGTGGAAATGCCGGATAGTTATTCGGTGTATGGTCAATCTATAGTACAGTTGCTACAGCGATTTGAGCAATACAAGAAGGATCGTTTGGAAGCAGCATCAAATGAAAGCAGCACTGTGGATTGCTTATTCGATGAAGATAGCGTGAACAATGAAATCGAGAACATTATCCATTCGCTGCTGATAGCTATGCAAAACATCTACAAGAAATATTCTGAAATAATTCCCGAACCGGATAGTAACGACGCAGTAAAGGATGAACAAGCAGCTGATGAAACGAAGGCCGATGGCAACGAGGATGAAAATGATGATGAATCCGACTATAACCTCCAGGAGCAACACTTGAAGCAAAAGATCAATGCAGATCTGCTGTGTGATTTGAAAACGTTGAATATATCAAGAGTTGTAGGGAAGTTAAAGAGTTTGTTGGTGCAGCTAGAGGAAACCAGCGATGAAAGTGTATCCAACGATAGCATACGGTTGCGCACATTGATACTAAAGCTCACGCGTTTGGTGCCAATTCTTGAGCAGTACAATTTGCTCGTTGAATATTACCTTATACAGCAGTTGGGAGCTCACAAGATTTGCACAAAAATGCTCTCGGTTATGTTAACCGTCTTCATCGAGCTTGCCACGAAAGGTTTCTGTGTGCCTAAGGACTTGTTAGGAGAAGAGGCAAAAGAGCAAAACGGTGAGCAGGATAATGATGGTGACAAGGGCGAAAAGTTTGGCTTTGAAGATGGAGAAGGTGAAAAGGATGCGTCACACAAGATCGAATCGGAAGATCAGCTGGATGATGCTCGAAAACCGGGAACTGAAAAGGAGAAGCAGGACGAAGAAAAAGATAACAAAGAAGAGAAAGGAATCGATATGAGTGAAGATTTCGATTCGAAGCTGCAAGATATGGAGCGACCGGAGGGTTCGGATTCGGAGGAGGAAAAAGATGAAGATGAGGAGATCGACAAACAGATGGGAGAAACTGAAGAGGGAGCAGAGAAACTGGACGATCAAATCTGGGGAGATGATGAGGAAAAGCCAGAAGAGGAGGAAAATGATAACAGCATGGAGGAAGAAGATGGGTCCGGCACGAACGAGAAGGACGAACGGCATAATGATCTAGGGTCGGAAAAAGATAAACAGCAGTCCGGTGATGACAATCAGCAGGACGATGGAATGGATGCGATTGATCAGTCTCCGATCACGGACGATAAGAAAAAGAAGAAGCCGAAAGACATTAATGATATGAATGATAAGGAAGGGCAAGAAGAGGAGGAGCATGAAAACCCTTATCATAACGAGCTGGAAGAACCGCCAGAAGCGGAAGAGCTTGATTTGGATGAAGATTGCCATTTAGACGAAAATGAAAGGCAGAAAGAGGGTGATAATCAAGAGCAGGAAAATCCGTTCGATATCGACACAATGAAAGAGAAGGCGGATGGTGAGCAGGAAGGCAATGAAGAAGAGGAGGACAAGGAAGGAGAAGATCAAACGGATAATCCTGCTAACGAAAATGGTGTCGATTCTTCTGACGAGGAAGAGGAGCCGACCGATCCGGATCCCACAGACAAGCATGCCGATGATCCTCCTGTGCCGGAAGAAGATCCGAACAAGGAAAACAGCGATCAGCAAGTTCCCGGTGAAGAACAACAGAAGGACGAACAATCTGCGCAGGATGAAGAGGAAGAGAAAGATGAGCCACAGAAGAAGCGTCCCGATGACGAGATACATCATGAGTCGCGTGACAAGCGTACTGAAGAGGATCGTGTGGAGGCGATGCCAGATGCAGAGAACAAGGGTACGAGCGATCAGGTGGCCAACGATAAGCCGGAAGCGAAGCAAGAACACGAGCTAGACGAGCAGGATACGGGCGAAGATAAGGAAGGTATCGGGCAGGCTGAAAATGAGCAATCCGATAAGGGTCATCGAGGTATTGCGGAATCGAAAGAAACGCGAACACGCAAGGATGAGCAAAAAGAGCAGCAGCAGCAAAAACAACAACGGCGTAAACAGGGTCACACCGATGATGATCGTTCCTTGGGTGATCCTGATAAAGCAGAAAAGAAGCGACTGAAGACGGTCGACCAACTAAATCGAGAGGATCGCCCTGAAAAGGAAGAGGACACGGAGAAGATGGAGGATGTAAATGAAGAGGACCATAAAGATGATGAGTTCCAACATGTGAAGGATGCTAAAGATAGTGACAAAACTACAATGGACAACGCAACGGAAGAGCAGTCGAAACAGATACAGCACCAGCAAAAGCAACAGAAAGAGGATAAGGAAGGAAAAGAGCAGGAAGAGGAATCTGCCGATCAGCTGATGGAAGAAGATGAACCACCGCAAGAGGAACTGGAAGACACAGAGCTTTTGGAGAGCGAGAAAAATGAGAACAAAAAAGATAAACCGGCCAAAAAGGATCAAAATGCGATGAAAGAGAAGATGGAAAGTGAAACAAACGCGGAAGTGGAAGGTGAAATAGTTCCCACGACAACGGTAGCGCGAGGTGATGATACAGTCGCGCACACAATGTAAGTAGATCAATTACTACAGCAAAAATGAAAGGTAACCAGGAGTACTATAAATATTGATTCCATTACAGATTCGAAATTCTGCACGATATAAGTCTCCCAGATGAGCCAACGACATCCGAGCAGCTCGACATGCGCAAGATGGTAGAATCGGAAATGCAAACGTCCATTCTGCAGGATGGTTCCGGTGATCATGAAGCGTTCGAGCGGTGGCAGCAAATATCACACAAAATGCTGCCCAGTGCACGCGATCTTTGCGAACAGCTTCGGTTGATCCTGGAACCGACGAAATGCACCCGGCTGAAAGGCGACTATCGTACGGGGCGACGCATAAATATGAAGAAAATCATACCCTACATCGCGTCACAGTTCCGTAAGGATAAGATTTGGTTGCGCAGAACGAAACCAGCCCAGCGCGATTACAAGATAACGATTGCGATCGACGACTCGAAATCGATGGACCACAACAATTCCAAGGATCTGACACTGCAAGCAATATCATTGGTATCGCAAGCGTTATCGCTGCTGGAAAGCGGACGCTTGAATGTGATGTCGTTCGGTGAGAAACCGAGAATACTGTTGAAGCATTCGGATCAGTTTGACGGTCCGAAACTGATCAGTGCACTGAACTTTGCGCAAAATCAGAGTCGCATTGCGGAGCTGCTTAAGTTTGTGCGAACGTTTAGCACGGAGGATGCATCTGCATCGGACAATGGAGTATTCGAACATTTGCTGTTGGTATTGAGCGACGGTCGGAATATCTACAGCGAGGGAGAGAAGGAGGTCAAAAATGCGGTAAAGCTAGCCAGATTGCAAAGGATCTTCATTGTGTATATTATCATTGATAATCCAGACAACAAGGTAAGAGTGATTTCATTTGAGACTTNAATCAGAGTCGCATTGCGGAGCTGCTTAAGTTTGTGCGAACGTTTAGCACGGAGGATGCATCTGCATCGGACAATGGAGTATTCGAACATTTGCTGTTGGTATTGAGCGACGGTCGGAATATCTACAGCGAGGGAGAGAAGGAGGTCAAAAATGCGGTAAAGCTAGCCAGATTGCAAAGGATCTTCATTGTGTATATTATCATTGATAATCCAGACAACAAGGTAAGAGTGATTTCATTTGAGACTTTCATGTCATTTGAGACTTTCTAATCAATCGTTTATGTTTGTTTTTCCAATTCAATAGCATTCAATAATGGATGTACGAGTACCTTTGTTCACGGCGGACAGTACGCAGATAATCATGCAATCATACCTCGACGTTTTCCCGTTCCCATACTACGTAATTGTACGTGATTTAGGGCAGCTGCCGATGGTATTGAGTGATGCGATGAGACAATGGTTCGAATTAGTAAATAGCGAGCAGTAAAGTCTGTTTACTGCACAAAGGATTCATAATAGTAAGGACTATGGTGTAGGATAATTTTAAGCAAAATCGTGCATGTTATAATGTTATGTGTGACATATGAAAGGAAATTATACAGCAATAAAGCATAAAGCATTTATATTGTATTTGCTTTTGGTTGAATATTTCTACGCTTTTAAAGATGAAAAAGAAATTCAAATACAACGCGCTTTTTTAAAACCATTCGTCATCCAAGCGATGTAACGAGTGTGACTTGATAATAGGTTGGTTGCGTTTATAGTACCTAGTCGGAGAAGAGCTTAGAAAACGAAACGTCAAATACTGGACGCGCTCCCGGATATATGCAAACAAAACAAAGTGTTGTAAAGTGTAGTGTACTTTTTACTTATTTTAACTAGTATCGTTGCGCGCCACTTGCGAAATGGCTGATGTGCGTGATATTCTTGAGCTGGAGCGTCCAGTAACGCCAGAGCTTACGAAAGAAGCATTACTAAATTCCAAGAAGCGAACTGTGGAAAGGTAACACAGAGCTAAACGGCATCCTTTTGGGGGGAAGTAAATAAGAATGCGTTTTTTTTTATTCCAGGAAAATTGTGGCCAAACGTCCAGAGGGCATGCACCGTGAGGTGTTCGCTCTGCTTTACAACGATAACAAAGATGCACCTCCACTTCTTCCCACGGACACAGTGTCCGGTTATAAAAAGACGAAGGCCCGGCTGGGCATGAAAAAGGTGCGGCGTTGGGAGTGGGCTCCGTTTATCAATCCAGCACGTACCGATGGGGCCGTCTTTCATCACTGGAAGCGTGTGTCGGATGAGCAGAAAGAGTACCCATTCGCCAAGTTTAACAAACAGCTCGACATACCAACGTACACGCTGAACGAGTACAACGCGCATTTGAAGACAACCAAATGGACTAAACAGCAGACAGATCATTTGTTCGATCTAGCCAAACGATTCGACGTTCGATTTATCGTCATGTGTGATCGCTGGGAACGAGCGAACTATGGCATCAAATCAGTGGAGGATCTCAAGGAGCGCTACTACGAGGTAGTGGGGATACTGAACAAGGTGCGCAACAGCAATGGTCACGGAGGCACCGAGAAGAAGGTGTACGTATTCGATGCAGAACACGAGCGACGCCGGAAAGAGCAGCTGAAGAAATTATTTGACCGCACACCGAAGCAGGTCGAGGAGGAACAGCAGTTGCTGAACGAGCTGAAAAAAATTGAGGCACGAAAGAAGGAACGCGAGCGAAAGACGCAAGATCTGCAGAAACTTATTTCACAGGCTGACCAACAGCAGACGGAACATCATCAGAAGGAGCAGCAGCTGCATCATCATCAGCACCAAACACACGGCCACCAGAGCACGTCGCACAAAAAGCAGGACAAGAAGCTGAACAAGAAAAAGATCCAACAGCAGCCGCGCACATCCAAGGTCGACTCGGTGGTGAGCGCGGTTGAGAGTGCTGGCATTAAGTTTACCGATCTTCGCGGCACGGGTGTATCGCTGAGGTCACAAAAGATGAAACTACCGGCCAATGTTGGCCAGAAGAAAGCCAAAGCGCTCGAGCAAGCGCTTCAGGAGTTTAAGGTGGATCCGAACCCACCGCCAATCGAGGAGATCTGCGTAGCATTCAATGAGTTGCGTTCCGACATGGTGTTACTGTGCGAACTACGTACAGCGCTGGCTACATGCAACTTCGAGCTGGAGAGTCTAAAGCACCAGTACGAGGCACTTTGTCCGGGTAAGACGTTAAACATCCCGGCAGCACTTGTAAATCCTCCGGCCGATGAATCGGTTACAGGCATTGACGGAGTGGACGTAGGAGTTATGGTTTGAAATGGGGTTAAAATTAATATAAATAGCCAATAAATGTCTTTTAATTTCAAGACACGATAAATCGTTTTTTAAATGTAGGTGAATTAATGAAATCCTGTATTTTGAGCAATGATAAGCAGAGTAATTAAAAACAATTATTAAAGCCACCTCAACAGAAAGAAACATTTGCCCAAAAACTTATGTATCACTTTTGCCCGCTTTTCACATATCCTTGTTTCCGGTTTCCCACCGGATTTACGCAACCGTGGAAAGGTAACGAAAGTTTCGGAAATAACCGAAACCGCTCGAATAGCCGTTACAGCAGACAGGGATCAGTCAACCGGTTCCCAAACGAATGGGGGAAGAATTGCCGTGGAAGCAACAGTAGCAACAGCACCATGGGACAACAATGAAAGGAAGAAGTGTACAAAACGACAAAAGGCGATGTAGAATATGTAAGCAGGAAGGATAAAGTTAAAAAAAACGGCGGAAATGTTGAGGTAAACGTGATGGATTACGAGCGGAAGGAGAGACCACCGGTACAGACAGGAAGACGGGAGGTCGAGTACGCGATGAACGTGTGGGTAGAACGAGCCAAAAGGAGACACACCGACCGAACCGACCGTGTGTGGGTGAAACGACAAAAAAGGGAATGGGGGTTTGTTTGCGTAAAAAAAAACCGGCCCTGCTAAGCGAAACAAAACAAAAGGCATCATCGCGCAAAGCAAGCCCGAGCGAGAGAGCCCACAGGCAAAGCGAGAGAGCATACAAAACAAAAGCGCACACACTCACATCTGGAAACGGTTTCTTGCAAGCGTGGATCGTGTCGCGGATCACAGTCGATCGAGTGAACGAGAGGCGACCGCACGCGTTCGTAGCGAAAGTAAACAACACGCGTGTATGCGTTGCACATTATCGCGTTGTGTCACCGGTGACTAGATGTCGGCAGAAAGCCCGGTAACATATCGTCGAATCGATTTCATTTAGCAGCAGAATTTCTTACCTTACCTCGTCGGTGCGTGGAAATGTCGATTAAACGTGAACTTTGGTCGAGTCGTTGCGTGTTTAATGGTGAAGAATCACAACGGTCCAAATGGCATTGATGGAACAATTCTCGCCTGCTGCCCATTTGTGAAGATTAAGTGAAAAATCAAACAAAAGAACGACGGCCTTTAAGAATAATTGCATCTGCGGGCTTATCGGTGCGTTCCCTAGAAGGCAAAGATCGCCACCGCGCGTGTGTGTGTGTGCCGCCCCAGAATTACAGTGTCGCAAGTGTCGTGCTCGCAAGTAGGCTCCAATGCTATGTTCGGTACCCGTGTCAATGGCGAATAGTTTACCAGAGGTTGGTTCTAGGTTGTTGGCGGAATTTTAAACCCGCAAAGCTATTGGGTTGGGTGATCTCGTTTAGGTTCGGTGTCGGAGTGGAGCATATTTCGTTGCCGTGTGTGAATTTGGTTTGTGTAGCGCCTGGTGCTGGTTTTGTTGTTTTACCGGTTTTGTTCAGTGTGTGCCCACGACAACTGCTCGCGTCGTTCCAATTATAACGGCCAAATACCCAAGAAAATAAACGACCTCATGAGCTTTCGTTACGGTGGCTTATCTTTCCTTGTGTTGTGGGTCTGTGGGTAGTTTCTTACCAGTTTTTCTCCGGCGTGGTGATCTCTGGCCTTAGCACTTTCAAACAACGTAGGCAGTAGGCGTTGTTAAAATTGTCGTCCAGTGAAGGGATTGGGATATTTGGATCACTTTTCACCGCTGCTCGGTAGCAGAAACCAATCCATTTCAATACAATCGGAACACTGTTTTCGGATACCATTTCCGAAAGAAGGACAGCGGAACAGCGACGAAACGATCCAACGAAGCACGAATGAATAATTCCCAGCGATAATACAACGTCGCAGTTGTTAGCACCACCACAGAACAGCAGGATGAAACCTCAATCAAGGTAGGCGCAAAAAGACTTTGTGTAATCCATCCTGCACATTTCGTAGGTTGCTTGACTGCGGATCGTAGAAGGTTGGTACACCGTACGAAATTTCTGGGGTCGTGCATACTCACGCAGCGAAGTATGTCCTTTTCGCTTGCTGGATGACGTTAGACAAGCAGTTGGAGGACATTGTCTGTGAAGCGTCAGTGCGTGGGAGACATATCTCTTTCCAGATTGCGGCCGCCCGAGTGGCAGACTGCGAACGACACCATGCCTAAGGCCCCCACGCACGGCGCTCGTTTCGCAAGAAAGTGAGTCAAGACCGCGGACAAGACCCGTTCCATCGATGGCCGTGGGCGGTATCATAGGCGGGCTTTTTCTTATACGCGTGCATTAGCGGCCATTACTGGGAGGATTTTAAAATAATTGTACGTTTTTTATCGCTGCTTTAGTTAATTGAAGGTGGGAAGTTATTTAAACGATTATTATATTGGAAAAATAAAATGTGTATCTCTGTCAGGCACAGCTATTTAATGCTGGTGATCGCGGTATATTTCTTTTGGAGCGATCTTCCAGTAACGAGACGTATATACGACGTCGTTTGTTAGAGGGACGATTAATAGGTTGTAATAAATCCCGTGCGCGATACTGCAATGCAAGGTATATGGGATGGTGTGATATGTACGTTTCTCCACTAGCTTGCTAATTGTTACCCACGGGGTATGAATTCGCGACACCCTCAGTGTTGACGGTGTTCGCAGCCATGATCGCAACACCGCGAATGGATAGAGTAATTTCTGAAACCTGTTGAAACGGTTACACTCTTATCCATATCTGTGAGAATATGAAGTAGGCCCTCCAAGGAAATAGCTACCGGTTTAAATAAGTTGTCTTCGATACGGCCCACCAAAAGTGCCTGACAAGCGATAGACGATGTCCGTTTGTCGTTTTCATAGTTATCACGGAAGGTATATCTAACTTTCTATGGGGAAGCTTCGATTGGTTGAAGTTATACGCATGCCTCACCGGGAGATTGTACGAGACACCGAATCGACGACACACTATCCTTACACAATTAATCATACGCAAAGCATGATCGCTTTGATCGTGCCTTCCTCTTCGGTGCGCTTTTGTGGTTAGAATCGTAATCGGAAACGAAATTAATCTTCTCGCATTTTCGGTCTTTCTTTACCATGAACTTTACCTGCGGGAAATGACACCCAATTGATAAAACCACAAACACCAGGCGCACTCGTCACCGGATGGGACGAACATCTTATTCTGGCTGGCGGAACTGAAGTTCGCTTCAGTCTGATTTCACCGTCAGGAATGGGAAATTGAGAGATAGTAGAAATCATTGATATTTCTTACGTGCTTCAGATTTGCGTGTTGTTTTCCTATGGCTCTATGGCCATTTTTCGGCACACAGCTTGTTCCACAAATGGATCGTGAAATTCTTCCGCATTCTAATGGCCGCTGATGTGGCGTTTGGCATGATGATTGATTATGGTGGGTACGGTCCGTCGTACCAGATCCCCTAGGCCACAGCTGTCCGGGAAGACAGGTCCGACTGGATTGAGGTTGGAATCGATCAAATGCAAGATTATACAGAAGTTGGGTGCCTCCGTTTTGGAGACTCGTTAGGGATTTGTCAGCTTACCAGATCGAGCATGGGCGATATCGGGCGAGCAATGGCTTTGCTTGTTGGAATGTTTCTTATGCTACAAAGCTCGACTTTAAACAAGGCAATGCGTAATAGCTGAATTGTATCTGTTGCAACTGAAGTATAATCCAACAGAATAAGTATGATTGATATTGGTTCTTCCTTCCTAACCTGTGTATAAAAAGAAAATTTTACAGCGGAATCATTTTGAGAAGTTCTTGCTTAGTTTTTGCTTACTCTTGAAGTACGTTTTAAACTTTTATGCTTCAGTCCGCTGCTCAAGTTCGTTCTTCATCGCCAAAGGGAAGTGCATACTGCAGCGGCTAACTGTTGCGCCCTCAAAGAACTGTCTCGTCACGGTGCATTGTCATCACTTCCAGCGCAGGGAATGGAGACTTTTACCGACGTGGACTTGCGGTCGGTAGACAAAGTAACCATCTTTTCCATTGCGCTTTCCGTTCTTTCTCTCTTATGTTTTATCGCCAGACCCTTTATGTTTTTTTTTTGGTTCGTCGACAGTGTCGAGAATGTGTGTTATCGCGGGTGTCAATTTATTGCTTTCATTAGTTTCGGGTTCCCGCGGAACGCTACGCTGTTGTGTGCGGGCTGGCCAGTGTTGTCGAGTCGGCAAACGAGATCTCTGGTAATTTATTTTTCATTTTAAGAAAATGACTTTAACCTCACAAGCTGCAGCTGCAGCTCCGTTTCTAATTGTAGCTTATTCGTATTTGATTAGAAACATTCGTCCCCTAACACACGTGCTAGCATGGCCCTTTTTTGGTGTAGAAATATTTCCGTCGGCTACCAATGTGTGTCACCTATCCCGGCATATGCTGGAGAGCGTTTGTAACGCCTCGTTGGAGAATGGAGCCCAACCGATGCCGTGCTTAATCGAAACGATGTTTCCTAGACTCTGACTGTTTGGAAATGGGAAAATTAACATTCCATTTGTCTGAGCACGGGTCCACCATCAGGTGCGCTATCAGCGGAGTCGTCCCAATACAAGGTGTCAAAATAAAGGGCAAAATGCTAAGTTATTAGCATTGACAGATGCAGAAGAACACCTTTATAACTGTTTCAAATTGGAAACTAGAGTTTCAAAAAACCGAATGCTCAATTCTTGGTTTAAAAAAACTCCACGTCTCAGACAATGGGTCAAATTACGAACGAAAAAACGGGCGTGTGCATGAGCAGGGTTTGTCGTTTACATAGTGCATAACATAGATTCATCTGTAAAGCTCTACTTCACATGCTCCAAATCATGCTCGAGTGCAGCAGCGATCCATTGTTGTTAATTGTAATAGCTCCCTTTTTTTTCGGCGCGGCTGTACATATGTGCACCAGCTTTAGCTCTAGTGTTAGTGCTAGTGGCCTCGGTAACCACACCGATCTAATACAGCGCATAGCCACTCGGCATACCAGCGGACGCGAGATTTCCGTTCTGAATGAGCGTTCACGTTCCGCTCGGCGGTTTTATTGTTATTCAAATAAGTCGTTACCCTTTTTGCTGTGGAAGCGATGGGCAAGGGCGGCGCCAACGTTGTGTTGTGCGTTTTCCAAAGCCTAGAGCAACGCACCAGAACTATTTTCCATCCAGTTGTACCATGATTATGTAGCCAGTTCTTATGAAGTTTGCGGCTGCATATTGGTTCGCCGTCGAATTTGTCACCAACATTGGCGACTCTCACTCAGTTCTGCTGCTGGAAAGATCGGTGCATTGTATTCAAATTTCTCGCAGCAACAGTTCTTGCATCGCCATAAAAGAATTCCGTGTTCTGGAACTTCTGGAAAAAGGGTTCTAGGAACGAAGATCGTATGTTTCGTTGCCGTCTCGAATAACTTTACATCCTCTTACCACCCCAGCAGTATTGGGCCACGAGTGAGACGATGATGTATGCCTGTAAATACGAAGCAATATATGCTCAGTTAGGAAGCTCTCCGGTTGGAGGTTTTCTTCAGCTTGGTTACGAATGTTTCGGACGCTAAAGTTCCCGGTGGAACAGCCTGTTCGCAGCGCCATTACAGCGTGACAAATGTCATTGTTTGGTTGTTGTTTCTTGACGTGTCTTTCGAGATGTACGGGAAGCAGCATGATGCCCTCGGATGGTCTGCTTTTCGATAGCCGGCAAAATAAAAGCTAAAGCTACATTGTAAATCGAAAGGGAGCGGCCAATGACGATGGTCAATGCGAGATCCGAGATGTGACAATCAAAATGCAAAAAAAAAAAGAGGAAAAGAATCAATTCAACACTCTCCACACCCAGCTGTGGCGGTCTCTTCCTTTTGGGGTGGTGATCGCCACGGGATGTCTGACTCGGTACGAGGCTGTGGATTTTGTTTTCGGAAGATGAAAACCATACAACCATACACGCATGTGGGGACATTATTCAAAATGCTGTGCTACGGTTCGGATGGTTTGCGAGATGAGATGCTGACACGGCACTCTTCTACTATCTTAACCATTCCTCAGTACACCTCTGTATCCCGATTGGTGGTTGGTGGCTTTCCATTTAAGGGGCGCTCCCACTTTTATTCAGCTGATGCTGATGTGCTGGAGCAGCAAACGGTAACCAATTATTACACACTTGATGCTCGAGCACCATGCCGTGGAGCAACAAAGTAAAGGACAAATGGGACGTTTGGAGGGCTGGAATTATGTATCATTTTGGTTGCGCGCGATTGTTTGTAAATAAGGATAGCTTCGTGTTGTTTTCAGGTTGGCAAGGGTTAAGTTTGGAGCATGCATAAGGCTTCTACGCATTCATCGAAGCGTGTTTTTCGGAGTTGAAAGTATCTTAAGCTGAAGATATATCACCACAAGCAAAATTAGCATGTAATTCAAGAACCTAAAGTTTGTGAGTCCAAGGCTATTTTCTCAAATTTTCATCAACAGTAAATCACCTATCAAATTGCACACTAGAATCAAAGCGCAGACGCAAACCAATAATGCGATCCATTCGACCCAAATGCACGGAAAGTACATTAATCTTTCATCCGCTGTTGCTCTGAGCTGCATAGCGGTGGGTCCATTTCCCATTTCTCCGAACGAAGCAAGAGGAATCGATCGTAAACTATCGCATCTTGCGGCTCGATGCGCAATAAAATAGTACAAAGTTACGAGACGTCGGCAGCAACCGGAGCGATCCAAGCTTCTTCTGCTATTTTTTTCGGAGGTAAAACGTTCTCCATCGCACTGTTCGAAAGCCAGATACTACCAGATGTGTGAGGTTAGCCCACGTGTTGGTACGTGCAGGATCGTAACTTTTGCGGTATGCGGGATGTTATGTCTAGACAGCAGCAAGATTCTGCTTCGACTTTCTCATGCCGGAGTGATGCATGCTCCGCATCACGTATACGTATGAAAAGGGTACGTCTGCATCGGTTCATGATGCATGTGATGTATGGCCGAAGTGGTAAATAAACAGAATCGTCGATCTACTGATGTCGGCTCTACGCTATAGACAGAACCAGCAATCGGCAGAATTGATTGAAGCTGAAATAGCACACTTTTGCATAGTCATATTTCCTTCATTTACTTGATCATATTGAACGTTACAAAACTGTCATTGGTTCCTTGAGTCATCGGCCAAGAACAAATGGTTGCAAAAGAACCTATTGCCTTGCCACATTTGCTTGCCGTTTGTTTGAGCGCTGCCCATTTCGATACGACGGTCTGTCGCTGTAAGTGGTGATAATGATGGCAATGATGATGACTACAACTTCGTCCCCACTGCGCAGCGATCGCCGTTCGGGATCGAGCACAAGAGGTGCGCGCGCTTACTACGAATAGCGAAAACAAATTTATAGCCACCGGGGGCAGTATACGCGTGGGCGACTCGTGCGACTGGAGTTGAAACACGATTTCATCATAAGTTTCTCTGGCCATGTCAGAGGCGTTCACCGTCGTCGATGTCTATTCGAAAGCGCCAGCATTTCGAGATGTCCGGGACATTACGGACCAGACCCGTGTGGAATCGGTACAGGGGTGGATTCAAGTTTTCGGTATATCATTACCGACGGCCGACTAATAACTGGAAGCAAAGTTTACCGCGTGCAAACGGACGAACGAACAGCCGGCTGGTTTAGTTTTGTGGTGAGTTTTGGGTCTTGCGTCTAAATTGGATTGGCTGGAGTTGCTTTTGGCAGCCGGTAATACTCGTTCGACATTACCGTCCCGCTGTATCCAACATGTTTCGCATTGGAGGACATCACACAGCGATAGTGAGGAATCTGGTGATTTCCTTTTTTGAAGCATCCTCTAGCAACCTTAGCTGACCCGCGCGCGATTGTGCGAGCTGTAACTAGCTGCGTACCCGCAGACGCTCATAACAACTGGGCCCGGGCTGGGACTTACAGCGTTTCTGCATTCCTGAGTGTGGATGTAAATTTCCCCAAACAATAGATCAAGCTGTGCACGGGCTGGCGTGTTGCTAGTACTTTGCCATGCTTCCCGTAGCTTTGTCGCGTTGGACTGCTTGGTGGAGTTTGTCGTTTGTTTTGTGGTATGCGTATTTCGCTTAAAGTTCCCAAGGGCCACCCGCTGTTTAGCGCTCACAGGCGGGACTGGATCGTTGGTCGGTGGTTTAGCAAACAAACGGGAGACCTAGATTTGGTGGAACCAGCATCGATCGCGTCTCGCTCACTTGAAATGAAGCTGAAACGCTGCGACGCAACTGCGTTGTTCTTATCCTCCCTAGGGAGGTTGGGACCATGTTGGACCATTCCGCGGTTATTTTTTGTTGCTTGACTCTTCATTCGATGCTGAGTCTGATAAGATCTTACATGCATCATGGGCAACGCATTGCACCGCCACGTGTGTATCTAACTCTTTAAGCCCTTTTCACTTTCGCCCCACTAGAAAAAAGAGGTTGACATGTACGATGGATTAAAAGTCCGTATATGGAGCTTTTGGGATTTACTGGCATCTATTAAAGGGCACTTGCAAGAAGCTCTCACTCTCGAAGAACAGCATGGTCAAGATTGGTAGTAAAGTTCGTGAAAGAACTTGCCGCTTGTGCGTGATGAAATTGTCCGCTTTGGAGCACTCCGCTACCACGTTGGACGTTGTTAGGTGAAGATATGAAGTAGGCACGGTTTGTGATTTAAGAGCACTCAGCAACGGGGCACAACGGTTGGTGAAACTAGCTAGAGATGTTTGCCTTCCATCTCCCTCTAGCTGCATGCAAGTAGTCTTATGGAAGGAAGTGCATCGTGAGGTGTGTAGGGTTGGTACAGAGAAGCGAACGACAGCATGCGTATGCTCTTTGCATAAGAGCTTAGGTTGCGTTAGGGCCAATTGTTTACCAAGTATGGTGACGCGGGTAGTACCTTCGTATTACGCCCTGCCAAGGTAACTAAAGCGTTTATTTGAACGTAAAATATTTGATCGAAAGAAAGGAGAGAGGAAAAAAAACACATACTCAGCTGAAATCGATTGCCTGGTTCGAATGTCTGATAAATGTTGGAAACGAGGGATAAATCGTGCGGCTTTTCCAACTGCTAGCAGACTTCATTGTGGAAGTTGGTCATTGTATGGAGGAATAATACCACGGCTAGAGTAAGTTCGATAGGTGCACAAATGTACATAAATTTTGTGATTATCTATATTTATGGTGAAAACATTGAGGCGTTGCTACCGTAGTGGTTAACTGTTACCAGACTTTATAGTACCAGTTCGTTATGGTCTAAAATGATCTTGAATTTAAACCAGCTCGACTTATCAACGCGATCTCTAGTTTCGTTCGGTCACGTCAGTACTGAAAGATCGTAAAAAGTAATTACAGTTCTGGGCATAGTGTGTTACTGGTCTGTCCTGTTTCTTAGAGTCTACTTTGTCGCTAGGTCTTTCCATCCATTTCAATATGTTCGGTTTGCAGCGCAGCTTATGAATACGGTAATAACTGTTGATTCCTACAGCCATCTAATGTCGAAAAATGTGTCACCTTCAAACAAGACCGTTTCTTTGCATACATTAAGTGCGGCAAGATTTATGTGTTACAGTTTAGTGGAAATATATTTATGACCATAATATGAACGACATATTCCAGCGCAGCGATCTCCTCCACGGAGATGATCCTAAAGCTTTCGACAATGGCTTTCACATTCGGAGTCACTACGAAGGTGTGTTTGAATAGTGTGTTTTATGTAGAAAGCGTTCCGTTCCGAATAATCTTTTCGGCACAATTTATCCATGTAAGGGAACTCGCTTCAGTATTTGAATACGTATGGATATGGATTTGGGAAAACATTGTCGATAAAAAAATGGGAATCAAGCGGCCACTCAGCCATCAGGATGACTGATGTCACAGGGTGCTTTTCACTAGCACGCTCGTATCCATCCCAATCTTACCATTTGTGATCTAATAATGTGACTTAAATGAACCGGCAAAACGCTACCCGCAAGTGTTGGTGATTCGTTCGTTCGTTCGTTCGTCCGTGGACGAATCGCCGGCCGTAAAGGTGTCCATTTTTGGGCCTCAGTTGTCATTAATATCTGTCGCTTTAAAATAGGTTTCTTTTCGGTCCTGATGATAACCTACGAAACTTAAGATGCAAATGAGGATCAAGCCAGAGAGCAACCATGCGCCTGGGTGGATAGCACAATTTATGACACTCATTATCGCCTTTAATCGATCCTAAAGCTACGATATGCAGAAATTAGCGGCTGAAGATGCAACGTGGTTTGGGTTTTAATCTTGAACATCCTTGGATAGATGGCTGTCTGTTGTTCTCGTAACATAAGGTTTACGTTAGATTTATGCCTTCGCGGCTTAGCGAAGTTCGGTGTATGGCAAATGTTTTGTGCAAAGAAAAAATTAAAGCAAATTTCGGTGGAATATTAGCATTAGCAAGGGCGAAGGAAAGGAATTTCAATGCCGCCTCACCTTGAATCACACATCGGGAGATTCTCGGGATTGGGTACCGAAGCGACGGGACAGAAATTCGAGCATTAATAATTTTTGGTATTTCAGTAAGCAAAGAACCAAGCCGGAGCGAAGAAACGATTAGGATAGAAGAGGCAGCGATAGTGTCCGTATTAGCAGCAGAAAAAAAAGGTTACGCAATTCCAGCCGGGAAGGCATGGATGGCGACGGTGTTTGGACTGTTCGCGGAGGTGTAAACGCTATTAATATGGCACTGGAAACATGAACGTTGGTGGTCCAGGCTTCCGACGGTAAGGAAGCTTAGCTGCGTTCACGAGACAAACGGTTCGTATGTTTTTTTTGAAACGGATTTTACGATACTTTATGGACAAGTTTTTCTCGCTTAATGCCATTCAATGCCGTGAATGGACAGGATGATCGGCTTTCGGTTTGAAATGGGTTGGCTACGATACGGGAGTCAATATAAACGATTCTGTTTGATTAGATAACGATGGTCCAGTAGATTCGAGTGTTTGCTTATCTGTGATGCTCGCATCTGGCAAATTGTTGGCATGCCGTTGATTGACTTTATCCTAATCTTATTGATCGAATATCAAATCTCTTTCGGAACACATTTGTGTATGTGTTTTTGTTTTGGTTTAGATTTATAAAATGAAGTGAACATAAGTGAGGACATCTCGTGAAGGCAACTTTCTATAAATAGTTATCTTCTTGTTTGCTAGTAAAGCGGTATGTTAGCTGAGCCAATCAAGTCACTTTAAGTCCTTTGCTGTGCGGCTAGTACGTGTACAGCGTGCTTTTTTATTAGTATTATTTAACAACAACTTTACGTTTTTAGTCCACTGGATGAAGTCGACCTTCAGCTAGTTTTCTGCATAATATCTTGCCATATGTAGAGCGCCATCGGTCCTGTACTTACGTAATGGAGTTAACGGCCTAACTGACAAGCTGTTAATTATTCGCACAGTTTGTTAAGCGTTAAGGTTGTGGTTAAGTAGAAAGCTAGCAAAAAGAGAGGAATGATTGAAAATTTGCACTTACGTATACAACGCAAAAATGTGAGTGTTTCCTTGGGGCATCAGCAGATCGACTCGTATTTACTACATAAAGTCGTAAACAAATTAATTAACATGGAATTACTAGAAGATACAAAGCATTCCGGCAAGGCGGCAACTTTTCCACACATCCGTACGGTTTTGGCACGTTGTCGTTAATATGTCATATTATTTTGTCGGGGCGCGTTGCGAATGATTTTAAGCGCTGGAATTAATCGCTAAAACACGCAACATCTCCAACAGTGGAGCAGAGTCAATTAAGCTACTTGAGCTGCTACGCGCGGTGGTGGGTCTATTCATCATGCTCGAATGTATGCGAAAACTTTGGCATACTTTGTGCATGTTAATTTCGCCAAAACTGGTCCAACACGATCGCCCACAAACATCACTCATCGCACACGCACGGTTTTACGCGGGTCCCCGGTGAGTGTGTGGGAGTTTGTGGCGCGCGTTAGTTTGCTACATTTTAATTTGTCCACCATGTGCAACCGGTGCCCATGTTCGAGAGAATTGGCATTACCAACCCACCAACGCAACCGTCATAATTGACGGACAACTTTACGGGGCCGGGGCACATTGCATTGAGCAGCAGTTGAGTTGTGAGATTTTTTTTTTTTCTAGACGCGGAAGATCTGCTTTGCTTTGCGTCATGGAATGGTTCGACACTTATAACCTCGATGTGTGCACGTACAGTTCGGATTGCTCCGTTCGTTTAGTTTTATTTTATTGATGCAGATTGAGCGATTGTGCACGCAGCAGCAGCTGCAGCAGAACAGACAGCGTTGGCGGTGTCGGCCTGCATTCCATCAAATGATCGTCTGCGCTGACTAGTGGGTGTCTCACTGGGAGTCTTGGGAGTGGACAGAACGCAACGGTGAGTGATGTTTCATTGTGCCCGAGCACTGGTTGGCGAGGTTCGGTGGGTAAAACTCATGGCAACAAGATGTACAGTTTGCGCCATATTTTTATGACTGCAGTGATCGTCGTAGTGTAAAACACTTCAATTTTCTTTCGCATATATTTTGATTTCAATAACCAATGTGTGATAATGTTATGTTAGATGAAAAGCCTATATATTTCAGAATAAAGGTAATTCATCCATCGAATCCATTCGATAGAACACTCACTGCAGTAAAGTCGCCCAGCTGCAGCAGACGTTCGTTTGACTTCGTTTGCCTTTTTGCTTTCCATTTCCACCCAAAGCCGGCGAGTCTTCGTGTCTCCAGGTACGCCGCCGGCAACGGCGCCAACAAAACAAAGAAACATCCTAACGACTGCGACATTGAGATGACGGTTGGTCTGTCGCAGATCGTCGCAAAAGCAAACCTTTCGCCCTTTCTGCAGAAGGGAACGTAACGAAATGGCTATTGAATTAATCAGCACGATCCGTTCGTCGCGTTGCTCATCGGTCGAGAATGTTTCTCCCGTCAATGCGTTTGGATTCGTGTACGATTGTTTGGATCGTTTCTGACCCGGTTGGACATGCTACAGTAGCCAATTTCTTGCAATTGGCACACGAATTTTCGGTGCGTCAGCAAGCTTACCTCTCCTCTGTTATTGTGTATCAAGTGATCAATCAGATCGCCGCTGATCGGCACGGAAGCACGTTTCGATTTGCATTTGCCACCGGTTCGAATGTGGAATGCATCTTTTAATTCGTCTCGAATTGTTTGTTTTATGCTACCGTTGAAAAAGGAACGAGAAAAGGAACATATTAATTGCAACCAAATGTTCTGTTGTTTGGTTTCATCAGTCAAGATGCATTCAGAAGAGACTTCCTGGAGGCGGACGGTTACATTAAGATGCATTTGAAGCAATTAGCTTACCCCGAAACGTTCATCTGCTTTTTGATGATCAGCTTTAGGTATTCATAAACAACTGTTTTTATTGATTTGATGGATTTGTTTCGATGGTGGAAAGAAACATCGCTTGTGTGCTCAGGAAGCAGCTGAATCAACAGGTGCACCCATAGAACAGGTTTGGAAGATGTAGGTTAGAAGAATTTGTTTGCCGGATGAATGATGTAAGCAAATTTTTGGATTCCTTTTTTTTAATGATTCCAAAGACTGCAACCAGTACAGGGTTCTCTGTACAGTACAGTCATTCTCTTATTACTAATAGGATTTAAACTTACATTCATCAACGAAATAATTGTCGTAGACCGCACGACCGCACTACCTCCTTGTCCTTGTCATGAGATGAGGTAACATAATTAGTCGTTTTGTGATTTCTTTTTCCCGCATGCCAAGTGCTTGTGTAAACCGGTGGTGTACTATTTACTCGCACGTCGTTTGCTTTGCTATTACTACCTTTAGAGCTCTTAGCCGTCCTTGAATAGATTATCTGGCACAAAAACTGAGATGAAGATGAGTTCATCGCAACCGTCACGCACATCTTGACGTCTATTAGGGGAAAGTGTTTGAAAAGTCGTAAAAATTAATCACATCACGCAGCAGCGGGCTGTCTTCGGTTTGCCGGGTTTCCATCATTTCTGCTGTTGCTTTTTTTTTGTTATTTGGAAGGAAAACACACCAGCAAGAAGCAGAGAAGCGCTTCTTCGCGAAGATCGAAACTGGGCTCGTGTCTTTGACGGATTGATTTATTGCGATGCCGTACGAGGAAAAAAAAGGCGGCGTTTAGTCGCAGGCGAAAGGGAAGTGATCATTGCGACGGTGAAACCAATTGGGAGGGAACCGAAACTCTCGACTTTCGACCACATGGACAAGGGAGGGTATTCAATACCTTCTTCTGTGGCGCAAAAGCGGGACGACGGTAAAAGGCGTTTCAGGCGGCCTACGCACACGCTTCGTCGTTTTTTTTTGTTGTTGTCATTCCGACACACGGCTTTAGCGTCAGCTTACGGCGTGAATGAAATCCGATATGTTACGTGAACCGCCGCGGCCGCGTGTGTCGAACTCTGCTGCATGTAAAGGGTGAAGGGCGCATTTCGAACTGATGCTATGCACTTCATGTGAAACATTATGCTGATTTGCTAGTGTGTGCTTTTTTTAGTATTATTGCGGTGAATGTCGTGTTTTGAAGAAAATTTATATTTATTCACATTGCACCAATAAAATTGTTACCGTAAAGGGAAGGTTTGTAATCTCGCTTAGGTAACGAACGGACAAATGTCTAATAAATTTTCTATTGCTGTTAAGCGATAGCAAACCTATTCTAGATTGATTAATTTTGTAATGGTTTGGCCCGAAAGATATTGCTTGCGTTGCTGTATCGAATAACATGATCACGTTTTACACACGATTGTGACACGCAGTAACCAAATAGGCAAAAAAGAACACGCAATCACACACACACACATCCGTTTTTGAGTGTCCATTGGTACCGGAAATGCGGTGTATTGTTTGAGCCCTTCATTGTGGCCCATCTCATTACCGTCTACTGTCCCGGTGTGTCGTTTTTTTCTGCTTAACAAAGCACAATAATAATTTTCCGTCCATGCATGTTTAGCTTCGACCCGAAGGGGGAAAAACAAGAATGCTTCAGCAAACGTTTCCAGTTCACTTCCTTAGCTCTGTCTGCCATCAATTTGGAAGATTCTTTCCGTTTGAATGATGACCCTACGTCGTCCCGTCAAACGTCATCGGTCGTTATGCTCCGGAAAAGTTCTAAGACACATGTAAAAGGGCATGTAGAATGGTAACTTTGCCTACTGTGACAGTGGGATGCATTGGACACAACAGAAAAAAGGGGCAAGCGCGTATTTTCTTCACTTCGGTTCCGTTCCGTTGCTTGTGCCGGTGTAGAAGTTTTTGCGCCTTTTTGTCCCCATGAACGCTTGTCGCAGCAACACCGACATCACTTTCGATGATGAAACCGCTCACAAAAACTGCGTGCCCAGAACGTTGACTGGCTGTATCGTGTATCATGTGCCGCCGTTTCGGACACTAGCCCGGACCCGAATTTCCGATACCATCTGTATTTTTTTTTTCTTTCTTTTTGTTTATGTTTTGTCCACCACCGCAAAGGGTTTATCGTGGGACAATTCATTATTTGAAGCTTTTTGCTTTGAATTGAGTATCGACGGAAAAACGGTTTCCTTTCTGGCCGATGTTGCTTGATCGTTAGTATGCTGTACGTCGATGACATGGTTTTTTCATGTTCAAGAACCCTAATTATCGTTAAAACAGTCTTTTCCGCTTTGGGGAAACCTGAAGGCATTACTTCCGTCGGTTCGTCGCTTGGGACCGATTGAAATCCTTTGTTTTTTATCATGAAAACATGATTGTGTGCGTGTTTTTTATCGGTTTTCCATTGTGAGGTTTGATTTCTTGTCAATTTTGGGTGATTTTTTACGGATCAAATCTCACCACACGTCACCGGTCACCGGATCGTCCACGATCGTTCCACGATCATGATGACATGAAGCAAAAATAAAACCGTGGAGATGTGTTTAGGTTGGTGTTGAAGTGTATTGAAGCTATTAGAAGAATTAATATTTTAACTTACTTTATTGTGAATCATGTAACAATGCTCAGGGGATGTGCCGTACCAGGGTGCGTCGTGTGGTAACTCAATCGGGCGGTGTTGCCAATTGGCGGTATAAATTAACAATAACTTATGGGTTAAAGTGCGCTTGATGATTCGCAAGCCGGCGAAACCTAGTGGATGCTCCGGTGATCTTTTCCATTCGACTCTCGATCGATCATGGCTGTAAATTGTCCATTCGGATGGTTATTACGAAAAATTATGACTTCAAACTGTCGATGCCACACACTTGCCCTGCGCGATCCTCTCATGATGAGGCATCTCGTCTGTTGTGAAGCGTTCGTCGGAGCCAACCTCGAACTCGTCGAACAAGTTTGCCAGTTAAATGAAGTTGGAAGTGTGCTTGTTGTGAGCGCAACCTCTGTGGGCAGGTAGTTTACTGCGCGTTAGAGCTCAGGGTAATAAGCTCCGTCGCCAGAGGATTCATTTGCTTATTTTGCGTAGGCGCCCCACGACGATTCTTTTTGGCCAGAGCACAGTTTCAGACGCTTCGGTGTGTTGTTGGTTTGATGGATCGAGCTGACAAACGATTGCTGATTGCGAATTCAATCTTGTACGCTCTGCGTGGTGGTGTATGTGAATCGTGCTTTTCTGTGCCACGCTCTTCATTAATCGACGCCTACGGTGGCAGCGTATCGTCTCTTTGCGATGCCCGTACGAGTTGAGATTTTCCATCGGATATTGTTAGACGCAACTGTGACTGAATATTGTTACGAACGAACCGTACGATGATTAAATTCATTATAGCATACGTGTTATGTTAACTACGGTTTTATATGCTGTTTACTTTTAGCGTTTACTTGCAACAACATACAGCCTCTTAAATATCTTCCATATGAAAAATCCCTCTTTAGTGCTCCCGAATAAGCTTCCCAACAAGAAGCCCAGCTTAAAGGTGTAAATTCCCCTTGTTTCACATATTGCTGTTAGCGCATCTGATTTTCCTAAAGTCTCTACCACCCACCGATATTTCTCACACCATACTGACCGAAGCCGAGCGAGACTTTCTTCACTGTGGAGCAGGAAAAAAAGGCCCAGGGAGCGCTTTATTTACACACTTCTTTCGCGTTCTGCTGTTTGTCGTGTGTTTTGTATTTCCGATTTACCTTTCTCCGACGACGTGTTTGCGGAAGATGCACACAATGCACACACACGATGCACGTTGCAGCTGCACTCAGGTGCTGTGTTTTTTTATTCCTCCATATCAGCTTCCTCGTGCTGCGCTATTACTAACGCCCTTGGGTGCTTGGCTTTTTCATTCTTTACTTGATCGCATTACATTGTATGTCTTGATTTGAAGCCTTGATCTTGTCGAGACCGCACGGAAGGTGTGGAATTACACGTCTCTTTATGAATGTTTAATATTCTTTGTGATATGGCAAACCCCTTGCGGTAGATTAGTTTGATTCATTGGTTCATCTCTAACGTGTCCCCGTTGAAACCATTGTCGCTAGAGATGGCAGACGGTGATGCTTTGTTTGGCGGGAGAACAACTTCCTTATGCTAATGGAATTAACACCCCAACAAAGCGATCAAGCTGTAAGATGGCCCATCGTTATTGGTTATCGTCGGTTCCCGTTGGACGATTCCAGACAGACAGTGCCCGTGGGAGGCGAACAGCGGACATCCTCTGCTCTGTCGGAGTTCATAACGAGCCGATATAACATCAATTGTATGCAGCTTCGCTTGTGATGTGGCGAACGTATCGTCTACTCCATCGCTGTCTCCTGCTGCTAGGGAAGATTGTTTCTTTGTGTGTGTAGGCTTAAAGGCTCCGGATTTGCCCTTCCCGGGGGCGCCTAGTTGTCGTGTACTTCTTCACAAGCATCCCTGTGTGTACGGGTTTCTCCGAGACTCGATTGTGAAGCGCTTTGCCCTCGATTCAAGCAAAAGCCACCCGTTGTCACGTACCAACGTGTACGGTATGATGCGTAGGAGTACTATGGCCAATGCACACGGCATTATATATTGACATTGGCCAACACGATGGAGCTGCTTGCAGCAGGGGTGAATGGAAATGGAAAGTAAACGGTGACAGCGGGAATTACAATTGCGCACATGAAAGTGTAGCATAAACCAGCAAAAGACCTAGGTGGTGGTAGAAAGTTTTAGGGACTCGGTAATGTTCGCCGGAGGTCAACAAAATTTGCACCATTCGCGTGGGTCTTAATGGTGGGCACAATGGTCGATAAATCGTTTGAAGCGAAAAGAAGAGAAAGAGCTTATTAATTGAGTAACACTTCACGAACGAGCGCTTGATCTTCCGCTTGCACCGGAGCATTAGGGAAGACTTGGTTCCTGCTGTACGAAGGAAGCAGTATCAAATCCAGTTGCTGTCTTCAATGCAAAAGGTGAAAGATATATTTTAAATCTGCGCGTACTCCAGTAGTTGCAATGGAAGTCGAACAAATCGATCCTTTTTAGAGCAAAGATCGCCGGAACTAACCATGGGTAGGCGTGGTACGTTCATGTATGGATTCATGTGTGTCTGGGTATGTGTGTTAATAACTTGCCACATTGTAAAAAAAAAGCTAGAGCATCTGCATAACTGCAGTTCTAACAAACGTTAATTATGCAGCCAGCTCAGTATGTTTCCCACCCACTTGATGGAGCAAGTTATCGGCAGGTCAGAGTGTAGAGCAAACAAGGGTATGACACCACATATTCCGACCACAGACCTCCCAACAATTCCGGAACCTCGGAAGTCCCAGTTTGGGTGTGGGAAGGTAAACAAGCCCACAGCCAAAGACCGCTGAACAGCACCAGGTTTGTACTGTACCGTACCATCTGCCGGTCCCTTCGACCGTGTTGGAGCACCATCGGCATATTTGTTTGCACGTGAAGGTCTGGTCCGGGGTTTTGCAGCCAGCTCAACACAGAGGTTTCGCTCCAAGATGCGCTGGTATTATGCGCATGTTAAGAGTTGATCAAATAATGGGAGGAAAATGACTCCATTTTAGTTCTCCAGTGCTTAGACGGACAGTAGAACACACATGTGTACGTAGTAAACATGACGAAAAAAGGCCTTTTCGAAAATTCGTTCCAAGAAACCAACCGGTGGGTGACATTTGTGTTATGAAGCTCTCTGGAAAGGCAGCCCTATAAATACATGGGACACCCGTTTGCAATCGACCACTGCAGTGAATGTACTTAGCTGCGGTGGTAGTTAGTGGAGGAAAGATAAACCAACCCAATCACGATCCGGAAGAAAGGTTCAAACAAACCAGCCTGTTTCAAAAATTCCGTTCACCCGGTGGTCATTAATCGATAAATGCTGTGTCGTGCTCATAAATATTCATCTCGGATATTGGAAGAGTGGAGACGGATTGGCAGCGACAACGATTTTTTTTTCTCTCCTCAAATCTACCAGTGAGACACGAAACGAACAAGAGGAAAACGATCGTTACGGATTTGTCAAAAAACTGGTTCAGAAACTGTTTCGTCGATCGTCATCATCGGATTATTTTCGGGTGGAAGTTTACTTTTGATATGTGTTGCCAAGCCTAAAATGTTGTAGTGGCAGGCAGAAGCTAGCCTCAAGCTGCTCTAGGACTGGCAGTTATGGTGTGAAGGTGGGATTTGTTGTGTAAGTTTGATTAAAGTTCTGGTTTTCTTTAACGTGGTTTGGTGATTACGATTTTAGAGATCGTATTTCCTATAGCAATTTTTATTGCATATATGTTTCGCGATGAACAAATACATTTTTGTTGGACACATGTGATTTTCAATAGCAAAAGTTTTATTGAGAATCGAATGATTTTTTTATTCAAATTCCATATCCATGTTTTGACGAAGCGCAAAAGGGCACAGTGTACGAAAATACTCACTCACCACTACGTGATGCGCCTTTTGTGCTTCCCACTGCCGGTGGTGGAGCATAAATGTTGCGTGTTTTTATTTTGTACAGGTCGAAGCCAATGGCAGCACGTTAGCTCATGCATACGAAATGAACCTCCGGTGGTTGTTCTGACTTCGTGCTTCTGTGCCATTTTTGGGGATTGTTCTTTCCAGTAAGATCTCAAAGGTTATACGGGCGAATTGTATTTGAGGCGAGAAAAAGAAAGAGAAAGAGAGGAAGGGGGAAAGAGAGAGAGAGGGAGAGAGAGAGAGAGAGAGAGAAGAACAAAACAAGGAAACGGACACAATATTCATCCGGAACGTTGGAAACACATTTACAGTACGGTCTGGCTCCTGCTTGTTCGGTCGTTGATGTCATTCGTTTGCTCAATGTTTAGTTTCAGGCTGCACGGTGCCCTTAAGAGGTTAAAGCGGTAAATACTGTAGTCACATTTGACGAGAAATAAAGAAACGTGGAATACAATTGTTTCATTTCTCCACGTCGTTACCAGCACGGAGGCGTTAACCGATTGTTACTCAAGAGGGATTCTAAAACGGGACGATTTAATTGCTACATCCTCTTTCTCTGGCAATCAAACTACTTGCGCATTTTGTTTTAACGCTTGTTGTGAACACTCATCCCTCCAAGAATGGATTTGGCCCTTCCCGAGAGGGACAAACATTTAGAATAGGTGGCTGCCCGTTATGATCCGAATACGAAAGATCATTCTGTTGCTAAAGCACGTAGAACAACAAGACTTATTATTGACGGGCGGTGTTTAATGGCGCCAACTGGACACTTTTGCTTACATCCGGTTACTTGCTAATGAGTCAACAAACGGCCATCATGTACCCGTAGCCATACCTCTGGTTCTTATTGAATATTCTTTTTGGTGTGAATGAGAATGATCATTCATTCATTGGCGTACGGAAACGACTGTTCGATGATGAGATCATAAAATAGTTTTAGTACCGATAGTGGAATTGGAATATCAATTTCAGTATTTTCGTGGGTTTTGGAGCGGAGAAGGATGATTTGAAATTTGCTGCATATTTAAAACTCTGAATACTGCTTGGTTTTTAGAGACAAATATTAATTTATTTACCTCACGTCGAGCATTGTCTCAAGTGCCATATGATAACATAATATAGAACACGTTTACCCGTACGTCGGAACATCCGGCAACGGTTCGGAAGTATGATAAGAGCTCACGTTTCGTCATGTTTCGTCAAATAACGGTGATTTGAAATGTGGAAATGTTGGGAGTGTTGTAACTGCTAGCCCACAGTTCTAGCAACACGTATGCACCACCCTATTCCAGAGTTACCTTTTCCGCCGGATGTTTATCCACCAACCTTGAGCAGGCTTAAAAGGCTAAGAACATAATAAGTATGATGTCTAAACCCTTGGGTCGCCGTGTGCTATGTCCCTGGCCGATGGTGCATGAAAGTTTGTTATTTGGTCTGCTGGTGTCGGTGTGGTTGGTTAACGACATGTTTGTTTGTGACCAAATCCCCTTGGCAAAATGTCACACCACTCTCTGCGCAAACGTTCTTATAGTTATGTCTTTGACTAGCTTAATGGTGTACAGTGAGATGAAGATAAGCGTCTAACAACAGCTGCAGCGAACAAATGTACAGTGTCTCTACTGTGAAAATTCTCCTATTGTGCTATAACATTTCAAAATTTGGACGGACATTATATAGAAAATAAATTTAATAACATGGATTTTGTATTGGAATACACAAAGCATTAATCAAATTTGAAATTGATTAATTAAATAAACAATGTGTGTATGTGTTTTTCTTCCTTTACGACCAATTTTAAAGTCTGCGATAGACTAATTTTAAATGTCGTGATGAAAAAAAAAAAACTCCAGCTCCAAACGTTCTCCGCTACTTTGGGCTCCCTTGCCTGTCCCAAGCTTTTGCGGCAGCGCTATTCACCTCCAGGAGACAAATGACATTTGTTTTGACATCTTTCTTTTAGCCGGTCGTGATCGTGAGCAGCTTCTGAGCAGCGATTTTATGTTCCACCGATCGGTAGCGGTAACGGTTGTGAACAATTGGCCCCTCGGTGGGTTGTCTCTCGCTGATACTGAATGGGTTTCGCAACCGACAATAATCCGGGACCACCACGAGGACAAACGCCTTTTTCCTTGGGACGTTCTCAGGCCGGTGGGAAGTAAATGTGGACTTGTTGTGGGGGTTCTGGTGAGGTGAGTGCGAAAGAAACGTGATCGTGCCGATCGCCAGTTTTTACCACCCGTTCGGGTGTTCCTGCCATACAGAGCGTGGTTAGTGTGTTGTCTTCTAAATCAGATCAGAGTGGAATGCTCTGTGGCCAAGCTGAAGGAACAAAGCGGCGTTAAGATATTAAGAAGAGTTTCATTCCCGCATGGAAACAGGGCTGAACACAAGAGATGGAGAGTTGTTGAAAATTTTATGGGCCTTAGAAAGGATAGAGTTATTGGGCACAATTTCTTCTATCAAAGCACTAAGTTTGTGCATAAAACAATGAAATATTGCAAAAATAATAATTGAAATAGTAAGATAAAGATGATGATACTAATTTCTTGTTATTTTGTTTCGTTTCTTTCAGGTAAAGTTCGACCTACCAAGCGTACTGTATTCATGATGTCACGTACGATGCATCAAACACTCACCTTCCGTACCGAAACATCCAACAAGTATCAGTGCATGATGCATTTACTTTCGTTTGTCGCTAAAAACACATTGTACGACATCGTTTCCCTCACAGGTCCACAAACCTGTCCAGCTCATCTCAAATGTATTCATATGTATTCAAATGAATTCACATTACAGTTTTACGATACAGCTCTAGTTTGATGCGAAGTTTGGCCGAAACCCCAACCCCAACCCTGCATCCTCGAGCTGCACTCCCAAACACTCCCGGTATTAGTTTAAAGACCGTTCCCGTTTAGCAATTCGGATACGATTTATTTCCCATTCGGGCGGTTTGGTTTGCCTGGCGTTTTACGACTTGTAAGGCCGCATGGAAAATTTGCATGCAGACCGCCGAATGTTTAATTGTCGTTTCGTCGTCGACAAGCAGGGAAAGACAAATTTCGCGTACACCGGGGACCACCGGCTACGAGCGCTAGTTCGCGGATGGACTAGATTTGGCCATTTCTTCGCCGGTTCGTTTCCGCGCGGGAAGGGTGTAAATCGGCAGAAGATCAATCGTGTAGCGCAAATAGTTCACCGGTGTGTCGTAAAGCTATAAAACTGTGTGGTACGAAAGTTGTACGACAGGGAAACACAAATTATGTCCAATATTAATCAACTGGGAAGCAGTATTAATGAGCGACATGGGTGCCCGTTTGCGGTTCTTTATGGGATTTTAATGAGCTTAATAGTTCCGCCATCCGTCAGTTTTAATTATTTTTAAATCATATCACACGACTGTGAAAATACGCTGCAACATGAATACGCTTCTGGATCCGACAGGTTGCTGGAAAACCTGTTACCTCGGTCTATCTCCAATTTATTGATTATTTATTGGTTAAAAATACACGTTCCACTGTTACCGCAACTCGCTTAGGAATCGAGTAAACTTCTATCTGCGCTGAAGTACTGTATGCAAATGCTAGAAGGTTACCATTTGTTCTTTAAATCGCATCCTAGGTGTTCCCCAAGGTTTTATCCAATTGACCCACAATTTGTTATGTCCGGAAGATCTTTACCCTTGCACTTCTTCTGCCACATGATCCACTCGTTGAAGCCTTTCTGTTGTTGGATCATTTGGGAACATTTGATCGCGTTGGTAATATTGTCCGTAACTAGGTCTGGGATGTAAGAAAATACATGCGTAAGAGTAAAGTGGCCGAATAAAATGTTTGGTTGGTTAAAAGCTTGGTTACCTTCACATTTGATGTTGCACTTGCCACCTTTGTAGCCCACGCGGCACCATTCCTTGCTGTTGATTTGAAAGATGCCATAGTTAGCGGATTGATTTGGCAGCGATGTAGTCTTGGCTGAGTCCAACCCACTGACAGCCATTGCCAGACAGACCCAGTGTCCCTGGTACGTTCGGCTAACTCCGTTTGCGGTCAGTTGTTTGGCGAGTTCGCATTTCGTGAAGATCTTAGCATTAATCACTGCTGGGGCGCAGATTAGAAACAGGCTCACAACAGCCCACGGGATCTGCTTTGTTGCCATGATTCTGACCGTGTGGACTGTTTGCTGGCACACGATGCAAAATGATACAGTGTTGGTAAATCGCAACGAAGAATCTAGAAATGTTCACGCAAGCACTCCGAAAAATTCTCTCCACCAGTTACGGTACACGCAAACAAACTGAAAGAAACGGAAAACACCGTGACATCACAAGTTGTTGCTGGATCGTTGGTTAAAAACAAAGCTCTTAACGCCGTCGTTACCGGCTTCGGAAGACCTTCACGAACAGGTCCACCAAACAGCTGTGTTGACTTGACCTTTTCCGGGTTTGGTGGTGTGTTTGTGTTGCTGTTTTTCGGTAAAGTTTGCCACGATCCAGAGCAATATTCCGATTCAATGTTGTTAAAGCGGTTCTTAATGAAGGCACAGTTCCAGCCACAACACCCACTCTCTTTCTTATTAAAAGTACTTGGCTTGGTTGAGTTCTGGCCAACCTTACAGCTGTCTGTTTGCATAGATAAGACAATAATGTTTGCAGAGAACGATCACAAAAAAGACACTCACTTCAGTCAAACCTAAATCTGGTGGACGCTGCTTTTCGATTCTCGTTCGTTTTGTTGACGTTCGGCTGGCCGGAGAGTACGCAACGATGCGTGATTTCCGGTTTGTCACTAAGTACGGCCGAAGCTACTTACGCCGACCGTGCTGCGCAGACACGCGTTTTATAGGGAAGCACGCACACACCGCGAACACTTGACAAGTGTGGTCCAGGGGGGCTTTCCAGTAGATTCACCGCGTAAAGGGTGTTTGAACAATCTGGACGAGAGGTGCGAGCGAGATGTGGAACAACGTCAGACACACTAGTACGCGCGGCGTTTACGCCATGCTCCCCAGCCGTGTGCTTCGCTGGAATGGTACTGCGCTTGAACCTGTACCGATCCCGTCCAGTTAAGGTGGTAGTGGTAAAGCCGCTATGAATCCGGCACTTTACTATCATTTTCAATCCACCCAGAGCATGTGTATGATGGGTACGTTCGGAGAAATAATTTTATATGCATAAACAATGTAATATACTGTGAAATGATACATTATTCCATGAAAATACTCTATCAAGATCAACTTGAAGTAGACATCAGTAGAGCGTAAATAGAAATGCAACACTCACACACACATTGCAATCGTTAATGCTGATCTCCATTACATTGCGATCATGTGTGAGGAGGTTCCGGTATGGGGGATAATTTTACACGAAGATGATCACAGCCAAAGATGCTTATCTTGTTGCGAACTAGATTGTTACGTACGTAAAACGAAAAACGAAGCCATTTGCATGTATTCATACACTAAAATAGTCGCTTCACATACTTGCAGTGTTTATTTTTACATTCAGTCTATTGCTGACCCTTGGTGCTGTTTGTGTTTCTTTATTGTACGGGGAAAACCAATCTGGCATGCAATCCGACACACAGCACCGTGTATAAGGGAGCGAGATAGTGTTGAAATGTAAACAATAACACGTTAATCGCCCAGTGTGCATCGCTTAGTCTGCGATTATAGGAAAGCATCACTCGCTGAGAGGGATAATTGTGTCAGTTTGGTAATTGTTGGAGCAAACGCATCGATACAACCGATGCCGGACGGCAGTGGTTGTAAGAATGTAAACTATTGTGGTAGTTAAAAAACATTAATAAGCTAATGTGTGTGTGTGTTTGTGTGTGTAAGTGATCACAATGACAAACCAGTTGTGATAAGTGGCTTTTAATGTCTGCATTTCGGCAGCCAGTAGCGATACGGCGGTGTGATATGAAAAAGCGTCTGATATGTAACGTTATCAATGTTGGCAGTTCTGTGTGCAAGTGACATGAGGTTTCGCAAGCTGTTATCTGACACGTGCGTGGAACAACATGCTTTAGCAGAATGGGAAAACAAAAGTCAAATATTTTATTTGTCACAATTCGAAGCAAATATTGTTTATCTACTAACAATGTAAGGAAGGGTCGCTGTTCCACCATACCGTATCTAATTCCAGCAAGATGACAAATCAGGTAGCGTTTTTTGCTTGCAGCGATTAACCCATCCTTTCCAGGCACCGAAACCGCTATCGTTGTAGATCTGCTTGGCACACTCAACGTCGTCGGTAAGATCATCGTTCAGGAAGTCTAAAAGAAAGTAGCGTGTAAAGCGTGACAAAGAAAATTAATAGTCAGCATAAAAGGACGAATGATCACTTAATCAAGTTAGAAACGTATGAAATATGTTTGTTGATTAAATTAAAATAATTTTACGCCACCGGAAGTGGTACAGTACGGTTTCCGTTGTGATTTGCAAAGAAGAGATGTTGCAAACAAGATGTGTTAACAGGTACGGTATGGTGTGAACCCTTCTCATCGTACCGTTGTTAACCGCAAACCTAAACTATGTTCTATCCAATTTGCCATCAACACGTGCCTGCCCAAAATGGAGTGCGATCAGTGTGCGATTCCCGCGTGTTTGTGGCATTTCCGCCTATTAAGAGCTTAATGAGGTGTCCGCATGCGTATATCTTTCTTTGCCAGATGTATGGCGTCTCGCTATGTGAAACTTGTCGCTGATGGTTTGTGTTAACTCACCTTCACACTTCTTATTGCAACGACCACCTTTACGTCCTTCCCGGCACCAGGTTTTGCTGTTAATCTGCAAAAGTAAGATGAAGCGCAGTGTATAAATGGTAACAATCGATAGAATCTGCTTCCGGCTGGTAACTTTGAACACATACCTGGAAGATACCGTAGCTAGTGGACTCATTATCCAGGGTTATCACTTTGCCAGTGTCACCTCCACTCTCGGCCATTACCAGACAGACCCCTGAGCGAAAGATATCAGTTGAATTTAGCATGATCTTCTGATAGAACGTGACCTAATCGTACTTACAATTGGAGATGAGTGAGCGCGAAGAAATCTTCTGCTTGTCGAGCGTTCTTGCAAGTGGACACTTTTCGTAAACCTTTCCCTCGACTATGCTGTGCAGTGTAAACAATATTAAAAATACGCCGATAGTAGACACTGTACGGCAGATCGCACGTTGCGGACTCATCGTGAGATTATTGGAGCTTTGTCTATCTGGTTTAACTGCACGCTAACCGCTTCACCTCCGCCGAGAATCTCAGACAGACTGATTGACCTCGTTCGAGTGATTCCCTCCGGAGACGCTGGAGTCGCTAGAATTCACGCGTTCCCGAGATTGTAGAGATGGAATTAGAGCCCGTCGCCTCGGGTGGTGTTTGTTATGAAACGTTTGACGGAGGGCTAATGGACTAATCTGGCTGAGAGATCAAAGTGCATCATTAGTACAACCGTGCTGTTGATACAAAAAAAAAGCAGCTCCGAATGACCTACCCCAGGAGCAGTAAAAGCCATCGAAGCGAAGGAGCTTGCTGTACAAGTTAATTTATTTAAATGAACTGGACATTTAACGTTGGTAGGATTTGGGTTGACGTAGCACTGAGCAGCATTCAATGAGGGGCGTTAAAGTTTGCTTCGATACCAGAAACGTTTCAAAACTAATGAGAATGATGTTCAATTTTCTTGCAATAACTGACTGACGGAATTATTTTTTCTTATTTATTTTGCTTTGCAGATTTCAATTACTCTACACATGTCTAGTCGTTGGACAGCTGATTGCCATCGGATATGGTGCAGAGATCATGACAGCAGGCATTGCTGGTGGGGGAGACCAGCCATCCAGCAACAATCGCACATCGTCTAGTCAATCTGCGTCAGCACCTGCCGCCTACCAAAGCCCACCGTTGAGGACGACTACCCGTCCGTCATCTAGTTTTAGCAGTAGTACTACCATTACCACCATTAACATTGACTCTACTACCACAACCACCACCACCACCACCACCATTAGCAGTAGAACCAATCGAACAAAAGATGACATGACCCAGGATGCGGTGGATGCATTCGGAACGGCGTGGACGGCACGAAAGTTTGTCAACAAACCGATCTACGATCGGAAAACGACGTTTGGCAAGCGTTTCGAAGGTGCGCTACAACCACGCACCAGAGATCTGGGTGACTGGCGATGTCCAAACGTGTCCGAGGGCGCTAATCTCGAGTGCAGCTGTGACTTGCCGCATACGCTACGCTGTAGTGGTGATCTGCATGGGCTGGAAGTGATAGCGGACAGTTTGCGCCGTTCACCGTACGAAGTATCGCTGCTGGACTGTACGCTCAAGAACGTGACCAGCATCAGTGATGCAAACATCTTTCAAAATGTCTCACTACAAGGTTTGGTGATATCGTCCGGAGAAATTAAACGAGTGCATCGGCTCGCATTTGCCGGCATTCGATCGCCACTGCAAGCGCTCGGCTTGCCCAACAATGCCCTGGAAAGCGTTCCTGTACAGTCTCTTGGAGCTGTTGGGCAACTCGATCGTTTGGATCTGTCGTTTAACAAGATTAAGGCGTTGCAAAATGGGGATTTCATTACCGTGCCCAACCTATCCTACCTGGATCTGAGTAGTAATCAAATTTCCCTTATTGCGCCTAAAAGTCTTTTGCCGCTGAAAAATCTGCTTCATCTGAAGCTAAACGGGAACCGGCTAGGGGAATCACCCGAGAGCCTTAAAGCTTTGATATCTTGCTTGAGTCTGAAGGAGCTGCATCTACATTCGAACAGGATCCGAGGGCCCTTATTGAATACGACGTTACCACGCGTTCGTGGGCTAGAGATTCTCTATCTCGATAAGAACAGCATCTCCAGCATTCACAATGGTGCGCTGGAGGCGTATCCCTATCTGCAGATGCTGTCCCTACGAAGCAATCAAATCGATGTACTGCAAGATCACGCATTTTCCGGCTTAGCTTCGCTGCAGATGCTTGATCTGGGACACAATGGCATTGTCACCATATCGGACGCATCGCTCAAACATCTACCACGACTGATCATCCTGGATCTTACGCACAACTTTCTGCGTGCACTGACGGCCGATGTGGTTGCACCGTTACGTTCGTTGAAGGAGCTACGATTGGATGGCAACGATATATCCTTGATTGCAGAGGACGCACTAGTGAACGCGACACTACTTCACAGTCTATCTCTGGAGAGCAACCCACTCGTGTGTGACTGTACGATGAAGCCATTCTTGCGTTGGTTAGCTAGCGGACACCCTGCTTCACAAGGCATTCTTGGAGCTATCTGTGCCACACCACCGTATCTGGAGGGTGCCGATCTGTTGCAGCTTGCACCGGAAACACTCACGTGCGGTGAGGGACTCAACAAACAGCAGACGGATAATGATACTTTCCAGACCATCGAGGTGATGTTGAAGCTGAAGAACAATGCATCGTATGTGCGAGATGTTGGTGGCGAGATAAGGTTGAGGGAAGTAAACTTTACGGACGAAAGTGACGTCTTCCTGAGCTGGCTGCTAGGCACGGATGATTATTCCTGTCGGTTCGTGTACGTGTTTCACACGGATGATCCTGAAACGATTTTGTTCAACTCGGAGGTAAGCTTGTCGAAAGGAGCTTTAAATTCAATGAAAGTTTAACGCCGTTTCTATCGTAGGTCTCCTGCATTGTGAAACCGGAAATGCCTGTTACGACCATGGAGTACATCTACAGTGCCAAGCTGCTAGGAGCGTATGATTTGCTAAGCAATGTCAGGTAGCTACTAGACCTTATGCAAATTATGTACAACTATGTCATCATGATTTTAATCCATCCTGATCCTCTTTTTAGCTACAAATTTTGCCTAATCATGAAGGAAGACATCAGCAAGGATGAGTATCTGGGTGCTTGTAAGGTCGCCGCTTTACCCCGTCCCGAGATCAACACGGTGAAGCGGAAGTCGATCAAGAAGGAGCTTCAAATCAGTACGCGTCAGACCAACGAGTCGGACATTTCGGACTTTGATCGGATCTCCTCCGACTTTCGGCATGACGATCGGAATCGGGACGAGCTGCTGAAGGGTAACAGTGACGATGAGGATGATGTGCAACATGCCGAAGAAAGTGATCGTGTCGATCATGCCGTTCCGGATACGCTAGACTACAACGACAGCAGTGACGCGGACAGTGACGGCGACGATGATGAGGATAGCGATGAAAGTGTCGGTGTGCTATCGAATCACATTCGCGACGATCCCGATTTCCGGCAGTTGCAGCTAGCGGCCGAAGCGGAAGCAGCACGTCTACCCTCGGTGCACGGTGGCCGTGTACTTCTCGAAGGATTGGGCACGATCATTATTATCACGAGTTTGGTTGCGTTCATTTGGGGTCTGGTACGCTTCAAGGGCGAAAACCGTCATCTGCCGTCGATGGCGAGCTGTTATGCGGTAGACGAACGGAGGCGTAGCTCCCACCAGGACGTAGAAAGTCGTAGTCGCTACTTTAAGCTACAGGCCACCACTAGCCTGTGAGGTCGTTGATTTTGCAAACTCAATACGCGCCACGGCCATCATTCCGTGGCCACTGTTCGATCGATTTCATTCGGTGTGGGAGAGTTGGGGAAAACGCGAACAAATTATGTAAATTGCTGTACATAGAAACTTGTAGCCGGTGTAGTCGATGTAGGGAAAACAAAGGAAGTTATTTATGATAGTCGGTAAGTCCGGTGCACGGAAAACGTGACCCGGAGTGTAAAGCCGGTGTGTTCGTTTGGAGAGAAATCGTTAATCGTTCTGTTGTATTTTACACTTCACTTTTCTACTAATCGTATTGTGCCATGTGTGGACAGTGTTGCGTGTTTTGGGATGGATAACTTACTAAAAACGCGTAAATTGTAGTAAATTTGCACCCCCCTTTAAGAGGAAGTAAAGCATTTTTAATAAAACAAGCAGAAAAAATCATCGTTCTTAACTAGCTGTATTGAATAGAAAGTCGCGTCAGCATCATCCCGAAAGTAGTAAATTGTACTACAAAACACATTAGGTTTCACATTATGTTGGTGTAATCATCGTATCGCATATATTTTCACCACAGCTTCAATTTCCGTAAACCCTTTGCGCGGGTGCCTAAAACTTAGATACAAACACAATTGTCTATCAATAAATAGGTCTATGCGCTTCAGCAACGAATGGTTCGTTTGTGTGTGTGTGTGTGTGCGGTCGTTGCACCCTCGCCGTAAGCCCTGGAACGTGTGGTTAGAAATAAAACTAAAACAGTCACTGAAGGATACTTGAGATATGCACTAATCTTCCTTGTCCATTGCTATCATCAGACCATCGCTCGATATGTGTGCTCCGACCAGCACCGTACGTACATGCAGCTCCACGTTGCACGTTGTGTTGTGGGTCCAGTGGGTCACCCGCTCTAGGCACTTAATGATTTCGCTCCCCGAAAAATAAATAACCACCATCCGTGGCTGTGCTTCGATTTCGCCGGTTACGAGCTAGCAGTCTGCACGGTTACGGTAGCACCTGGGAAGGNGTCGTTGATTTTGCAAACTCAATACGCGCCACGGCCATCATTCCGTGGCCACTGTTCGATCGATTTCATTCGTTGTGGGAGAGTTGGGGAAAACGCGAACAAATTATGTAAATTGCTGTACATAGAGACTTGTAGCCGGTGTAGTCGATGTAGGGAAAACAAAGGAAGTTATTTATGATAGTCGGTAAGTCCGGTGCACGGAAAACGTGACCCGGAGTGTAAAGCCGGTGTGTTCGTTTGGAGAGAAATCGTTAATCGTTCTGTTGTATTTTACACTTCACTTTTCTACTAATCGTATTGTGCCATGTGTGGACAGTGTTGCGTGTTTTGGGATGGAGAACTTACTAAAAACGCGTAAATTGTAGTAAATTTGCACCGCCCTTTAAGAGGAAGTAAAGCATTTTTAATAAAACAAGCAGAAAAAATCATCGTTCTTAACTAGCTGTATTGAATAGAAAGTCGCGTCAGCATCATCCCGAAAGTAGTAAACTGTACTACAAAACACATTAGGTTTCACATTATGTTGGTGTAATCATCGTATCGCATATATTTTCACCACAGCTTCAATTTCCGTAAACCCTTTGCGCGGGTGCCTAAAACTTAGATACAAACACAATTGTCTATCAATAAATAGGTCTATGCGCTTCAGCAACGAATGGTTCGTTTGTGTGTGTGTGTGTGTGCGGTCGTTGCACCCTCGCCGTAAGCCCTGGAACGTGTGGTTAGAAATAAAACTAAAACAGTCACTGAAGGATACTTGAGATATGCACTAATCTTCCTTGTCCATTGCTATCATCAGACCATCGCTCGATATGTGTGCTCCGACCAGCACCGTACGTACATGCAGCTCCACGTTGCACGTTGTGTTGTGGGTCCAGTGGGTCACCCGCTCTAGGCACTTAATGATTTCGCTCCCCGAAAAATAAATAACCACCATCCGTGGCTGTGCTTCGATTTCGCCGGTTACGAGCTAGCAGTCTGCACGGTTACGGTAGCACCTGGGAAGGAAGTACTACCGCTCGTTGCCATACCCTTGAGACGGTTTCCGTTTGCGTCGGCTGTCGGTTCCGTGGGTTCGTGCAATTCTACCGGCGTGCCCGGTCCGGTTGCTGGTGCAATCGTTGCTACGGTGGTGAGATCCATCGTACCGCCACGGCTATGATGCAGCTGGGCAGCCGGTTGCTGGCTGGCTACCGTGTGTGGTCGGGGTAAGGAGGGCGGCGGTACAACCATTTCCGGCACGAACGTTTCCACCTTGGGATAGTACGCCGGGAGTCGTATCACTTCCTCGTAGGACGGTGGCGGTTCCAGTGCGACTGTAGGTGAGTGGACGGTGCGCATGAATAATGTGCGGCCATTGCTGTTGCGATGCGATGGACGTGTACTACTTACCCATACCGTTCCCGGGATAGATGGAACCATCGTCACCGATGAAGGCCGCATTCGAGTGGGTAACGCTGGCGGAGGCACGCTGCCGGTGCTGGGCAATGGTCCCATGCTCGAGACAGCTGTACACGCCACTGTAGTTGTCCCGGTGCAGTGACATAATGTCGTACAGGTTGGACCCGATCTGCACCACATGGACCGGTTGGGCCATCTCCTCCTGCTCGGCCAGCCGTTTGGCGCGTGCTTTCTTGCATTTCAGTATGATGATAAGTAGCGCCCAGGCCAGCACCAGTATAAGATAGAGGAATATGATCATGGTCGTGTTTGGCGATGTTGCCACACTAACGGTAGCTGGACAAATGAACCTTTCACCGGCTGTCGGGTATTATGGCTTCGAGAATCTAGAGAATAAGATCAGAGAGAGAGAGAGCGAGAGGGAGTCAGAGAGTTAGAAATAGAGCCAGAGAGAGAGAGAGAGAGAGAGAGAGAGAGAGAGAGATCAGACAAGGACGAGATGTTAGAAATGTTTCTCAGAGATGAAATTGATAACCGGTGAACATGCTGATCGTAATGCGTGTTTTGCATTGCCTTTCGATGCCTTGTGGCACTGAACAATGACGCACACATCGGCTGTTTCGTTCGGCTTGACAGATCGATCGTGCTCAGACAGGAAACTCAACAGTCTGAACTTGGACTATCTTGGCGTGATCTTCAACCGTAGCATTTGCGATTTTTGCACTATCGGAACTGTCGAGTGACGTGTTAGCCGATGAATCAAGCGCGTGTGCTGCGCTTAAAACGACGACAAACTCGGGGAAGATTCATTCGAAAACGAGCACAGTTCTAGTTGTTTGATTGTGCCTTGATACCTTTACACCGCTCCTCCCAAAGGCTTATGCACGCGTGCAACCTTCGGCTATAAAGAGCACCGATTCCGCAGCCACGAAATCCGGAAGTCAATTTGCATAAACCTTCCCGGTCGGGATTCGCCCGCAAACACGTACGGTGCAGAATTTATGGTCAGCGTGTTGGTCCACCACCGTTGCATTTCTTCGCTGCATTTTTAGTCTAATTCGGTCTAAATACGATTGCACGGGGTTTTGCGGGTTTGAATTTATTCACATCCTTACCGAAGGTCACACTGGCTCATGGGCGAGATGATGGCACCTCACACTAGCGCACGCGTGCAGGGTCAACCCGTCCGACCCATGAGAACTGCTAAATAATGTTTCGTGAGACTAGCTGCTTAGCTTTAACGCTAAATGGTGTAAGTTTTCTGTTAAATTTCAACCACGTAAGCATGCACAATCGAGTTTAACGATAACCGAAACAAATTAAATGGAGCTCAAACAGTGGACAATTCCGATGGGACATCAGTGGAGGGTTTTTTGTTTTTAATTTCTGCTTCACTCTGCTCGAGGGGTACATTAATTTAATGAAAGTAAATGTGTGAGGTGAGAAAAAAGGAGGACTTTTATTTTTATCCTTGCAAACCCCATTTCCAGCACGAGTGTCAATCCAGTCCGGAGCGTTTGCATAATTTAAGCACGCTTTTCCCTTGGCAGGAGACTACAACAGAACGCAGCACAAACCATCGCCAGTCGAATGTTCTGGAACGTTGTCCAGCCTGGCTGCCAACGTAGTTACAGCCGCAACGCCCGTTTTTATGTGCCGTCCGAAGCCAATCGGTGCAATTTATTGCAATTCCGGTCCGATTTGCAGAATGGATGGAGTAGAAGCAGTAGGAAACGGACAGCTCCGAGTTTCAGGCGGGCTAAATGATGGATCGGTAGGCACACGTGGTCAGCTAGTCTGTGGCTAGTGCAGCGAACCGAGCGCGGCAATTAATGTAATTCATTGCTTCATTTCAATCGATCAAGATGTGTGGTGTTGGATTGGTTAAAAAAAACGGGAAGCTAAGGGCGTTGTAGTAGAGCAGCAACCCCAATCGAAATGGTGGGTCGTAGTAAGCCTTTGATAAGGTGGTAGCATAAGTTGCGTTGCTTTTATGGGGTGTCACATTATTCGATTAAATTGGTGGAGTCATAAAATGCTATCTTTAAAGCTCGTTTTAGCTCTTTTGGTTTTCTGTTTGTCCTGTTTCTTGGCCTAATATAATAGGTTGGAGCGACTTGAATTCGTTTATTCTTGGAGCGACGTTTATTCGAGATTTGAACACAGGTTGATCTTGTTGTTAAAGTCTTACTCTAACCAACTCTACCATTTAATCAACCCGGCACTGGGTGCGTAATAATTCTATAAGCAATATTCCGATTGAGGTAGGCACTTGCACTCACTAAATCGATACAACAAATCAAATCGAAAGGATCAAACACAGTCCATTAAATTTGTGGAATGGCTTCTTATTCAATTGTCCGACTAGTTTCGGGGGTTATTTTAGGTGATTTTCTTTCCCTATCACCCTGCGTGTGTGTACGATTTGTCCGTGATTTATGAGCCGTACTCCTGTTCATTCGCCTGATTTTAGATCAGCATTTCCCGATTAGATAGGGACACACATTTCGGAAGCACACACACACACACACATACACCCAGCCATGATTTAGCATTGGGTAAGTTTTGTGGTACAAAGGATACAATGAGTGGTCTAACGAGCCCCTGGCACTGGCACTGGGGTACGGTGAGCTTGGCGTCGGACATCAACCGCACTGAGGCGGATGTTTATTGGCGTGGCAAGATAATACCGGATTAGGGTCTAGATTTTGGATTAGGAGCGATAATTTAGCCGGCAAACGGAACAAGCGCGCACGGCACGCGTTTTGCAGTGTTCGGTGTGCAGTGAAACTATTTAGCGTGCCACCGGAAGGACGACACATGAGTGTGTTTCAATGTTTCTGGTCAACCACACCGTCAACAAACGTGGGACAACGTGGCGAGGAGTGTGTCGCAGTAGAAACACGTCCAAATGCTACGCCGGACACATCGGCCGACTAATGAGTAATTAAGCTTATGAGCCCGATGACCAAAGCGTGGCCGCCGGGTTGGGTCATATTTGCATGTTTTCCATGAAACTTCGGCGAACTCGTTCCATCAAGCACGCCGTAGACGCTGTGCAAATAATTGGACACAGTCTAATCAGCACGCATAAAAGCCCCCCCCCCAAACAAAAAAAAACCGAAGCGGAAAATTAGCCACAAACCGATGCCGATTCTCGCGCTGTTCGCGGTCTAATCTCCAATCAAGTTTTACACGCACTGGCGATGTTCAATAAAATCGAACACACCCATTCCGTTTCGGTTGGGGTAGGTAATGCGTGAAGATACTGTTTGCAGGCCTGTTTGCCTGTTTGCCTGTTTGCCAAATGCTTACAGCTCGTTATCAGATTAATAACGCATCGGTACGTGCCTCGTTACGTGTGGTATGGGTGTGTTTTGCTAGGTTCGACTTGAGGCATTGGGGCGACAGTTGGCATTAGAGATAGGATGACATGAAAGGTGGAAAACCCGCAAATAGTTACAATTCAAATGAACCTGCGGACAAGCAGAGTGAAGGATGACGGAGTTCTAGGTGGGAAATCCAAGACCTACAAAGTTCCTGACATTGTGGGCAATTCCATCCGTTACAAAACGGATTGTATCTTGTTTTAATCAACTCAGGTCAGTTTGCTATCAAGAAAACACATTCTTCTACTACATCACATACGAGTCAAGCGTTAGCTAGCCTCACCGCACACGCCTTCCGGTTTTGGCGATTCTTTGCTGATAATCAAAGCTTTTGCCGTCCGAAAACAAAAACATGCGACTCATTTCATTACCATTACCATCCCTACCCCAAAGCCAAGCCAAAATTGTGTGCCAAGGTAAAAGGCAAAGGCAAAACCCAAAAAAAAACAGAGAGAAAGCCAAGTAGAATTATTTGATTAAAGGTGACGATAAGCAAAAGCGAAATCTGTGCTTCTTCGGGCTCTGACTGGTTCATAAGGCTCAAAGGGTACGTCGTACAACAAAGAAAGTAATCAAACGACGAGAAGCGCGCAATGAGCAAATACACAATTGTGGTTGTGTTAATAAAAATGTCCAACAATTGCAAATGACCGTAGCGATTAGAAAACTCGCCAAATCCGTGCGCGTGTATGTACCACCGGGTTACACTATTAGGAATGAATGTGTGCGCCACCAGTCTAGTTATCAATACACAACATGAACATAGAGGATTGTCCTTGAACGTTTTACGAACGCGCCTTTGTTTGTGTGTGTGTGTGGTGGTTTCGTTAATTTCTTTGTGCATGTTTTTGTTTCAAGATTTTGCGTTCTATTCGCGATCTGCTAATAAGCACGGAAGGGTAAAACAAAAAATCCCCACGCGGGAGTAGGCACGTTTAGTTCAGAAATTCCACCACCGAACTGTGAATTACCCGTCACGGATCGGAAACACTTTGCATTCCATCCACGTGCGTCCTCCCCAAAAACGGACATCGTGGCAGCTGGTCCATGCATGGAAAAGGAACGTAAAACAAAAGACTTTTGAAACGATCATTCTAGTACAGCCGAGACGTTGGTGTGTTGATATGCGCTGCAACCAGTAACAACTGCATTTGTTGCACTTGCACACGTCGCCGTGCTTATCGCAAAAATCGCGAACAACTTGCATCACAAGCCGTGAAACATGGGGACGCAATTAGAACGGTTCGTACGGAACAAATTAAGGCGCGATAGTCGCGATAGTTTTGCAGTGCGACTCGACAAATATTTTAAAACAAAGTAGGCCAAGCTACAAACTTCAACAACGTTGTCAAGGCAGCTAAGCTACGTTTGACACACTCTGCAACGCAAAATGGATGACTCAATCTAACGTACATTTGTGCGGGTTATCATTTAGCTTGCCACAAATTTCATCATATCATGTTATTAGGGATTTTAAATAATTCCCATTTCCATTTGCTGCATACTCCCATTCGCACTCCGAAAGGAAACCCTTCATCACCACAAACGGCTTTTGTGTGTGTGTGTGTGAGGTGCAGGAAAAACGCGATAATAACTGTCCGTCCGGCGAGAATTGATTCCTGTCATTCAAAACAACCCCAACGTGTGCCACCCTAATGGGGTGGATACTAGGAAGGATGAGGAGATGAATAAAACAAAACCCCGACTAGAAAACCCGACTAGAAAACTCACCTGGGACGGACTAGTTTCGGTTCTGGTGCGAGAATTGTACGAGGACGATACTGAAGACTCGCGTCACTCACTCACTCGTTGTTGAGCCTCGTTGCAGCAGGAACACTGATGGTTTCCACTTCAACACTGTACAACTTCTGTCATATCCTCATGCCACTCTGTTGTGTCGTTACTAGGTCCACACAAAGCTCACACCGAGCTGAGCAACCGGCAACCGGTCGAAGCACGTCAAAAAGTCGGTGACCGTTTCGTTGAGTTCGTCGACGTTATCAGATGGGATATATCTCGCTGTACTCGTAGTCTTTTTTGCTGACGACCAAAACCAAATCCAAGTAGGCAAGCCCTAAACGCTGGTTTCACTCAAATGGAGAATGACGGTTCCAATTTGATTACACTTTTTTTCTCCTTCTGTGGTATTGCACTGTTTTCTAGTTATTTCTTTTTAAAACATGTTGGCTTTTTCGTGTTTGTTCTTTCTTCTCAAAGATACTGCACGGCTTTCGATAGTGTTTTATTAAGCTTCGCGCGTTGCTCAAACACCAATGTCCGCAAAATGTGATACTCCATTTTAGAGCAACATTAGCACAGCGCCGTTCTTCACCGAAACGCTTACCCACACTGGTTCGCAACGAATTAATCTAATTCGTTCACACACTCTAATTAGGCACACATATGTTTAGCACGTCTGTTAAGTCTCCAACACTACGTCCGACCGGACAATTCGCGCGATCGTTATCACCTTTGGCGGTCGTTATCAAACTGTCTAAATATGGACCAACCACAAATGTCCTGCTTCGGTACATACGGTCGCGCTACGAATCACGTGCCGGGCACAATATTACGCACCATCTGGACGTACTGGCACTCGATGTGCGGGGAAATTAAGCACCGATAACAATATGGCGCACTGTTTGTACGGCGAAGCGTGTTGCCGGTTTCGTTGAACGCGGGTACACCAGCACTCGCTGACTGCTCGGACGGATATCGGATATGGATGTTGTCGAGCAGCAGCAGCTCCAGCAGCAGCAACGGTTTGACTCGGCGACAACGTGGTTTGTTTGCGTTCGCAACCCGTCAATAACAAAACGCCGTTCGCCGTCGTTTACGCGAACCAGAGCGAGAGAGCTCTTGCTGATGTGAGAAACTATACAGTCCATCTTCCAGAGATCCTCTCGATTGGTGTACTCTCTTACTACTTCTCAGGGGCACACAACATATGATGTGTCGTTTGAGAGGATTTAGTTTAAACTTATGGTGTTTAGAAATCAATTTAATCCTGCACGTCATTCTACTTGGAAATAATTATTTAAACTCAAACAACTTTAAAGGTAAGGAATTATGGAACTCAGTTGGATCTACTTGTCGAACCCTGCACTCCCAGCTTTCATGTATTCTTCTCTTAAGCCGTATTTAGTTGACTGATAAGTTAAGTGAAGCATTGAAACGGGCTTAGAATAGAGAATAGCTGCCCCATCACCCAACACGTGGCCAGTTCGCAACTCCTAAATACATGAAAGTTCTCAAATGTTTACTTATTCAATGGTACTGTAGCGCAATTTTCCAGCAAACGGAACCGTACTCGCGCTACGAAATGTTTGATGACGACTTTCTGGACGTATAAATAGACATGTTTGGTTTTGCCGATTTTGTAACAGGTCAGGAGCTGTGGCTGCTTGGATGCGTCAATAGCAGTAGATCGGTGAGCTTGATTGAAACATCGGGCCACCGGTGCTGTAATCAACATTTGCGACACGTTTACCCGTACGTACCCGTGAGTGGATGTTGTAAATAAGACATTAGCTTTTCGACGCAAACCCAGCCCAGACAACAGGACAAGCTTAAAACTTTCAAATGGTCGCACCATCGTCGAAAACTAGAACGAAACACACCGGCTAGCGTTTAGTCTGCGCTGTGTGCAATCAATTGCCCGATAAACGTCATTTCAACGTCACAATAATTTAACTTTTCTCGTTAAACTTCTTGGTATTTTTTTGTTTCGATTCTTCTCGGCAAGCTACAAGTGTGTACGTTAGTTTTTGTGTTTCTAAACAAAAAGAACAAAAAAAAGATACTTATGGCCATTAAAATGTCACCTCTAGTGGATGGAGCACTCTCATGGGAGGAAGGGAAACAGATAGTCGACGACAGATACATTACGTCCGTATGGGTGTGTTGTACTGTGTGCCACTGTCGTCGATAAATCCGATTCCGGCAGCTGATTAGAGGTTGATGGGGTAGCATTTTCCCTCTCTTTCTCTCCCACTCTCTCCATCTCGCTTATGCCCTCAGGAGCAGTGTGAGTTTGGAGTAAAGCGTCAGGTTATCCATATGCGTCCATCCGTCCATCTACACACCCGACCATGGTCTAGTTCGTCAAGGACATTACGAACGTTCGTGTGCATCCTTCCGGGGTGTTGAGGGCAACAGGACTGGATCGATCCACACCTGGCACACGGTGGACAGCGCAACCACGGATCGATGTGGGTTTGCTGTCTTTACGTGGACCATTACCTCGCTTCAAATAAAAAAAGGATATGTCTTCAGGTATTGTTAGTAGTGAGTTCCACTAGGAAAGAGAGAGAGAGAGAGAGAGAGGGATCGTCTACCACTATCACTGTCAGTTGTTGGAGTCGGAATGGTCGTGAAAGTAATTATTTTTATTATTCCATAACAACAGTGCTTTGAACTAATTTGACAGATAAACTCCGACGAATAAAAATCGAATAGACAGCCATGAGATTAATGCTTTCAAAATCGTTTTATCCGTTTGAATTTGCTAATGGAATTTACGTTCGTATTTCAAAAATTAAAGACTTTGCTTTTATGTAAAATAGTTTTAAAATTATTATATTATTCTACTTTAAACGTTGCTATATTTAAATCCTTCCGTTACGTTAAAAAGGGTAGTAGTAGATAGATTAATAATTCATCGGCTGCACATTTCCCACCAGCATCGCTGACTTTTGTTGTAGAGAAATAATTAATTGTTTCAATTGCAGTAAAAAAGTGCATAATTAAAAATTCCAATCCTTTGAACCTTTTGTTTCCCCGCCATTCAGCAGCTGATCAATAGGGCCAACAAAAAGGGCGTAAAAACGTACTACTTTTTTTTACAGATTAAATACCTACATAAGGGACGCGGTGTCCCATATGGAGGGACTGGATATTCATTTTACTTGCGCCGCTTCCATGGAAGTGCATCTCCAATTCTCTACGGAGCGAGTTTCATTGCGCGCCTGTTTTTTTTTTCTTTACATCAATCGCGCGTACCGATGCTCTTCCAGTTTGTGGGCACCGATGCTCTTCTTTGTGCTTCAAATATTTATAAATCGTGTGTGTTTTTTGCCCCATTTTTCACTGGTTCCGACGTAACTCCCTCCACAGGGACAGAGAGCCAACAAAAAGCTATCCTTTCACCATTGATGGAAGCATTATTGGAATTGGGAAATGACTTAAAAGATGAAAAGGAGGGGAGAGCTGGGTTGGCAAAGCCCGGAAACGGTCAATGTGTACGAAAGGGTACGGAAAACTGAACTCCAGGCCAGGAATTAATAGAGCAAAATGCAGTTTTCCGCCCGAGCAACGATTATTATGTGTATGTGTGGGTGTGTGTAGTTGTGCGTTTGTTTTGTGGTCAGTTGCATTTCTGAAAATGGACCACACAAAAGAAGCACTACAAGGGGTAGTAAATTTGAGAGAGATAGAGAGAGAGAGAGAGAGAGAGAGAAAAAAAAAATAGGGGAAGTTCGTTAATGATGATGAGATGGGCCGGGGTGAAAGAAGCCAGGAGGGAAAGGAAAAGGGCAGGACGCATATCCTGTCCATTTCTGTACAAAAGCTTTTCTACACGGCTCGCAAGCTGTGGCACGCAAATGGCATTTGCGTTTTTCGTGTCTCCGGTCCGTACCGGGAGCGGAAAGTGAAACAAGGACCAACTGACTGTTCGCCCATACATCCTCGGTACCCAGCGGTCCTGGTGAATATCTACACGCCTCGGCAAACCGCTACCGGCTTGCGTTTTGTTATGTTTGCGGCAGCAGCGACAACGGTGGGTTGCCACAGCGCGCGAAGCGAACGTTCCTTTTTCCAACGTTCCCATTTTCCACTGTTTATTATTCATAAGGGTGAGAATGGGTCGAACGGATTGATCGGAAAATGGAGGGAAAAAATGGTGACTTGGTGCGCATGGGATGGGTAGGGAGAGCGCTAACGAAGGAAAACAATCCACTACACGGTCTGGGGGCGAACAGTTGGAGCTACTCGAACATAATCAAGCGGCTGCCTTTTGCTGCTGGTGGATACGGTGGCTTAACCGAAGAAAAAAGAAAAACAAACGCTTCCAAATGTCCGCAAGGGTTAGGATAGGTTCGGTACAGCACACCTGCTGGTCAGTTGATGTCGAAGGCTATTAACGGGTACAACGATAGCAACGAAACCAAACCAAAACAGAAAAAGAAAACAAAAACCATTCCCCCCAAAAAACTTCCAATGTGCATTGTTTGCTGAAAACGCTTTTCCGGGTTCGGTCATCGTTACTTCTGACCTTTCCCCGAACGGTCAGAGGTACGGTGTACATGGAACTTTGTTTTTTGGAAAACAATAAAACAAAACGGACATTTTGGAGTGCTCTTGGTTTTTTTTGGCAGCAATTGCAGGTGGTCCGCTTCATGTAAAGGGAAAAAACATGAAACTTTATTCCAGAAGCTTATGCAGTTATTCGGGACTTTATACTGAGGCACTATAGACATTATACTGTTGGTTTGAATCCTTTTCCACGCCGTTCGTTTACTATTACAGTGCTGATAATTTAATGCTAGTAAATATTATTATTTTTTAAAAACTACGCGTGAAACGGTAAGAGACTTACCTGGGATTTATGATTTTGTGAAGGAGACGCCTAGTACTTTATTCGATGAGGTAACCTAAAAATTAATGAGAAAATCTTAAATTTATGACTACAACGAAAATAATTAGATAAAATGTCTCTTATCTAAAGGATCAATGTGAAAAGTCCTGAAAAATATGATTGTTTTCTATATCATTTTCTCACTATCTCGCTCTTGATCCGTTTCTCAATGTCTTTGGGTGCATTAGTTTGCAATGTTGTCGCGTTTCACGGTACAAGTCTTAACTTTGTTAGTTTTATTAAACTTTTCCAAATTCAATACAAACGTTTTACGTTACACGGAGCACCACATATATATAAAGGGGCGATACATGTTGATTATATCACTTGCCGCTGTCACTAGTGTGACTTCGGTGCATCTGCCTCCTTGGCTCGGATATAAAGGACAGTTGAAGGGTTTGTGCAACACACGACTGCTTCTAGCTCTTGCGTGTACAGTGCAGCTGCACAAACGCTTCCAGGTGCCGTGGTATTAACTTCCGGTACGGGATTCGATGCTGAGCGATCGCTCGTGCGGCAAGGCAGCGCAGATTAATGGCACGTGTTTCATAGCTTTTGATAAACGCCGCTACACAACCTACGGAAGGAAGAAAAAATGAAGAAGAAAACACGTTTTCAAACAACGTACTATATGGCGCGGTTGGATGCCGTGTTAAACTTACTTTGAACACACACTTGGGAAGCTTTCAAACCGTCCGCATTGACCGCATCCAGATGGATGCCGGCATCAATGAAAATTTCCGTAATTTCTTTTACTACCGATTTAACGTTACTGTCCGCCATCCGCAGCACGGTCGTCTGAAGCTGAACAGAGAGAAAGAATATTGTTAGTAAATAGTTTGAAGAGGTTTCAATTTTAGCTCTATCTCACGGTGGAAGTTAGTGTGTGTAAAGGCGTGTTTCGATCACTGTCGACCACATCTACAGGAGCACCACATTTGAGAAGCAGCTTCACCGTGTCAACACAGGGAAATCTATTTGCGAAGAAATCAGAGTTAAGTGAATTACGTTCACAAACTGAATTGTTGCGTTCTATAAAGTGCATGCTCACCTGCAAACTTCATCGGTAAGAAATTCATCCACCGGTGTTACACCGTTCACAGCCAGATGCAGCAACGTTTGGTCGTCCCGCAGTCGCACCATCATCATGTTTAGCTGGTACACCATCTGGTACACCTGCAGCACCTGCTCGTCCGTCCGCACGAACTGTTCCCGCTGCAGCAGCTTAGTGATGATCGTGATCAAGTACAGTACCGTCACGATGTTCATCTCGTAATTATCGGCAATAGTTTCCACATCGTCCCTTGGGCCAGGATTTGTCATCTTTTGCTGATTGTACCGTAGCTCATCGATGCACGCACCCAGTACAGCGATCACACTATCGAACCGTATCGTTTCGTTGATCAGAAATTCTTGTGAGAAGAGTTTCATGAACCGAAGCAAATCACGTTGCACCTGCAGACCGTTCTGTTGCCGAAGGTGCAGTGCATGCAGCCAAAGGCTTTCGCACCGATCGAACCGTCCATTGTCGGCACAGATTGCACCACGGTAGATGATGGCATTTGCTACCTCGGGACATTGATCACCGAGAATGCGCTCCCGAATGGTAAGTGACTCCATGTGCAACGAGTTGTGATTGTAACGGATCGCGAGCAGGTCCTGCAGCGTCTGACACTCGAGCCAGTGCTCATATGCTGCAATCGGTTCAAACACTGGCTTTCGAATAACGTTGTCCGGGTCTTCGTATCTGTAAGGAGAAACAGTGGAGTCTTGTAAACCACAATACGTTTGGCAAATTGCGTTTTTACAAACCTTAGTTCCATTGCCGCATTCAGATAGTGGAAGGCTTTCATCAAGTTATAATTGTCCTTGTCGTTCGCGTACGATGCTCCCAACAGTTCCATCACCTCGATACGTTCCTCCTTGGTGAGCAGACCGGATCGCTGAAGGAACACCTCCACGACCTCTTCCCGTGTTCTCTCGGCAGCCGCAAGAGCCGGCGTTAAACCGAACGCATTCCTCATCAGCAGTGCTCCATGATCTAGCAATATCTCACACACCTCCACGTGGCCACATTCAGCCGCATAGTACAGAGCCGAAGCCCCACACTGCGCCTGTTCGTTCACCTGGGCGCCCTTCTCCAGCAGGTAAAGCAGCACATCGGTGTAGTTCTTGTAGGCGGCGATCATGACACAGGTATTGTTAAACATGTTCACCGTGCAAACGTTCGCATTGTGATCGATCAAATACTGCACAGCGTCCAGTCGGCCTTCGTAGCAGGCGGCCCGCAAAGGTGTCGAACCTTTCTTCGTGCAATGATCCACCAGAGCACCGTGCTGGAGCAACATCTTGACGATGTTGAGCCGACCAGCAGCAGCCGCTACCCAGAGCGCCGTAGCACCGTCCGTTAGCTCGCCGTGTACCTTCACACAGCCCTCCTTTTCCATATCCGGTTCGGCCAGTTCAAGCAGAATGTGCACCACTTCCAAGTGGCCGTTAAGCGTTGCTACGATCAGCGGTGTAAAGATCTGATGCTCATCTTCAAAGAATTCCTACAAAAAAGGCATGAAAGTGGAACGGACAGCTGTAATTAATAATAGGAAATGTTTTCTTATTTTGGCCAAGAATGAGTTGGTGTAAGAGATACATCGCATTGCGTTGAACAGAATACCGGCACGATCGCACCTGAATCGCGCATCATGTCATCGGCTATTAAAAGCGATGAACGGACAGCGCGGTTGAAGATAAAGTTTGTACAGTAAAAGGTTTTTGCGTACAAGAGTTTATTGGAGGAAAGCGTGCTACTCCACTTTCCCGTAGTGCGTAGGACAGCCAGTTACTTCTCAAGTATCTCAAGTTGAATCATTGGCAAGATCATTTGCTTAACAATCAAAACATTTCAGCAACATTCTCGGTGCGTCATCGGTATGCGATTTGCAACCATCCAAGCGGATGGCCATGGAATAGTGCTTTAGCTCTTCTACCATCGGAGAAAGCTGATTCATAATTTCTTTTTAAATATTTTTATTTGCTTGACAGAGTGTTGTTTCGCTCGCGAAGGTTGTCGTGCAACAACCATGAAATTAACATGAAGTTGCGCATGTAACGAAACCGGTTTGCGGTTTATTATTTTACGCGACGCGTTTCACAAATGCTCGTTAACGATCGCTCAAACGCTTCCTTTCAACTAATTATATCGAAGAATGTGATACTCATGGTAATGGTAACATCCATTTTCTAACGGATTCCTACGCGTCATTGACCTGAGCCACGTCTACGGACACATCCAACCATTTGCGGTTTTATAGTTGATGGAAGGACGTACTGTCGAAGGCGTTGCTGAGCGAAGATCATCCTGCGGTCCTCGGTATCCCACTTTCTGTTTATTGTACGACAGCTAGACATGATGCGAATAAAAAAAAACGCTCACACACACACACACACACACACGGAAAAACGCGAGTTACACATGATCGCACCCCCATCACCGCGTAGTAACTATTTTTAGAATACGATCCGGAAAAATAAGCGTGTAGAATAGAACATTGCCTACCGGCGCGTGCATAAACTACACTCTACAAGCGTTTACATGGAATCAGATGCAGCAGCAATGGGAAATTCACACCAATACTTAGTCCCTTACTCATAGCTGCTGTACCACGAATGGAAATACTTGTCACGTTGGTAAATTGTTTAATTTGAAACGTTCTTTATGTGGAAAAGCAGCACGATTCATCCTTCCTTTTTTTTTGGCGTTCCATTTTATCCCATAAAACGCAATAGCACGCTGTATTTACAACAAACCAGGCGTCTCCATCAGATTTTGGGGACGCAAACAACAGCTGGTTTTAATTTTAAAAGTTATAAACGATACACTGTTCTCGTTTGTACAAATATCGGTCTCTCCGGCCAAAATGGAGCTTAGTTGCAGGAAAACGAGTTTCCAGTTACTTCCAACCCGCAACGCGTCGTTGTTCTTATTAAGCGCTTTGTTACGATGTAAAATAAGAATTTAATTCCTTTTTCATGTTTTCTCTTCAATTCTCTCTCTCTCTCTCTCTCTCTCTCTCTCTCTCTCTCTCTCTGTCTCTCTCTCTCTCTCTCTTTTGCAGTCACGGGAAGGTTTTTGAAAATAGCACACATTTTTACGATTCCAAATACGGAAGTGTGGCCGACGTGAATCAAACGAACAGCCATCCTGTAAACGTGGAATGCAAAGTTTCGAAATGGATTACACTGTGTTACGGTCTACATATTCACTTCCTTTCTGCAACAAGCCGATCAGACGTGATGCAAAATTCAAACAACACGCATTGAAATTAAATTTAAACGCGCAATTTGCCTCTTTGTGCCATTCCCGAGTAGATCATTGTGTACATGGGGTTTGTTTGGTTCGAGTCTTTGTGTGTTTGTGCATTGGTGTTGTTTTTCTTCTGGCTGATTGGGAAATTATTTAAACAACGCATTTCTAACGCTTGTTTTGGCAACACTACGTTATAAGATCGTTCATTCACGGCTAGAGAGTGATCAAGTGAGTTGTGTGGTGATACGCATAAAATTATGCCACTGACAACAAAACTTGGATTGTATTCGGCTTGTTAGAACATGTAATCCGTAACCTATCCTTGACCGTGAAACAGAGTCGTAACAAGAGTCGTAGTGTTTGCTGTAACAAACGAAATCAAATGTGTATCATCGTAAGATTGGTCGGATTTGTTTGGTATCGTTTGTTACGTTTTTCTCACCACAACCGGCGCACGGCGCGAATTTGGGGGTTTCCAATGCGTAGCAGAGGTCCCACGTACGCTGCCCGTTCGAAACAAGAAGCAAACGGAGGGCGGTATGCCTGCTGAAGTTTGACGCACCATACTAGCGCGTGGTGTTTTGCGTCTGTCTGTGTGTTTTTGCATGTGACGAAATTAGAAACAGAAATTACGAGATGCTAGCGCATCAATCCTGCCCCGAACGGTACCCCAAAACCACAACGCCATCGACGCCAGTGGACGCGCAAGTGTGTGTTGGCGAAAATTTTATAGTTCATTAACGGTGCGCGATTGCCATGCGTTGACGGAGCGGCGGTAAACGCTGCAGGTTGCGTTGTAAGCGAAGAGAAGGAGGTTTACTCGTATGGTTGTTTGCCAAAAAGAGGGAACGTAAAGTTTTTCCTAAAGTGGTCCGACAGTCACTTCTATTTCCCACTGAGCACAAATGACGATGATGATTGATCTTTTTTTTATATATATGTAAGGATTCAGCAGCAGCAATATCGCTATTGGGTACATGATCGTGCAACTTACCTGATTTACAATAGCACGACGTTCTTCAGCATCCTTTATTTCGCTCAGCAAAGCCAACAGTTGCGTGCAGAATCCCTCCTTCGCGGCGTAGTAAACCCTTAACATGGTACGCTCGCGAAGGGTTTCTTTCTCCCGCTCCAGATCTTCCGATTCCTTGGTCATCTTGACCGTTCCTTCACGGTTTATGGACCGCGTTCGCCGCTTGCGGCACGCGGCACCAGCACTGCCCTGAGCCGACACTTTTGAAGTGTTTTAGTCACACGAAAAAAGCGAAAAACTATTCTTCACAGTTGTACGACTTTGTTAGGAAACAATTTAATGAACAAGCAGTCGCACTTGATGATGGGAAAGTGATCACGATTAACTTCAACACAATTCACACGGAAGGAACACACAACAAATGGGAAAACCACACAAAGCGTTCGTTCTACAACGCACTGCCCTGCGCACACGGTAAGCGAAAGCGAACGAATGTTTGCCGTACGAGCTGTTCCGTCTCGAACTTGGTCGGAAATAAGATAGTCATTTTTCTGCTCCCATTCGCGCGATCGAGTTTTCCCCCCTATCGGTGTATTTATTTTTATACATTTGTTGTTATTTTCCTTTCACGATCAGCTGTCAGTTGCGCAAGTTGTCAGATGGATACCGAGGTGGCTATAATTGACTATGGGATTAAGGCGAATTTCGGCCAAAGTCTCATTATTATGACATTTGTCAAATGTTTGTGAATTCGTACGAAAAAAGATAAAAAAAACTTTTCCTTCCACTTGCTTGGGCTTTCGTGTCGTCGGCTTTTTATCGTGTATTATTGGACAAATTGAAGTTAAATTCGGCTGTTTAGGATAATCGAGATGGGACTTTCGCACAGTATTGCCGTTCCTGGTGGTGGAACCGAAGGATACCATGTTTTACGGGTGAGTTTTCATGCTCCCAGAAGGGCCAACAAGCCGATAGATGACGTGTTCACTTTCGATCGAGCTTTTCTCCCATAGGGGAGAGACGTGCATGCATGATGATTGTGAATTGTTTATTAACTATTTACACAGGTGCAAGACAACTCACCAGGCAAAACGGCCGGGCTGGAGGCATTTTTTGACTTTATTCTTGCCATCGGGAACACTCGCCTGGACCAAGATAACGATACACTGAAGGAGCTACTGAAGGGAAACATCGACAAGGAGATCCAGATGACGGTGTACAGCAGCAAAACGCAAAACATTCGCTTGGTGGACATCACGCCAAGCAGCACCTGGGGTGGACAAGGTCTACTCGGGGTCAGCATACGGTTTTGCTCGTTCGAGGGCGCCAATGAAAATGTATGGCACATTCTAGAGGTGCATCCATCGTCACCGGCCGAGGAGGCCGGGCTTATACCGTTCACGGACTACATCATCGGTGCCGATTCGATACTGCACGAAAGTGAAGATCTGTTTACGCTTATCGAGTCCCACGAGGGTCGGCCACTGAAAATGTACGTGTACAATACGGATCTCGACCGTTGCCGTGAGGTCACGATAACTCCGAACTCGAAATGGGGTGGTGAAGGGAGCCTTGGTTGTGGTATTGGTTACGGTTATTTGCATAGGATACCAATCAGATTGCTGCCGAGCGACGGGAAGGCTCCCCTGAATACTGGGGCACAATCAGTCCCGGTTGTGCCGGTCGGCGCTACAGCCATGTTCCCGACAGCTTCGACAGCAGGAGCAATGACAGGATCGACGGTAGACACGACGAATGCCAACCGTTCAATGCCATTCATCCCGATGGTGCCACCCTTGGCGAACACTTTCGCACCCCAGGCTAATAATGCCGTCCATGATTTGCTTACGGTATCACAGCCAAGCAACACAACGACAGGCACAGCTACTACGACACCGGCAGTGGGTGATCTGAGCAGTCAGTTTGCGGCCATGTCTACAGCGGCAGGTCCAACGGATCAGGTGAACAATAACGTGGAAACACAAACAACCCCAACGCAACCGACGTATAACAATAACGCTGGCCAGCCGGGAGAGGTAGCATCGCCACCGATTCACGTCGGTCCGGCCATTTATACACCACCAGCAGGATTGGGAGATGGGCAAGGTAGGACGATTGAAATGCTACTTTAGTGGGATTAAAATGGCTCATCTACTCATCTTTATATCATTCTAGCTGTAATCCCTTTCACAAATGGTGATGCTGTACCTGCTCAACAACAGGGGCCGCCACCGGCGAATCTTTCCTATCCGCCAACTTCCGTTTCCGCGTTACCAACTGCAGTGAATCCCTACTCGAAGGCTAGTGCTGTGCCACCACCATCGACATTGGCCAGCGATTTTTATCAAATATACGGAACAACGGTTGCACCGGCTAGCAGCAGCAACGTGGCACCGACCCCCAACAGTTATGCCATGTCCAGCACGATCGACTTTCTGCAGAGCCAGCAACAACCGATGCAACCACAACAGCAACCCTGGGGAACACAGCCCCCCATTCAGATGTACTCCACGTATCCTCAGGTGCAACCGATTCCGGATCCGTCGCCCGCCCACCAATCGGCGATTGCAGGTGGTTCGGTTCCGGCCGCATCTTCACTATTCCAAAGCAGCGCCGTTACGACACCCATCTCCCTGCCCGGCATGCCACCGATAACGGTTAGCGCTACGATTCAACCGGAAGCACTCCGTGGACTGCAGTTTACCAATGCACCCGTTGCGAGCGGCCAACAGCAACCGCCCCTAATGACAATGCCGCCAACGTTGCAATGAAGTCGACCTTGCGAAAAGCGAAACCTCCTGCCGACTGGAGAGTACGACCGCTAAATGTGCAATCGATGGGTTTGTACATAGGAGCAATCCATTCTTTTGATCCGCCTTTCGCATCTTGTTCGAAAGTTCATCGATGGAGAATGGACGATAATTTTTGGTGCATTTGGTTGCCCTGGGTGACACGCCAGATAAACACAAGTATAATTTTTATCTTGCGCTTTATGTTACACTTAAGTTTAGTCAATCTATGAAGGAAGATAAAGTATCGTTATCAATATTAAAAGTAATTATTTGGTCTACATTTCTTTTGCATTTGCGATACAGAATGAAAGCAACGGACACAAAGTAGGCAGTATCGTTGTAAATTTCTCTCCATTAGCTTGCTCGTACATTAAGGGTTATCCCGAACCATCCTTTTTAGATCACATTCAGACAGCTGTCAAAGTAGCATCGAAGAAAAAACAAACGAACTTGTTCACTGCAGAAGTTGTTTTCATTCGCTCCGGAAAGTTTAAATCCGGACTTCCGGCCACAGTAAAATGTCCAGCCTAGTGCGAATTAGCAATGCACCGTTGGTGCGCAATCTGGTGAACCATTCGCTTCGCAGTGTTCGGTTGATTTCCTCATCGCAGAAAAACCGCGACGCTGCCACACTCGACATCCCGAAGAAGGCGGCAGCTCCTAGCAGTGCGGCTGCGGCCTCATCGGTCGGGTCCAGCCGCAACTGGGTGAGCTACGGGTTTGATCGGCATGATGAAGCGCACGACCGTAGCGTCACGAATGCATCATTCTTCTTTACCGTCACACTGTGTCTTGTGCTGGGTACTGCCTACTGGGCCTACGTGCCGGATCCACAGTTGCAGGACTGGTCCCAGCGCGAAGCGTACCTAGAGCTGCGTCGCCGGGAAGCGGCTGGACTGGAACCGATCAGCAAGGACTTTATCGATCCCGCCCAGATTGTGCTGCCATCGGACGAAGAGCTGGGCAACACCGAAATCGTCATCTAAAGAAATAGCATCTACCGGTAACGTGTCGGAGGAGAATCGCTGGATTATGTAATGGTCCACCCGACAGCGATCCGTGTACGATTGGAGTTTTGTCTCGTTTGTACATAACAGCGAAGAAAACGAGAGAGGGTGCAAACATTGTAGCAGTGTGTTGTGAAGGCCGCGAAGTAACTGAATAACGAATAAATAGGGAAAATCTAAAAAAAAATGAATGCCGTACATTGGTCGTATAAATTTGCTCATGATTTGTTTTCATTTGAAACGAGCTGTCATGTGTGTCGAAAGTGATCTAGGGTGAGGGTGAAGGAGATTTTTTGGCTAGCCAAAAAACATTGAAACTTCAGCATTTAAAATTCGAAATATTTCTGATTAACTCAAGTAGTGCAAAAGTCGCAACAGCTTTGAGCTTCTTAGAAAGAACATCCTTTTTTGCATCATGGTTTAGGCATGGTCAATTATTATGTCGATTTAATTTGCATGAAGCTTTAGCATGAGCTCAACAATACTTCATAATCGTAACGTTTGATGCGAAATGAAAATTAATGAAAATGAATTAAAAGGTTTTTTTACAAAATGCTCTACAAGCATCGAAAAAATGAAAAATATCAACATTAAACTTCTCGTCGAGCAAACTTCCCGCCATCGTTGCTCGATCGATGTTTGATTCCACGAGGTGCACTTAAACGTCAACCGTTGTAGCTGTCAAACCGTCCCGCGAAGGGCCCAACCTGATCAAACCCTCATTGAGGTGCTTATTTTGCAGCAGAAAATGCGCGTAAATAATACATCTCGCTACATTTGTGCAATTATTCACACAATCTAAGCACGCGCAAAAGTGAAATTAACCGCCAAAGTGCTGCTTGAGCAAAGGAAAATTAAAGTACGAAAAGAACATCACCGGAAAATGGTCAGAAGATGGTGCCGCACCAGCTTGGCCGCCCGTGAAGAATTTGTTATTGTGCACAATCAACTCCCTTGACCGAGGAGATAGTGCGTCGCCGTCGTTTCGTCATAAAAAAAAGTTGGAATTTCCAACCCTGTTACGAAGAAGTGTGAAAAGAGAATTGGACCGTTCGTTGTGAAGAAGAAATTGAAGTTAAAGTAGACGATAAAAACGCAGCTTATAGCAAACCGCAGCGGAGGAAACCCTCCACAAGTTAGTGTGTGTCGTCGTCGTCATCGTCGTCATTGCAGCAAGTGCACGCAGTGTGTGGTGTGTGGATGATTGTTTTTAATTTAGCAACACGACACAACAACTCCTCGCAGCCGGGTGGCAGCCAGTAGCAATCGTCACCAGCCACCAGCAGCCATGGCTGATCAGAACGAGAAAATTCTTCACCGTCTACTGCAACAGGACGGGAACAGCATCTGTGCGGATTGTGATTCGAAAAGTATGTAGAGTGGGTTGGCTTCCTGTAATCTGTGGGTCTGTCTAGCTGCAAGGGAGTGGGAGCGTGTGTGTATGTGTACGTTCGTACGTGTGTCATCCTTTCATGGCCCAGAACACAGCTCAGCTTTATAATAGCAGGAAGTGTTCAGGGCGAGAATAGGCTAATAGGTTGGTTGTGTGGTTTAGCGCGTTGCATAGTTTTCTCCTCGACTAACCGAGCGTATGTGCTTGTGTATGTGTTTTTGTATGCGGTGTTGGCAGTCAGTGTAGAAACGCAAATAGCAAAATAATGACTCATCCAATCATACATACTGCCTCTATCTATGCTTCTCTTTCGTCCCTATTCGCATCAAAGCACACCATCCAACGTCATAAACAATCTCATCAATCTACGCAGCCCATGTGTGTGAGATGCTTTTGCTCTCAGCGTGGGGACGCCCTATGCTTTGCGAAGGCAACGAGTGCTTTACTACCCTGCTCCTGATCATCCCCATAAAGTGCATGGTAAAAAAGAAAAGCGTTACCTAGCGTATCACGTTTTAAAGTTTAGAGCTGCCCTTCTGATTAGAGCGCTACAGTGCATACCTGGAAGCAACCCGCCCAGTGCAAGCGGCAGTTTGTTTTGCTACCTTTTCTATCTTAATACTTTGATACGCTCTCCCTTCGTTGCTCATCGACACAACCTTTCTGTTTTGATGGGTTCCCTCACGTTCTCTGCACGTGCACCATGATAACACGGTGCATTATTAATGCGTAGAATACGATTAGAAGTGAAAGGAAGTGAGCAAACCGCGCTACGTTTCGTGAGGGTGAGAAGAAAAACGCGCACTTCCTTCAACGCCAGCGCTTTAAAAAAAAAGCACAATCGTAATGGCTAAATATGGAAAGGGAGCGGGGAGGTCTTAAAAGGAAAAGGTAAAGGGATAAAAAGTGCTCGTTAAAGAAAAGCGCAATAAAATCCCCCCCCCCCCTCATCCCCTACGCCCTTCCACTGTGCGCCCCTTCCCTTCTCACTAATGTGTCTGGAAGTGGGCGATTCAACGTAAACAATTCACCGCTCAATCTCTCACCCGCTTCCTACACTCACGCTCGGTGTGTGGTATTTTTGTATCACGTTAGACAGAGAAGGAAGAATGTGGGATTGGTAAAAAAAAAACACACACAACTCCCGATTACTCGCTGTCACAAGGTTAATGCACTCCAGAGACAAAAAAAAACATTACAAGAAGGCGTGTGGACCTGGTGGCTGGCTGCGATTGCTATTATTGTTACTATGTTCTTTTATTAGCACCCTGTGTTCTGGATCCTGGTGCGTGCGTCGTTTCGTTCATTCTTTCGTGTGTCAACTGTTTTCTCTTTCTAGTACTTCTGTTCCGTTCTTTCTGTTGTAGGGTTCGTAAGGTTACATGGTAATGAAAGTGATGAAAACGATAATCACGTGGCTTTTTCTTCGCAATCGTAGATTGACTACAATTGTAAATTAATACAATCCATTATTAATATCATCACTGGCATTGTATTACATTATTCAATTGTTGAAAAAAACTTCATACCAAATAAAATCTCACAAACCCTGCTTTCCTAAACCTGTCAATGCTGTGCAGGCGATAGAAAGAGTGAGAGATACCACAGTTTAATTCTGAAGGGAGTCGCATGAAAGCGAGAATGNTGGTTGTGTGGTTTAGCGCGTTGCATAGTTTTCTCCTCGACTAACCGAGCGTATGTGCTTGTGTATGTGTTTTTGTATGCGGTGTTGGCAGTCAGTGTAGAAACGCAAATAGCAAAATAATGACTCATCCAATCATACATACTGCCTCTATCTATGCTTCTCTTTCGTCCCTATTCGCATCAAAGCACACCATCCAACGTCATAAACAATCTCATCAATCTACGCAGCCCATGTGTGTGAGATGCTTTTGCTCTCAGCGTGGGGACGCCCTATGTTTTGCGAAGGCAACGAGTGCTTTAATACCCTGCTCCTGATCATCCCCCTAAAGTGCATGGTAAAAAAGAAAAGCGTTACCTAGCGTATCACGTTTTAAAGTTTAGAGCTGCCCTTCTGATTAGAGCGCTACAGTGCATACCTGGAAGCAAACCGCCCAGTGCAAGCGGCAGTTTGTTTTGCTACCTTTTCTATCTTAATACTTTGATACGCTCTCCCTTCGTTGCTCATCGACACAACCTTTCTGTTTTGATGGGTTCCCTCACGTTCTCTGCACGTGCACCATGATAACACGGTGCATTATTAATGCGTAGAATACGATTATAAGTGAAAGGAAGTGAGCAAACCGCGCTACGTTTCGTGAGGGTGAGAAGAAAAACGCGCACTTCCTTCAACGCCAGCGCTTTAAAAAAAAAAGCACAATCGTAATGGCTAAATATGGAAAGGGAGCGGGGAGGTCTTAAAAGGAAAAGGTAAAGGGATAAAAAGTGCTCGTTAAAGAAAAGCGCAATAAAATCCCCCCCCCCCCCTCATCCCCTACGCCCTTCCACTGTGCGCCCCTTCCCTTCTCACTAATGTGTCTGGAAGTGGGCGATCCAACGTAAACAATTCACCGCTCAATCTCTCACCCACCTCACGCTTCCTACACTCACGCTCGGTGTGTGGTATTTTTGTATCACGTTAGACAGAGAAGGAAGAATGTGGGATTGGTAAAAAAAACACACACCACTCCCGATTACTCGCTGTCACAAGGTTAATGTACTCCAGAGACAAAAAAAAACATTACAAGAAGGCGTGTGGACCTGGTGGCTGGCTGCGATTGCTATTATTGTTACTATGTTCTTTTATTAGCACCCTGTGTTCTGGATCCTGGTGCGTGCGTCGTTTCGTTCATGCTTTCGTGTGTCAACTGTTTTCTCTTTCTAGTACTTCTGTTCCGTTCTTTCTGTTGTAGGGTTCGTAAGGTTACATGGTAATGAAAGTGATGAAAACGATCATCACGTGGCTTTTTCTTCGCAATCGATTGACTACAATTGTAAATTAATACAATCCATTATTAATATCATCACTGGCATTGTATTACATTATTCAATTGTTGAAAAAAACTTCATACCAAATAAAATCTCACAAACCCTGCTTTCCTAAACCTGTCAATGCTGTGCAGGCGATAGAAAGAGTGAGAGATACCACAGTTTAATTCTGAAGGGAGTCGCATGAAAGCGAGAATGCAGTATAAAAACGATAAAGGAAAGAGATAGAAATGCGTAGAGCAGAGGGCACAGACAGGTGTCGTCATGTTGCGTCATTGGTTTGTTTTGATTTTTACCGAACGAGTTCTACCGTTTTGCTCTCCGAGGGGTAGAAAATAAATAGAAATCACCTTTTCGTTGCTAAAAGATACGTTCGAGTGTACATGGTGGTAGGAGAATATTTCTCGATAAGCTAACATAAAAACGTCGTGTTGGTCGAACTATGCCAGTAGGGGGGAAAATGTTAGTAAATGCGAGAGCAATATCGCAGGCTAGAAGGAAATGCATTGCATATATTCGATTGCTTTCTGAAGCATAACATTGTAATATGAAGTACACAATCTTGTTGTTTCCGCTTTACAGATCTAGAATGGGCCTCGTACAACATCGGAATCTTCCTGTGCACCCGTTGCTGTGCGGTCCATCGCAGCATGGGCGCACACATATCGAAAGTGAAGCATCTCAAGCTGGACAAATGGGAAGACAGCCAGATCCAGCGCATGATCGAGGTCGGTAACAAAGCGGCGAGATTGAAATACGAAAATCGTGTACCTGCATGCTACCGAAGACCAAAAGAAAACGATCCACAGTGAGTAGTACAAATCCTTCGAGCACAAATGTTTTTCGTTTTACTAATTGAGCGTATTGCTGTTGCAGAGTGCTCATCGAACAGTGGATAAGGGCAAAATATGAACGGTTGGAATTTTGCATGATCGAGCGTCCGAGCTACACCTCCGGCCGGATGGAAGGTTTCCTAATGAAGCGCGGCAAAGAGGACAGTCGCTACCAGCCACGCAAATTCGTACTGTCCGGGCTACAGGACACGTTGCGTTACTATGTGAAAGAAAAGCGCGAACCAAAGGCCGTACTGCGAATATCGGAACTGAACGTGGTGTACGCACCGTCCAAAATTGGCAATCCAAACTCGCTGCAGCTAACGTTCATGAAAGAGGGCACCACGCGTCACATTTACGTTTACCACGACGATCCGGAAGTCATCAATAACTGGTACATGGCGATACGATGCGCCAAGCTGCACCGTCTTCAGATCGCATTCCCGAGCGCATCCGAAAGCGATCTCGTCGATCTGCTGACACACGATTTTACCCGGGAAGGGTGGCTGCTAAAAACGGGCCCACGGGCAACCGATAGTTACAAACGGCGCTGGTTTACGCTTGACGACCGCAAGCTAATGTACCACGACGATCAGCTCGATGCGCACCCGAAGGGGGAAATTTTTCTCGGCAATCAGCTCGACGGATACAGCGTCCGAATAGGGGCGCCACCCGGTGCCAAAGATCAGGGTTTCAGCTTTACGCTGTTCACACCGGAACGTGTGTACAATATGTCATCGCACAGTGAGCAAGATCGGGACGAGTGGATAGCCGCGATACAGACGGTGCTGGAACGACCACTCAGTCCGCAGGACAACTCAAGTAAGTGTAGTGCTTGGCTTAAAAAATGATCCAACCTTTAATTTGATTTGTGTCTTGATCGTTCTAGTATCAGCTCGACTAATACGCAAGCGTGGTGGCACCAACCCAAAGAGTATCTTTACGGGTAGGTAATATAGCGTACCAAACGCCTCGTTCGCTGAGCTGCCGCTGTTATGATTCGACGAGCGCGATCAGTGTTCATACGAATGTGTTGTCTTATCACGTTGTGCTCGCGCTCTGTTTCGTAACGATTGGACAAACAAATACCATCACTATGGTAGGACATTATAACTCAACATAGGTGTAAAATTTTATTCTTCATCCCCGATGTAGCCGAGAAAAACGGGATGGATGTAGAAATAGAGCACACACTCTAAAAAAAAACCCGTAGATTAATGCGCGCACCACATTTTAATAGATGGAAAGAGAATCAGCATCATACTGGTCTGGTAGGCAGCAATCATTGTTGATTTGAACTCTCAGTTTTAGACATTCAATCAGGCACAATTCAATTATTTGGCTGGCGTACAGTATACTAGCGGGTACGAGCAGTAACGTCCTCTGGATGGTATTTATTTTCATGATGTTTATCCATTAGCTTTGTGAAATGGGATGCTACCTAATGATAAGTGGAAGAAGACGCTAATTAAGTAAATGGATGTATAAGAATGGGCCCGAGCCTAGTAGAACACGAAAACGATCTATTTATTGACGTACTGGCAGAGACTACCTAAGGTACCGGGAAGCGTAACAAACCCGACGAAAGCTCGCTGGGAAATACTCAGCCAATGTAATCATCCGGCATGTTTATGAATAGGCAAACCAGGAAGAAGAAAGAATCGGAGACGTCGCCAGTTTGTGGCAGTCTATTTGGTTCATTCACACTGTAATCCCATGGATGTGGATGTTCATGCAAGCAAAATGCTGGAGGTTTTTTTTCTTGTTATTTTCTATCACTTCCTCTCTATTTATCTTTCTCTTTCTGCTTAAAGCGCACAGATGCACAAAATGAAACGTACTATTAAATCAAAGGGCACGCATTTTCTATGCAACAATTTAGAGCAAGAACAAATAACATAGCAAAGTCGAGCAATGTTGTGGATAGCACAAGGCTCTGCTACGTTTCTGTTTAGATAAATGAGTAACGATTGTAATGCGAGATCACAAATCCTCTCCTCACAAACTCTAATGTGTTTACAATACGGTTTACTTCGGAACGACGACGAGGAGAACGAATCGAACGCAGCAAACATTTAAATTGAACAGGCTATAGAAGTTAATAAAAACCTGCTACTCTCTAGGTCGCAAAGGGGAAACAAAATCAAATTTAGACGTACATTTTGCTTACATATTTCGTAAGCGCATTAGATAGGTAACATTGAAATTGATCCAAACTCGTGGTGCATTTGAAGTGAAGATCACAACGCATGCTATAGAAAGAACCGAACGGGAAGATGAAACAGTAGCAGAAATACCACGTCACTACATCGGAAGCAATTGGCCAAACGCGATTGCGTGCGTAGTTTTATATCGCTGGCACTATACTAAAACGTGGTTCCTAGCCCAGCGTGGCGCGAATAGCTCTCAGCAGGGACAGTTGCAGATAAACTGCCGTTAACGTTCAGTGTTCAGCGCCGGTTTTAGCGTGTTTTTGTTTTCAATTTTGTAATACGATATTTCATCAAAAACACACAAACACACATGTAAATGACAACTCCAGAAACTCTGCTCAAACTCTTTGTTTTATTGACGAAGAAGTGTGAAACCAAACACAATAAAAGAACGAACAGATGTAACGACCAAATAGCGTGTGTCCTTCCGACAAGCACGGTTGATGCATNTCTTTCTGCTTAAAGCGCACAGATGCACAAAATGAAACGTACTATTAAATCAAAGGGCACGCATTTTCTATGCAACAATTTAGAGCAAGAACAAATAACATAGCAAAGTCGAGCAATGTTGTGGATAGCACAAGGCTCTGCTTCGTTTCTGTTTAGATAAATGAGTAACGATTGTGATGCGAGATCACAAATCCTCTCCTCACAAACTCTAATGTGTTTGCAATACGGTTAACTTCGGAACGACGACGAGGAGAACGAATCGAACGCAGCAAACATTTAAATTGAACAGGCTATAGAAGTTAGTAAAAACCTGCTACTCTCTAGGTCGCAAAGGGGAAACAAAATCAAATTTAGACGTACATTTTGCTTACATGTTTCGTAAGCGCATTAGATAGGTAACTTTGAAATTGATCCAAACTCGTGGTGCATTTGAAGTGAAGATCACAACGCATGCTATAGAAAGAACCGAACGGGAAGATGAAACAGTAGCAGATATACCACGTCACGACATCGGAAGCAATTGGCCAAACGCGATTGCGTGCGTAGTTTTATATCGCTGGCACTATACTAACACGTGGTTCCTAGCCCAGCGTGGCGCGAATAGCTCTCAGCAGGGACAGTTGCAGATAAACTGCCGTTAACGTTCAGTGTTCAGCGCCGGTTTTAGCGTGTTTTTGTTTTCAATTTTGTAATACGATATTTCATCAAAAACACACAAACACACATGTAAATGACAACTCCAGAAACTCTGCTCAAACTCTTTGTTTTATTGACGAAGAAGTGTGAAACCAAACACAATAAAAGAACGAACAGATGTAACGACCAAATAGCGTGTGTCCTTCCGACAAGCACGGTTGATGCATCGAAACGAATTGAAATGCGACAATGAAATCAATACTGCCCCCATCTATTCAATTCGCACATTAACACACACGATTTCGGGTCGTGCGGAATCCAACAATCGTAATGTATGTATATGTAAGTGAGATAATATTTGGAGACACGAGTAAAAACAAAAACTACAATAATCTGCCAAAAATAGCTAATTATTAGAAAAGTCGTACAGGGTTACGAACGAACGATTCGTGGGACGATAAGGATTGTCTTTAGACGATACGGACGCTGGAGACTGCAGACAGTAAATGAGAGTAATAGAAAATAAAACTTCTACTTTGAAATAAACAAAATGATGCCGTAGTTGGATGACACAGATGAATTAACTGTTTAAACATGCAACTCATTACGGGTAGGGTTTGATCGTGTACGATCCTGCCTCATGCTTTAACCACGCGATCCAATCTTCCTCGACAGGTCGTCCGAAGCTAACCTCATGGAAGATGGGTGTACGTTTTGTTTCCCGAAATTTCATTCGCTCGAACATTTTCATCGCTCGCAGATTCGTGTCCTTTGTGATGGCGATGTATTGCCGTAGGTGCAGATGTTCCACGCCGTAGAGCAGCATCAAGACTGTCGCCTCCCAACCGTAACGTTTGCCACGGGCGGCCGGTTCAGCGATCATGATTTCAATTTCACCCACAACCCGATCCAGCGAAAAGTCTTCCTCCGTGTTTGATTGGATGAAAATGTTTGTGTCGCCTACCAGTGCTTTAATTTCGTCCTTCGTTTGCTCGTAGCATTGCCGATCCAGGATGAGAAAAGTGCACTCTGCAGTTGAAAGCATTCAATTATACGAAAGGTGTGTATGAACTAATGGTACGTATCGAATCACTTACTGTCTTCATCATTACGCCAGCTTTGCTGCATTTCGTACTCCTCCTCGAGTGTTAGCGGGTCCGATGCAGTTAGCTCCTGTAATTCTTCGCTTTTCATCCATTGGTGATATCTGCAGAACAACTACATTCGTATTCATTATCCCTTTGGACAATCTTTACACAGAGCGTACTTACTTCTCCACGTGTTTACTCTCGTACGGAACCAAGGTAACGTTGTTGCCGATAATCTGAAGATGTTCGTTAAGTTTCATTGTGAATTCATTGCCTGCTCAAAGGCGAAAAGTAACAGCGGTTTGACCTGAAGAAAACGATTGAAATCGGTTATTAACTATCGATGTAAACGATACATAATTTTAGGCGAAAGATAAAGCAAGTGTTTCAGAAAAATTAACCAATAATCACAATTTTACAATCCTTTTATTAGTGCATACTTTTTATGCATTACAGAGGTCAGATTCATTAAAAAAAAAGATAAGCATTCGCCTAAGCTTAAATATTCTTCTTCAGCTGAGCCAGCTTCGTCAAACAGGCATCACGCCATGCACGGCGCTCGGGCAGCTTATCGATCGGTACCATCTCCTCCAGCTCCTTGGCCACCTGTTCCGCTACCTTGCCCTCCATTCGTGGCGTTGGTCCCATCGTTTGACTGACGGCGTAGATGGTGTTACAGTAGCGATCACAGTAATTTAGCATTCCTTCCGCATTCAGATGTGCCGTTTCCAGCGGGCCAAGGAATGCATACCGCATGCCTAAACCTTCCGACATTACCACGTCAATGTCTTTCACGCTTAGTATACCGTCCGCTACCAGGCGCCAAGTTTCGTTGAGGATCGCATACTGGATGCGGTTCAGTGCAAAGCCTTCGATCTGCCGCGATAGTGTAACCGGCTTTTGACCAATTTCCGTCATTAGCTCGCGTGCCTTAGCCGTGTACTCGGATTTGGTCCACGGTGCCGGAACGATTTCCACCAGTGGGACATAGTATGGTGGGTTCACCGGGTGAGCTACTAGAACCTGGAAGCAGAACAGTGCTTTAAATTTACGAATTCGGTCAAAATTGCTACCATTCCTACGAACCTGATCACGATGCTTCATATCTTCGCTGAACAACGAAGGCATAAAGGTGCTGGTCGAGCTGGCCAGGATCGTGTTCGGTCCTACCAGCCCATCCACCTCGGTGTACAGCTTCTTCTTGATATCTAGCCGCTCCGGGACACACTCCTGCACGTAGATAGCACCGGTGATAGCATCCTTCAGATTGTCCGTACCGCTAATACAAGCAAACTGTTCGGCCGCAGACAGATTGCCCCGAAGAAGACCCTGCTTCTCAATGCTGTCCAGTTCGAGCTTCGTTTCCTTCAGTGCCTTTTCCACAATATCGGGTATGATATCGTAGATGGTTACCTGATAGCCGACGCCAGCAAACAGCATTGCCCAGGACCGTCCAATGAGACCGCTGTGGATGGGTACACGGAGAAGGAAGTAAAAGCATTTGCTCAATGTCAGTGGTAGGTCAGTAGAGTGCATTGAGTATGTTTGTGTTTTCTGTTTGCGGTGACTTTGCCCTATCTCTATACCGTCCACTGCACCGGGAATGCAGTCGTTTGAATGAGTTTAATTGTGCTTCAGTAATCGCAATCCGCCACAAGTGGTGCCGTGGGACATACGAGGTCTAGAACATATGTGCCCTTCATTTGATTATGTGTCCTAGAAAATCTTACTGATATCGATCGCCTATCGATCGACGCCGCTACGTTTTTGTTTTGAAGAGTAACTGAGTACACTTTTAAGTGTTGTGTTAATATTAAAAGTGAGATATGAAGGGCATAAACATGACACAATATGAGATAAACGTTTTAATCAAACAGAGCTAGCTTTTGTTGAGTTCTGTAACCAACTTTAGTTGTTTAGTTTCGAACAGCACGACGGCAGTTGGAAACAACTCTTGCGAAAAACGTTTCCTTCGAAACTGAATTACAATTTATCTAAATTATTTCACCCAATCCTTACTGTACTCTTTACTTACCTTCCAATGATGGCTACTTTCTCTTTCTTCATTTTGCTTGCCATGCCTACCAATCTACAGATCTTTCCGATCGTGCAGCGTGAGCAGTAGGAGAAGATAAATAGATCGCAGTTTAATATATTATATGATCACCGGAACACTCACACAATGTTGCTTCAACCACTCACCACTTGAATGTAGGATTTAAAAAATGCGGGAAATCAAACACACAATAGGGACAACGTAAAAGGAAATACTTTCACNCCTTACTTACCTTCCAATGATGGCTACTTTCTCTTTCTTCATTTTGCTTGCCATGCCTACCAATCTACAGATCTTTCCGATCGTGCAGCGTGAGCAGTAGGAGAAGATAAATAGATCGCAGTTTAATATATTATATGATCACCGGAACACTCACACAATGTTGCTTCAACCACTCACCACTTGAATGTAGGATTTAAAAAATGCGGGAAATCAAACACACAATAGGGACAACGTAAAAGGAAATACTTTCACTACTTTGTCAAGCCAAAAAAAAAAGCGCCACTTTGCCGCCAGATGCCGGTTAACGAAGTCAGTCTGAACCGGAATGTTGTGTCGAACGTGGATCAGCAAGCAATTAAATCACGCCAAGCAAAAGGGTGCCGTGGTCCGTCCTATCGGGCAGAAGGAATGGTAGCGACTGATCGATCTCGGGGTAGTTTAACCCCGCATGTAGATAACACGAGGAACCGGCCGGGTGAGTATGCCCCATGCTGTGGGGGATGAAAATGGGCAGGAAAGAGTCGCGTGTCTTTCCACGGTCCACGCTCTACACGCTCTCAGATAGGCGTTGTGCTTGTTTGTTTGTATTTTTTGTAAGCGACGAATGCGATGCTCAACCCCACCCCTGATTTGTGACCAATTTGTTGCATCGTTTGAATGGCCAATGCCACGCGCATCTATTGGCCGAATGAGACAGGATGATTTTGGACAGTTGTTTTGTTGGGATAATTTTAGTATATTCAAATTCTGTTATGGTCAGTAAAATAAGGCTGTAACCACTTTGTGTACTCCGGCTTGGGTCTTCGACTTTAAAATAGCCACTCTATCGGTGTTGGATTCCAAGTTTGATCAAGGATAAGGAACAACGCCACCATAACAGTAACGTACGCGTCAGATAAGAACTGATAAATATATGAGCACTGATAGCTGCTGGCGTTAAAACCCTTTGCCAAGTGCTCAAGCTATATTGTCAAGGAATGAAAAAACGTTTTCCGTGACGGTGGATATACCAGTACACAACCTCAACGACTTTTTCCTCCTCCTCTCTTTGACTTGATTATGGACCTAGGGTTATCAACGTTTCTATCCTGTATGGATTTCATTCAAGCGAACCAATTAACCCTTTCCTAATTGGAGGCTATCGGCTAGAATAATTTAGCGCATCATTGCATCACAGGCAGACGGATGTCTTGATAACGATTAGTACATTTGTCGCTTCTAATTGAATTATGCTGACACCTCGCATCCAACAATATGATCACCCATCGCTTCTAGATTTGGAATTGGATGATCTGTTGTGATGGACATACAATTCGGTAGCGTGACGAGGTCAACTGATACGGTTTAGTGACGACTGATAAAGCAAAACATTAGGGCAATAACGTAAGGGTTTAAAGATAATAACAAAATATGTTTACGAGCTTCGAGAAAGCTGTGGTGGTAATGGCTAATTTAATGGGGGAAGTGTTTATGTGTCGATAAAATAAAACAGGAACATTAAACAAATCTGGAAACAAATTTCTTTCAGCTATCATGGTTGGTTTAGAACGACAGCTAAACACATTTTATTATTCGTTGTATATGCGCAAACAAAGTATCATGTAGTAATAAATTTGGATTAGCTGCTTTACTCACTCTGCACGGTTAAATAGATCGGTTAGTATTAAAATAATCACTTTTTGGTAGAAAAGTTCTGAACATATATGTGCACTGTTTACGTTTCGCGGCATATAAACAAAACTATCGGGTGCTGTCAGATACGGAACCGTACAAAAGCATGCCCATCTGGAGCTCAACAACAGTTCCCGCTCCTCACAGATTGTACAAATGTCAAACGAATGTCAAACGGGGTTAAAATAAAAATAAAAAATCGCCCCAAAAGACGACGGAAAACAGTGGAAATATACATAAGTTCGGAAAGTGTAGTGAAAAATAACCGCGCTGTGTTCGCGATCGCGATTTTCGTCCCCGGTCCGGTGAATCCTAGAGTAGTGTGAAGAAAGCGTAGTGCAGGCCGGGTTTCCCGTACGACATGATGAATTTCGCTCTTAGCAGCCAATTCTATATCGATGCTCTAGAACGTGCGATTCACGAGCAAGTTCCGCAGCACTTTCAAACGCTTGCGGAAGAAAACCAGCTCAATCCATTCGATCTCGTCCCACTGGACATGATGACTGCAGTGGTGGAATCATCGGCAGACGGAATCGCCTCCGTTGTCGGAGAGGAGAACGAAGCAAAGTTTCTGCAGTCAGCGGAAAGCCAGCAGCTGCAGCAACAGCAGCAACAATCCGACGAGCAGCACAGTAGTAGTGGCAGCGAAGGCAACCCATTCTGCGACATCAATGATAATAGTATTCTGGTTGAGTTTGAAAAGATAGACGATGAGCTGGATGAGGACGGAGGATGGTACATAGAAGACAAGATTACTTCTTCTTTTTCCGTTAATGATTCATTTGTTGCATCTCCCTACTACACGGATTCGTCCGTCTCCCTGTAGCTGTTTGAAACCAATCCCCCTGACCTTTACAAGAGTAGTTCCGATACGCCAATTCGTTTTCTGCAAAATTCGTTTTCTATCTTTCTTTTGCCTTGTGCGCTGTCTTATCAGTAAACGCTCTTGTTTATGGTTTGTTTCCCTGTACGCATTCTACTAATACACCCTTTCTTTGTATCGCCTATCATCTACCATTTAGAATTCAGTAACACGATCCTGCTTAAGTTTTATGTTCGACCAATCATGTTTCGGCGATCAGAAGAGGATTAGGGACCGACAGAACGTGGAGTTAAATCGACCCAATCTCCTAGGACGTTGGGCTGATGAATTTTTATGGGCCACATTCCATCCATCGGTAGTGTTGCGCTGGCGAACATTGGATGGAATTAGTGAGATTGTGTCCGTTTTTCCCACGCGAAATGCCCCTTCCTTTGCCGTGGCGAAACCACGGCTTCGACGGTACGCCGCTTCCAAAATATTTATTAATAGAACTTCCTACTTTGTCGTGGGATCTTTCTCCCGCATTTCGTTCTATGCGAGCGTGCGAGCACTTTTTTCCCTGCGCTACACGACCAGTCTCGATTGTTTTGGCCACTGGTCGAGGTTTAGTCGGTGGTTTTTGTGGCCCAGACGAAACGGCGTGCCGCACGGCGTCCGGCACGGCGTGGGCAAACAAATTGGAACAACGGTTTCGCGGGTCTTACGGAGCTAGATGAACCATCACATTAATTATTTTTTTTTTCTTTTTCGTCACTTAACCTAACGTTCGGTGGGAAAGCCATAGCCATCGCCCTCAACGGACCGTATGTCTGTGTCGCCTTAAGAGGGAAAGAATAAATCGTTCGGTTATTACAAACAAAACGGCCAAAAAGGAAAGATTATATTTAAAGCATCGTCACGCGCCCAGGACCGACCACAACGGAGCGTGGCCACTTTAGTGTGGGCGATGCAAATTGGTTTGAATTTTCTCCTAGGGCTAGGGTTGCTTTCAGCGCGGCGAGACACCCGAATACGAAAGGGGTTTTGTTTTATTCTCACCGTTTAACTTGCAGTTCATCCCTAGCTGAATGTCGGCGGGCGTAGATAGAGACACTGTATATGTTTACATTATCGTTGCAGGTGCATTACCAGCTTCAGGCAAATTTTTCGACTGCTTTTTTTCTCTCTGGTGGGGATGTCGTTCGGGTGTGAACACGAACGTCAACGTGAGGATGATCCGCGTGGATTAAGGAAACTCTGCACGATCACCTGTTGACTGATCCTACTACTGATATACACATACGTATGGGAAGCATGGAAAAAGAGCAGATGAGCAGTAGTGACCTTTATCTAATTGGGTTGCCTGTAGTGTCATGCAAGAAATTGTCCGCGTCTCAAATGATTGCTATTTGCCCCACAGTACAAATGAAGTGTTAATACCGCACTTCATGAATTTTGGCTGTTTGTTTGTATTTTTGCCTGCTCGGACTTGCCATCTAAACAGAAGGCCATGCAATAGTGGTGGTGTGCGTGTGTGTGTAAAAATAGCACCATGACGATTGGTGTAAACATGAAAACATATTCACACATGGCAGATGGGGGTTGTGAGTCCTCCCGCATCATTATCCGTCTCAAACGGTGTATTACTTCAATGTCAGGAAAGAACGATACAGACAATCATGTCGTTTTGTTGAGCATAAAAACATGTTTACGATTTCGAACGGACGAAGGCCCTTTTATTTTCGATTATTAATAACTTTATAGAGAGGGAAAGAGCAAGTGAGCGAGTGAGCGAAAGGAAGAGTGCATGTTTGTATAATTGTGGCTAGCATTACATGAGTAGTAGGCATTGGAAGCAGGATGGAAACAAATGGAGTAGTAACTGCAGCATGTTTGCAGTGTAATGCACTTTGTAATACTGACATGTTTTGTACACCCTCTTCCCACCTGTTTTGTATTTTTGTTTATAACGATCCAATTCGTTCTGTCGCTTCTTTCATTATGTTCATTAAAAAATTAAAGCACATTTATTGAGTTTATATTCACTAAACAATATGAAACGTAACGTACTGATGCTGATGAATTCCGTTTTCCAATTCGTTCCTCTATTCAGTAATAAAGAAAACAATACTCTATACGAAGACGGAGAGCCATCGCATGCCACTATCACGATCGAGGTACACATATAGATCTGTAAAACATAAGCTATAAATCAAATGGTTCCAAGCGACTGATTGCGATAGTACTTGATAGATACTGAAGGATAGAACATTGATTGATACGAGAAGAGATTTAAAAACACAAAAATAATTGTTCAAATTCCACTTAAAACAAATCAAATTCCAATTAAACACATGTATGAAGTTAGTAAACTGTTTAGTGTATTGAAAACATAAAGGAAAAATGGTAGCTTTATACGTAGTCCATACACTTATCCTTGTTTAGTTTGTTATAAATATGTTTTTACACAAATATCTATGGTAGTGAGAACCACACTTACTGTAAACAATTTGTTTATCTCCTATTACTGTCGTATTAATGATTCCTTAGCAAATCAATTCAGTGTATGATATTGTCCGAAGACACATGAACATGTTGGTAACGTTCCGTTTTGTTCGTTCAATCTCAGGGTCCGGACAATCAAATACTGGCCCGGTATCGGTGTAACTATGGCAGCTGCAATCGAAGCTACAGCACGGTCGGCAACCTGAGAACACACATGAAAACACACCGAGGTAAGCAGCGGACAAGAAGCGTTTAAACTTTTCTACCCATTCATTAATGCATGCTAATGTGCTATCTTCTATTGCTAACGATGGGAAAAATATGGATAGGATAAGTACACATTCCTGGTACGCTTAGTTTGATCTCATCTGTTGATCGTTGTTGCCTAAAATGTTTAATATTCATCTCCTTGTGTCTTCCTGTTTGACTTTCGCCAGGTGAATACAAGTTTAAATGTACCGAAGAGGGCTGCACCAAAGCTTTCCTGACGTCCTACAGCCAGAAGATACATATACGCGTCCACACGAAGGTGAAACCGTACATCTGCAGTGAGAGCAGCTGCCGTAAAGCATTCAACACACGGTACCGGTTGAGGGCACACGAGCGGCTCCACAATGGCGAAACGTTCAACTGTTCCGTCTGCCAAAAGGTTTTCACCACGTTGAGCGATCTGAAGAAACACTCGCGTGTTCACACTCAAGAGAGACCGTACAAGTAGATGTCTTTTTTTTTTGTTGCGCGAAATGTTATTTTTCGGGCATAAACGAAACGGCTAACAACGTATTTCATACATTTTAGATGCAAAGAAGATAAATGTGGCAAAGCGTTTACTGCGTCGCATCATCTGAAAACGCACATCCGGACACATTCGGGCGAACGACCCTTTGCGTGTAAGATCAATGATTGTAACAAATCCTTCAGCACACCCCATAGCCTGAAGACACACTCCAAAACGCACGAAAAAGCGGTAAGTTGTTTGGTTTTGTCTGCGTAGTAAAGCGCACACGTGGCATTTGCTAACATTGAATATTAATTTTTAGAAGAAAAAATTCTCCAAATCCTCCAAGATGAAGAAGCTACGCATCCTGGCTGATGATCAGGAACCTGAAATGACCTCGTACGATATAGTGCTAATAGAAGATGAACATGAAACAGGCGCGACACGTGCAATCGAAAACGATCAGCCGCCGAATGCACAGCAGGCCGATGTAATTCCGACAGATCCCAGCAACATTGTAACGTCTGGGGATGAATTTAGCTTCGTACAGGTGAACGATTTCCAAGAATCGAAAGCCCTCGAGCTGGCACTGGCGGCGGAGGAAGAGCTAAACCCCCAGTGGATCGACATTTCGATGTTACAAACAAAACCGCTCGCCGCACTCGACCCGGTAACGTCCGCCTGTGTAGCGTTACCGACCAATGTTCCGTCGTATGTAGATCTTTCGTTCAATGTGAATGTGGCTGACTATCTACCATCCACGGAAACGAACGGAGTAGCGACATCCACGGGAGGTGCTGTTCTTACCGGAGATCTTCCCGCTGATGGATCGCAGGTGTTTACTATCGAGAATTATTTTGACGAAAATCTGCTGGAAAGTGCAAACGCTACCGTACAGATCGATCGTGCAATACAAAACAGTGAACAGCGGGCTGGCGGTGTGAAGCAGGAAGAACAGGAAGAAACGGAAAAATTAATCAACGAGCTGTTTGCCGAGGAGTTCCTGCCGAAGCTAAATACGAATGCGATGGGAGGTGCGCGAGGTGGTGAACCATTGGCCGGTAGTGGTTTTGTGACGGGTAATAAAATGGAAAATGCTCAGAGCGAGGCCAACAACATGTTAATGAACGCTCCTATCACTGTGGCGGATGCTTCGACGAAAACACTTAAGGACATAACGGCCGATGCAGATATATGTCGCTGCGTCAACTGTCAGTGTGATCCATTGCAAGGATGCATTGGAGGATGTGGTCCTGAAAATCCGTGCCGTGGTACAGCGTCCGTAAGTTCGGAATTTAATGTTTCCTCTTCTTTGTTATCAACCATGTCCCAGCCGCACGATCGACAGCATGCACAGATACAGCAAATAACGTCCATTGAAGCGCAATCCGTAGTGCCTAGTGGCATGAGCTTGCTGGAAGTGCAGCCGCAACAACAGCAGCAAGCGCAACAATCGATTGAACCCTTAAAAGCACCTTCTTTACAATCTTCTTGCTGTAAAGGATCGGTAGCAGCGAGCGATAACGGTATTGGTGGAATCGGACCGAAGCTAACCGATCAGCTGGAACCACTGACCAATATGCTGAAAAGCTTGCAGAATTGTTCCTGTGCTGGACCGCGGGATGGTCACTCAAAGGGTTGCTGTGTGGTCATTTGCCTGAAGACGCTCGAAACGCTCAAAAAGGTACTGAGCACACACTCTAGCTTGATCCATTGTCACAATAGCAGTAGTGCCATTATTAACTGATCGATTCGAACACGTCATTCGCTTGGAAGAAGCGGCCGGTGTTGTGAGTGAGTACACTTAGTGCAATAGATTCACTTTTGATGCAAAACGCAGTACAAACATCTAATCGCGAAACAGTCCAATCGTTGTTAGTGATACAAGAGAAAAGGAGAAAGGAGAGATTATAGTCCTAAGAGGACGATAGCTGAACCGGTTCTATATTCGTTGTTGTAGGAGATGTTATGTTTTTATGCGTTTGTTTTATTTTGTTCTTGTTTGTTACCATAGTCCTGGTTCCATGATGGGAACGGTGGTGGAAGAACTTTACGTTAAGAGAAGAATGTTGAAAATGCTCACGGCACGAATGCGCCGGCCTTTATGCTATTGCTATCCCAACGACTTTCACTATACTGAACTATTAACTTAATCTTTTCTATTACTTCGATCTAATGTAATCATTCTAGTTTCCAGTCTTTACGTACCATTAACGTTAATGCTTAATGCCTACATTCTCCGCAAACGCCTGATAGATTTCACATTTGACTATTTGATTCCCCTAGGGGGAATCTCGATGTGAACGAAACCCCGAGCGAGCAAAAAGGAGTCAGTTATCTTTGTTTATTTGTTCCTATAGTTGCAGGGATAGTCGGCAAGTCCTAGCAACTTTGTGCAATGTTGTTGCAATAGTTCTTGCTAGAAACATTTAAATATGATACCTAGCCGGCCGTCACGCTGAGGGACTTTCCCTGATCCCTGCTATATGCTATGTTAGTATTTTAGAATTACTTTCCTATTCCTCTCACGGAACTGTCCACTATGGATTTCTGCTAAGTACCTATCTATATCTATCTACCGTTACAACGCTGTAGCTTTGTTATTAGATTCTTTATTGTGCCAAATATTACAAANAACTTTGTGCAATGTTGTTGCAATAGTTCTTGCTAGAAACATTTAAATATGATACCTAGCCGGCCGTCACGCTGAGGGACTTTCCCTGATCCCTGCTATATGCTATGTTAGTATTTTAGAATTACTTTCCTATTCCTCTCACGGAACTGTCCACTATGGATTTCTGCTAAGTACCTATCTATATCTATCTACCGTTACAACGCTGTAGCTTTGTTATTAGATTCTTTATTGTGCCAAATATTACAAAACTATGTGCCAAATGTGCAATAATAAGCAGTAGAACGTTAAAGCGAAAGCATCAGTTCGATTTGTGACGATTGTTTTGTTGGGTTTGATGAGAGTTTAAGTTTATCTGCAATAGAAGATGAATTGCGGCAAGTTATGAAATAGGCGATTTAGTTGTTTTCGTTTTTTAGGAGCTTACTTTTAGTATAGAGAGTGGAATCCTCTCAAGCGTTCGAACATGGGCAGATATCGCGGGTCGAAGAAACGGATGGAAACACAGCTAATTTTAACAATTAGTTTTATAGTATGCTTTTGACCTAGTCATTTTGTTCGTGCAATGCCGCTCGTACACTAGCGTTCGTTTTTTAACGCATAACGATCACAGCAGAAATCAAGGTACCAAAGCGAACACCATGGATACGGTAACGAACGTATGCAACGTGCCAAAGGAGTGCGTGTATGTATGTGTAAACAACGCAACAACCATTAATGGAACAACAACCAAACTCATTACAAAATAGAGATCGACACATGTGTTTTAAATAAACGTAAGCAACTTTTTTTTCTTTTCCGAAACGCCATCAATCTGGGCCTCGTTCTGGTATGTAATGATTTTATTGAGGTTAACAAAGAATATCAAGTGTGCTCGCTCTCGTTCGGGATTCGTCTAAACTGCGCACAGCATAATAACTTCTTATCTGCACGGAATGGATGCTAAATGATGGAAATGGTCGAATACCCGCAACGTAGTTTAATCTTCCCCGGCCGGCACTGCGTCCTCCAGCCGTCGAACAAACTTCACCCGAATCTCGGTCGTGGCGTCACCCTTTAGCTGGTCCTGACTGAACCAGCACTGCACCTCGAGCTGTACCATTTCCAGCGCACCGCGTATGCATCCGCAAAGGATGGAACTGTAGCGTAGCTGTTGATAGTCCGCGGGCAGTTCCACAAACTCTGTCAGCGGGTTCGTATCGAAAATAAGCGAAAACTCATCCGCCGAAGCGGCCCAGTTCGAGATGGTCGGCTGCACGTTCAGATACATCCGGAAGGCGAGCTGTATTTTGTCGGCAGTTTCGCGCATATCCAAACACCGGCCCGATCCGGTGCGCGAAAGGAAGTCCTCTATCAACCGCATGCCCATATTGAAACCGATCCGATCGAGTTGCTTGTTAACATCTTCGACGTTTTCAAAATCACGCAGCATCTGGGACACCAGCGCACCGTACGTTAGGGTCAGCAGCTCCGAGTTCTGCAAACGCGAACAGGAAAGGGAATGATGATCAGCTTAGGAAGGAGCGATTCGAAAGGAGTTCCGAAAACAACACACCAAAGGGACGGAGAGAAAGCCAAGCAGCAAAAGAGGTACGTTTTACTTTAAAGTGAACTATGTTAACATGTTTATTGCGTTTTGAATTCGTTCTTAGCACAACTTAAACTTTATTTTCGGGGTCTGCACTCTATTACTAGTAGAGCCCGGTTAAACGGTATGTTCGGTACCGCATGGTTTAACGGCGCAGCACTCCAGTAACAGTAGGCAAGACGGACAACGGTTCTAAGTTCTATCGCTTAAAAATATTCTATCATTCGTGTAAGAATATCGGTGAAATCTTTTGCATGGCCGTCCAAATCTTTCGCACGATTCCATATCCTTATTTCGAATGGAACCGGCCACCTTCACCTCGGACCCGATTCATCGCGTGTCGGTGTCGCGATTCGTGTAGGTATTTAGGTCGTTGTTTCGGTATCTTCCCCATGGCTTCCAACTTGGCACGAGCCTGTCGTCGCTTCAGAATGCGCTTATACTGCTTAGCGTTTACGTACAGTGGTTCCTGTTCCATCTCCGTACCGGAGCCGGACGCCGTTCCTACCACGGTGGGTGAGCATTCGGTAGTTACGCTTGTGTTGCCGCTGGTCGTTGCAACAGGTTTACCACTGCTACTGCCCATGCTGTTGCCTACCGGAAGTCCCGGAAGTGTCGGAACTCCCGGAACTCCCGGAACTCCTACACCGACTTGTGGAGGTTGACCGATTGTGACCGTGGTAACGGGTGTGGCCATCGGGATTTGTGGTTGTGAAACCGGCACGACGGTAGCGGTAGGTGTAATTGTGACCGGTGCGGTGACGATGTTCTGAAATGCGCTCGCATCGATAGTTGCCGGCGTTGGAAGATGCTGATGATGCTGGAGATGCTGATGATGATGATGATGATGATGCTGAGGAATGGCTTGGGTAACAGTTGCCGTAGGAATCTGCGTGAACGTGACCGGAGCACTTTGCAGGTTGGATAAGTTCCCGTAAGTAGGTACCGTACCGGCGGTACCTATCGTTTGGGTCGCCGGAAGCTGGACGATCGGTAGATTGACGCTCTGATATGCGGTTTCCGGTGCAGGAATTGCTTGGTAGAGTAGCGTCTGTCCGTCCAGTGTGTACTGTACAAACTGTTGCTGATGTGGAGCGGCCTGTATTGTAGCAGTGGCCGGTGGACCTTGCGCTAAGGCTACCGTTTGTTGCGGTAGTGCTCCGATCGGAATGACCTGTATTGCGGGCGTGCCCCCGGTTAGCTGCTGCTGCAGACTTTGCATGAACAACTGCTGCGAGTTTGGATCTGGCATAACTTGGCTCAGTTGTACCAGCTGGAGGCCCCCCGGTCCGGCTGCTCCGGTGGCTCCTGTGATATCGGAGAAGGTGATGCCACCGAGCGTATTGGCTGCAGCTGCGTTATTCATCGCGAGCATAGTTTATTTCCGAGATGTACTGAACCTAGCGGGCGACTAACCAGTGCGATGAACGTCTCTTTCAAACCCTATATTCACCGATATGTGTAATCGAACCGTTTCCTCGAATGTAGGACGTTAAAAATGTTAAAGAAAAGCACGAAAAACACTTATTGGACGCGCGGTACGCGTTTCTGAGCAGTCCGAAGCGACGCAACCCGACGGATACGGAACATGAAACGCCTATGCGACCCCGGTTTTACTACTCCTCACTGAGGAAAGAAACAGAAAGACGAAGATAAGGCGTTTTCAGAGATCAGAACGAAGCATTGCTGAAAGGCGTTTGTTTTCGGAACCCTCATTTCGGAATGCAACTGGTGAAGAGTGTTTTTTGGGGGCGTAGGATTGTTGTGAATATGTGTGACGATGCGTACGGAAACACGGCATGTTTCACACACCCGCTGCCACCCGTAGTTGATTTAGCTCAAACCCAAGCTTGCAATATAGCGCTTACCACTTTCTTCGTATCGAGGCGCGTGCTTTGGCGAGACATCTTCGAGTTGATAGTGTGTTATTTAACGAAATATTACAACTTTTTTTACTACAGGCCCTAGATGAATGCACTATTTCGATGAAAAACAAAATTTTCCTCTGTTTTCTGTTTGATGGTGTCAACAAGCGTCTTTGACAAGCTGGAAATTGATCGGCATAGTGGATAGTGAGCGTTCCTTAGGTCAAACAATTGCTGAAATTCTCAAGAATAAGATTTCATCAAATACAAAAAAAAACTAAAATTTATTTTATTTTCTAACAAGAGGCGAACAATTGTACTACACATTGTTTCTTGATTTTAAGCTTTAAATGTAAATATTCATGAGGTATTGTCAAAAACACCTGTTTTTTTGTGAAACTGATTATTTGAACGAAATTATTGCATTTTCAAATCGAATCCGAAAAAAATCAATTGGTTTATTGCGCAATTTTGTAAACTTTAAATATTGCAAATTTGTGGCTGTAAAAAGTTGTGAAAAATTAAATAAAATATAGGTTCTGTTATTGCAACTGTCATCTTTCAAGCCCAGCGTTGGGCAAACATCAGCGCACACTGTGCGTCAAAGAAAAATGCACCAAAAAAGTGACGGAAAAGCAAGGAAACAAGCAAGAGGTTCGATTTTTCGCTAATAATCCTATTCTCGCTGTGCGGCGGTGTGTGGTCTTATCGTACCAGGCGGTTTGCCCCCGCGATTTCCCGTTCCAGTGTTTTCCACGGGTTGCGCGTATTGTGGCCACAGTTCGGGAAGTGCAAATCTCTAAATACCATTCCATCGGTACCGTCGACCCGTCGTTTTGTGATCTGGTGCCTCTGGCTGACCACGAAGGAGGAGTTTTTCGAAGGTAATTCAGTGCTCTCGGTTCAGTGGTTCGTGAATGTAGTGAAAAGGTGTATGGAGAATAGGAAGGCGTGTAGTAGTGTGGCGTAACGTATACGTATCGGTTCGGTGTCCAACTGTTCCACCAGCTAAGCTAGTGTCCAGTGCAAAAAACAGTGGCCCGAGTTCCGATGTGTAATCAGGAGGTGATAAGCGCGTTGTTGTTCAGGTGTCCGCCCTCGTTTACGAGAGTTTAGCTGATCGTTGCTGGTGAATAGAGGTGTACAAGAAAGGTGTATCCTGACCGAAATTGGCCCCGGGATCGGCCAGCTCTTTACTGAGTTAATCAGCAGCGAGGTGTTACGTCAAAACGTTCACCGTATTCCTCTCTAGAAAGGTGAAGTTTTCCTCGCCAACGACAGAAAACAAGCCCGCCCGAATGTTGTGAAGTTGTCGAACCACCAAACAAAGTCAGCGGCTCCGTTGGTGTGTTGTTTCGTGCAAGGGGGGAAATGGAATGATATCATCAACACCGAGTTCGTCATCGTCAGCGCAAAGTTTACTTTGATGTGTGAAGAATTGAACGAGCGGTCGGTGTGCATGAAAACAACGATTCTATAGCCACGTTTGAAGATTTTTCCGACGTGAGGAAAACCCCATACCCATGATAAGCAGGCGTGATAAAAAAAAACATTACGCTCTTTAGGTTCTTCTTCGGTGCAATGGTAAGGTAGCACACGATACAGAGCAAGTAGGAATGTATATAGTGCGTAGCAAATGTTTAAGAATGACTATCGTTAACATTCCATTTGCAGCATAAAAATGAGCAGAAAAGATAAGCAGAAGAAAAGCAATAACCGATAACAAGCAACGGAAAGATGAAAACGACCGTTGATACTAACGAAATCCGTTTCTAGCGAAATGCTTCCATGTGGCCTTGAAGTGCGTGGGTTGTAGAACAGAAACCGACCCCGATAGAAAAGAACCTTGACCCCAATCAATCGATGCACGAATGCACAACGGCTCGGCGGAGACGCCGTGTATGCATGTGGCCATTTATTATCGCATTTGTTTCGTGTGTCTATGCTTTCCTGCGTTGGACACTCCCAGCAGTAAAGGTCACCTTAGGTGCTTCTCAAATGCACCACCAGCTGATGGCAGGGTGGTGTATGATTGAAAGATATTGCCATCGTTGGGAGACTGAGGGACAGAAATCTTATCCAATTTTGAATATCGATTTGATTAAGTAACGCCTAAATTTAACCCTCGGGGGGAGGTTTTTGTTTTGTGTTGTACTTCATGACAGCAGTCTTAATTAGATTGATTTCGAATTAATTTTATCGCCGTGGCCATATATTCCCTTAGAGTTTTAAATACTATCTTTTTCAACGAACTAGAATACATTCTTATCATCAACTGGATTTGTTTGGTCGGTTTACAAGCAATTTAACGATAGAGAAGATGATTGTGAAACTAGTTGCAGAAGATATGATTGGCCGGTGCTGACGTTCAGTCATCTTTACGTCCTGAGCACGTCCACAGCACGAATGAATGGTACTAATCGAGCACAGTTTGATTAAAGGATAAATGCAAGTTGGCACGCTTGAAAGACACCTACGTTCAGCTTCATTACTGTGTGCTGTGATTGCATTAAGGAAAGTGTGTTTATTTTAACAGTAAATATTGTTGTTAACAGTGTGCTAAACTGCAAGCATTCTGACTACGGAGAGCTACCGAGTGGGACTGAGAATGAGTCGTACAAACATGGCCATTTAGAGTATAGGGTAGATAAGGCTTTCCATTGCTTGCGTCTGTAATTGCACATCGTTATCGTTTGGTTGCGGGCGTAATAGTAGCAATTAAAGCACTCGGTTTTGGGATAGCAAAAAGCACAATGCATGCTGCCGTTTAACGAAATATTTGTAGTATTGGTGACAAAGGCATATATTGTATAAATTGTGTGAATAGCAGTAATAGTATTAAACTCCAACCAATTATTTATTTTATAGAATTTAAAACAAACGCAAAACAAGATTCGTTAAAGCACGTACGTTCCTTCTTTATTCTTCATTGCATCAGGATGTTTCCCAAAAATATCCCAATATTTCGAAATCAAATGCATCGGAAAACTATTTTTGGCATCAATTCAACAAAGGCAGACAACTTGCTGCCACTGGCAGGTAGCCCCTGCATGCCCTTATGTCCCCCATCGGTCAGTAAAATGTTTGTGCTCGATCCAACGCACTTGCATTACTCGCATTTAGTACGAAATTGGAGCTGGATTGGTACGAAAAAAAATGGAAGCTTCGTTAGGTCACATACCATTGACAATCATCAAAGTTCAGCTTTGCCCATCGGGGGAAGGTAATGATGGTTTAATTGGATCATCGCGGTATAATTAAGTATCAAAAGCCGAACGTGTTGTGGCACTCGTTGACATCTCGCCACAGACGTTGCACATGGGGTTGGAAGAGTCTGACCGCTTGGTTGGTAATGGAGGCGCATAATTGCCTCGAGCTGTTCCGGGATTTTAGCGCATTTTAGTCTAGTTGGAAGTTGTTTGCTCTGTGAGATGAGGTTTAAGGTTGTTGATGTAGATGCTAGCGGTGCAAAGAAGCGGGCTAGAGAATGCAATAAATGTAAATGGGTTTTTGTTATGCTGACAGTTTTAAAAACTATAGCAAAAAGGTTTTTTTTTTCCTATCTTGCCATTTACAATGATAAACATATGTCTTTTTTTTCTCTATTGGGTAAGGCTTTTTATGGTTCTTTTTTAGCATCCACCATACCATCATGCCATCACCTGTTGTCATATGCCTGTCAACGTACTCATCGCTAATGCATGTGGGTACACCTATCGTTCCTAGTTGGTTGATGTACCTAGGAAACCTTTTGTACGCTAGTTACCATATTGAGAGGTTCAGTTGACCCGATTTGCCTCTCAGAATGACTTTATCATCGAACAGCGAGTATCGTCGCGTGTTAAATGCGTTACGTAAAGTTACGCGCAAAGACAACTTCGGTTGTGATGGTGCTGCTAATGGTTAATTATAGTGGATGGCGCAAAACGCGCACCGGAAAACATATGCAGTTGGTGTAGAGACTGGTGTAAAAAGACGACATAAGGGAGGGATAGAAGGACGCTTGGCCCTCGCTGTTGCTTGATAACATTCAAAGTGACGTAAACATTGTTTTGCAGGTTGCGAAACGATTGACGAAAGCGTTGAGTAGTTGTGGACTACTAGATCACGGTTACTTATCGTTTGACGTTTACTCCAAAATCTCTAAACTTTCCCAGTTGGAGAACAAGTCAGTTAGGTCAAGGTGTTGTCTTTGTTGGGCGGTGTGTCGGGATGTCGTTTTTCTTGTTGTTTTGCTGTTGCTCTGCTTGCCCAAAGTATGTGGGCGAAAAGTTTTACCCTGCCCGCGTCAGTAACAATGTCTGGCGGTAAGGAAAGTTCTGTGTTAAGTGCAATCTTCACTTAGGGGTTTCCTATGTTCTTTAACAATTTCTACCATGTTGCTCTGCTGTGCGTTAGGTGCGGTGGCGAATTTGATGCTTTCTCCGTGCCTAATCCAGGAAGCCGGGGGAAGTTAGCACAATGTCATGGTTCTTGGTCACGGTTCAACCCGACCCGGCTGGTAGAAAAGTTGTGGGAACTCGCGTGAAAGTAATAATTGGGTGTTTTGTTTCGTAGCGTAACACGTCTCCGCTTATGCTGGTGCTGGTGCGAAAGATACATTTTAGTTGAAGATAAACATTGGGTGGTTAACGTTCTCTGTTTGCTGGTGTTTGTTGGCGTGTCCGGACGTCTAACGATGGCTAGAGGCTACCTTATGGTTATGGTTAGTTCAATCGGTTTAAAGTTGAGCTGACTGTAGCGGAAGAAAAGTTTGCTGGAAAGAGGTCATAATTTTGATGTTCCGTCATCAGAATCAGCGTTCGGGTTAAGTATGCTGCACGCAAATCATTTATGGGCGAAGGGGGTATTAATAATGAAGGATAAGACAAAGTTAGGGTTTGTTAAACGTATCAAACATTTTTTTTAAATTTAATTGGTCTTCAAACGTTATTTATTGCTGGAAGTAAATTGTAAATGTATTAGGGGCTTCAAATCTCGACTGATAAAGAGATTCTTGTTCGTCAAAAAACCTTCCTGGAAGCCGGGCACTATTCAGCTATGTATTTGTAATTCAAGTCACAGAGATATCTGGCATCAGTCAGAATTATTTATTCAATAGATGCTATTCGGGTGAGGGTGGTCCGGTGATGTTATGATGGAGGCGCCCCGTAAAAAGGACTGTTTATCCGCCTATGTGCTAAAAATTACGTGTAGTAAATCAGTGTAGTGGCTAGCATAACGTAGTAGTAGTTCCCGTAGTGCCAAGATGAAGAATCCTTTCCAAGTTGATCAATTATTAGTTCATTCAGCGATGCTATATCTTAACGATTCACTAACACAGCTCCCTGCTATCTCCTTCCCAGCGGGTTGAATCAGATTTAGCAACGATTGATTATCACACTCTGAATCCGTTTCGTCCACATCGTTTCAACGGATGTACTAGAACGCTTTTGTTGCCCGAAACTTTTGCCCGTTTCGCTTCGTTTGCGAGAAGCAGCGCTTCATCCATTAAATGATGCTTGATTTGGTAAAATGAAACAACAAAACGGGAAATCCATTATCGGGAGACAGTCCGTCCTGGAAGGCAGACTGTTGCTTGTACGGGAATTCCTTGTGAGAAGAGCGAAACGAAAACTTGCTTCGTCCATTATTGGTGTCTAGCGATTCGCGAAAAAGCCCACCTTCTCGGACTACAGCGACATGAACATTGAGCTTCAGTAAGTGGATTGGAATCGATTTCTGATAAAATACTACTATCTCAGCGATCTTCCCAGCCTCTGGTTGTGTTGCTTTCACGAATTTCCACACCAATTTCTGGCAACAAAAATTCCTACGGGAAGAGCCGGTTAGCCAGTCGAGAAGGAAGAATTCTTTAACAGCCCATGTTCACAACCCTGTTTAAACGAAGGAAAGCGAAATGGGAATAGTAAAAAAGCGCCAACAGTCCGGGAAGGATTGAGCCAATTCGCGCCGTGCTGCACGTTTGCGAGTTTATCGAGACGATTGTGGGTGAGTCCGGCAGAAACTCTTATCGTAAAACGTGCCGTGTAGATTGATGTTGGAAGAAACTCCGGTACAAACATGGTACTAAACTGCGAGTAGCTTGAGGTTATGCGGGATGGGTTAATGGCTTTACTTCGCTTTAGCTGTGGCGGAAGAAAATGGATGGCAGATTAGGTTGAAATTGGTTACAATATGGGGTTATAATTCGTACGATACGGAAGGAATTCCACCACCTACTAAATGGGTTTAAATGGTTAATTTTGCATTTTAAAATATGTCGGAAAAAATGAAATGTTGTTGGTGAATCAGTAAAGGATATCCGCACATCCTTCATTCGTACCCTTATACTAGCCAGTGCGATCATCACGTATGGCTGCAGTCATATGAATTTCTCTGCACAATGATGACCGCATCATTACTCACGGGTTTTTATTTACGTTTTTATTTTGCAGTGCAAATATTATTCAACACATGACTTGCCGCATTGCAATACGCATTATTCGCTAAGCCGCAGTAGGTACGGTTAAACGGCAAGGCATTGACCATTACAAACAGCTGTGATCGAACAAATAGCTCCATTACTCGGTTATCGATTGCTGGAAGATTTCTTCACGTGGCAGTGGCGTCGATACGGTTTGACGTAAGGATTGCCTCCGGATGTGCCGCAATAGAAGAAGAACGTAGCACGTGAGCCGGTAGCGAAGATTTCGCAGGGAAAGGGCTTCGAAGGACAAGCAGTACTTTCCGCGTGACGGATCGGACCTGGGTAACCGGTGATCTTCACGGTTTGGCAAACGGTTCGGCGTACGGTAGAAGAAAGCAATGGCGGAAGCGATCATTGCCGACTGGATCTCCGACTACAGTGCCCTCCAGGAATCGGAACTGCGCACCTTTGCCGCCCAGCACGAAAATGATTTCGAGATCTCCAAGGCACTGTACACCATCCTGAACGAGCGGATGAAATATAAGGATGTAAGTGTGATCTGTCGATAAGCCGGGAAAGTTTTTTGTTCTTCATTACGACGATCTTTCTCCCCTGCAGCTAATCCATCCCATTTGCAATCAGCTATGCAACTTCTATCGATCGAATGAGGTCGAACTGCGCCGATTTACGTTGCAGTTTGTGCCGATGTTGATCTATCTGTATTTAAACTCGGTGGCACTCGGCGACAAAAAAGGTTGCCGTTCGATCGAAACGCTATTGATCTGCATTTACAACATTGAAGTTAGCTCGGATGATGGCAGTCCAAAGGTGGTCTCCTTCCGCATGCCCGTTCTGGCGCAGGCATCTGTCTACCACGAGGTAAGCGTGTGTTTGCAAAGCTCCGGTAGGAGAGCATCGTAAGGAATGGTATTTAATATAATTGTTTGCTCATTTTACAGGAAAAAAGTCTACAACCAAGTGATTTACGAAGGTGGGAGGAGAATAGCAATAAGGATATTAATTGGGGACCGCTACCGTCGATCGAATCGATCAACGCGCAGAACCGGCTTAAGGTGATGACGGCGCTGCTGTTCACGTACAACCAGCAGCTGAATCAGATCCACAAACCCGCCCTGTATCATCTGTGCAAAACGACCTCGTTGCTGGTGAACCAGGGCTTTCCTAAGGTACCGGGCGGCCACATGCACCGTTCGTCGTACGGTAACGATCCGATCTCACCGCAGCAACCGATGGCGATGGCTGCCCCATCACACGTCGTCCGACCACCGCCACGGATCGCTGTGAACGCCCAGTTCCTGGTGGAGCTGGCGCACGCCAACTACTTCGCCATGTTTAACGAGTTTGGGTCGGCGGCGATCGAAGCGGTTACGGATCTGCACAGTCGCGCGTGCTACGAAATGCTTCCCGAGGTGATACTGGTGACGAATGCGATACGCAACTCGCTGCATGCCAATCCTTCCGGTAGGTTTACGGATGGGAATGTTTAAAAAACATATTGTTATTCTAATGTGTGGCTGTGTGCTGTTTTCGTCTCTCTTCTGCTTTTGATATTTGCATTAAAGGTCAACCCAGTGACGGTCCGATGGGTATTAGTGTTGCGCTGACGCCTGCTACAACCACGGTGACGGTGTCGAAGTCGATGATTACGAACGCCTCCTTCCGCACGAAGAAGCTACCAGGTAGGTGGTCCGGTGCCCCATTTTATTGGCGGTCGCTTTACGCCGATAAGGTTCCATGCGTTAAATTTTACTCCACTATGGCACATCCATTCCTTTGCGCCTTTATCGGAAGGCCACACCCAGCTGTGTGTTGAAGGAGTGACGATTTGTCGAACAATTGGTGAACCCTTGCAAAGGCCCACAATGTTGCGGCCCAAATTTTCGAATCGTCACTCTATGTCCATTAGTCACCTGCCGAAAAGGAATGGCGACAATCCATTCACATTCATTTCTAGCTACTTGTCCATCTAATACCAATCAGCCAACAAACGTTAAGCGGCCGTTTCTTTCTCGTTGCTTACGGATGCTTTAAGCTTAACTCGTTGTTCAATGTGATGTTCTTTGCGAAATTGTTTGTTTTGTTTATCTTAAATCTTTTTAAACTTTTTGATTCCTCCTTCATCCGTTACTAGCCTTGCTCTCATACGTATTCCATCGGTTTAAAAAATGCATATTCTATTCCCGTGGTTGCGTGTCGGCATAATTTGATTTGTCTTCTTTTTTGCTTCGATTTATGGTGGGGCGGCATATTATGTTAACATTAGTTTGTTGATTAGTGAAAGATTAAGGTTGTGTTGGATTATTGATTTCCCTCTCTCCCTTGGTTCCGCAAGTATTAATATTCCACGTAACATCTGGTGTAACACTGTCCTTCGGTGATGTGACATGTTTTCCCCTAGCAGAAAGCCCTGAAACAAATGTTGAAAATTCTGGGCCGAGAACGACAGGCATTTGGTTTTGTTTTTTATTAATCAATGTTATGTTCCATCCATACCAAAATAGGATTTCTGATCGGTTTCAAACGTTTTCACGACTTCTACTCACCATCATTGCGAGATTCGTCGCACTAAACGTGTGTTTAAATTGATTTAAAATCTTTGAAAGCTGTTTCCCGGCCCGAATGACCCAGAATGAGTTCGCACAGAAGCAGACAATTAGCGTACCGTTCCCTGCTGGACATTGTTTCAATGATAACGGTTCAAATCACCGCAATCGCGCCGTTGTTGCGTGTCGCAATCAGTTCAAGAATCCCAGCGATAACCGATCCATTCCGATATAGTGTGGGCGGATCAGTGCGAAGCAATTGGTTGAAATGCGCTCCAAAACGATGTAGTTAATTTGCTTGGCTTTTTGTTACGGGATCATCAATCCGATTCAGTTGAACGCATCTACCGATGGGTGTGTATGTGGGCAGGATAATTCGAATCGCGTCACATCCTGAATCCTGTTTGCCGGATCTCGACATCTCGGCAGCGATGGAACACGGTAAATGATTACCTTCCTCCTGTTTTACTCGGCGCTTTTGTGCTTGGGCCAACATTCGGTATCACAATTCGCACGCGGTTCTCCGAACAAGATTTCTTCCTACATTCGTTGGATGATGGTATTTGATATCGGTATCATCATCCCACATCGGTGTGTGTTCGCAAAGCGTGCCACGTTTATCCGTTTGTTGGAAACGAAAGTCGCACGGAAAAGCAAAGCAAATGGCAAGAATGGAAACAGTTTCTTTTGCTGGGAAGAGATAAACTATAGCTGCTGGCTCGTGGCGTGGCTCGGGGAAGTAATTATTGGGTAAAATGGTGGCAACAGCATAGCAGTTGTTTGCGACGCCCTTGAACGAGTCGGGTGGAAGCACTGGGAAGACACATCGTGGGTGTACTTTATTCGCCAAATGGTTGTGTTTGTTTGTTTATGCTTTCCTTCCCACCTTCAGTTTGAAGTTGGTGGACGATTCAGAATTGAAACATTGCGCTTTAACGTGATTGTGACACGATATATTTTGTTGCGGTTCTTACATTGCCAGCTTTTATCCCCGCAATTCACAACAGATTGTTAATGATCCCTTTACATTTGTACATTTGTATTTGTATACACCAATGTTTAAGGTTTGCGTTTATTTTATTCTTATTGTTTCTTTTCGTTTACTAGAAGAAAATTTCATACCCCAGGCAACGATAAAGTTGTATGAAATGGAGCAAGTGCGTTCAGTAGTCGAATCCATCCTTAACCAGATAGTGAACAACTCTTGCCAAATGGCGGAATATTCGAAAAACAGACCAAAATTGCGAAAAATTCGATGGTTAGATCTATTTCTCAGCGATTGTTGAAATCGTTAAGCTGTCTTGATCCCATTCCTGCTTCGACGAAGTTGATAACCGAAGCATACCTCAATCTGCAATACGTTTCATTTGACAAGTGAGAAGTAAAATTGCAGTAAAACTTTTTGCTCACTCCACATACGCCACATAAAGTTCGCCATACATCCACACGGTTAGGATCTTTAGGGATCTAGAAACGAGAGCTCAACACGGCGGCCGAAGAAAAGGAGCGTTTGGTGAAAGCGGACGTATGCTTCTCCGATGGAACCGACTCATATGAGTCGTTGGGGATGTAACGAGATGGCACCCTGAGGAAGAGCACTGTGCCAGAGTTTAGAAAGTAAGTTTTGTGGCTAATAACTCAATGTTCTTTTCGTGTACCGGTGTTTCTTTCGGTGTGGCATATCATCCCCCATGCACGGGAAATGAGTATGGTCCTTTTCCGTTTAAAAGTTTAAATCTTCCTTCGATGTTTCTGTCCCTCAAACTGCTGTGTGTTTTCCATCCAAGTGAATGCGATACTAGCGTATCCCATTCGAGGGACGTTTTCTGATGTTTCTATCATATCCTGATGTGCTAGATGTCAAGTAGGATTGCTTGAGTGTACATGAAATGTCTCACGTTTGCATGCGGCGGACCCATTTTCGATGTTGTCCTGGTGGTGTATAGAAACTGTCTCGGTCTTTGTGTTTTCTTTACAGACTTTTCTGCCCAACATGTATAAAGTATAGCTTTACAGTTGAGAACAGTGGACAAACTAGTCCGTAGCATGGGTCATTTATTTCGAGACGCTTGGCTTTGTTGAGAGCGGAACCAGATGGATTGTGAAACTGTTTACACGCGCTAGTGTACGTTTTGGTGAAACTACAAAGACATATGTCTGCGGCAAAGGTTGAGGGAACGGAAACAGTCCTTCCATTCTAATTAGCTTGTCAGACATTGGTACAGACATTGGTTCGAAGTCCTCAGACGTTCCCTATTGTAATTCGGTTTTACCAGGGTCGCTTTTGAAATTTCCCATCCCTTTTCGACTAGACGTTAATGGGCTTGTACGGTGTGTATGCATTCTATTGTTCCATATGCCTTTTATTGTTAGTTGTGCGTTCCATTGCCGGTAGGCTCTCGTGGTAGGTGTGGTCGTGTCAAATTTAGTCAAGTCTACAAAACTTTTCTCAGTTGTTTGAAAAACCTCACTCATGGAGCGAGTATCAACTTTAATTGATGCATAAAACATGAGCAATAAAATTACATGCTTAAAAAAACGCTCTCATAACATGCCGTAACACGCAATGTTTGTGTGGCGGTTTGCATACTTTGTGGCTGATTTGATTCTGTTGAGCCAACAATGTAATCGGGACGATACAAAACGCCTCATTCTCTCACCTGTTGTTACGGAAAAACCTTCAATAAGTTTATTGGAAAGTTTAAAATATAATGTTGAACTGATGCTATCCTTTCCGCTTCGGAAGGAAAACATTCGCCACTTGCAATAAATGGCGTTGTTTATCCTTGCATAACGTAACACTATCATATCTCGACAAATTATGTGATATCAATTCCCAACATTGTGTCGGATCCAATGGTCCATCCTGTTTGGATGATTTAAATCTAAAAACAGAACAAAAATTCAACGTACAATTAAAACATGTAACCGAGACAAGATAACCACGTCATGATACTATCTCGCATCACTCCGGTGCGATTGGAAGTAAAGCACCTGTCTGGCTCACATGTCATTGAGCATGCGGGAAAACGTGACCGGGCTCCATTAATGTGTGCTTCGGATTGTATCGTATCATCATTGTAAATGATTACGCAAAAAATCTACGGAAGGATTTGTCGATGGCCATTTACGGAGGTGTAACATAAATCTTGGTACAATCTATCACCACACAGCTCGTTATCATCGTCCACAGCTCTCTTAGTGAGAGGTATGCTCGGCGGAAAAAGTGGAGTCCTTGTTGAATAATCGTTCAACCTCCAGTTTTGTGGTCACGGTACACGGCGGTAGCTGCGTGAGTAAGGATGATGGGAAATTTCCTTGGATCATTGCATGATGCGCATGCATGCTGACCACCCAGGATATCTATAATAGTTGAGTTCTGGTACGAAGGCGTCCATTTGAAAAATATGGTTTTGAAATCTAGCATCCCACTGCAATTATTTACAATGTTACACAAGCCCTCCAAGCCTAGCGAGCTGATCTAGGGGGGGAACAATTGGAACGCTAATGGGTGGTTTTATTTTTTCGCTCTCTCCCTTGGGGAACTGTGTACGACAGCCAATGTCGAGCTGAAGACAACGACAATGAAAAGGAGGAAATAATTATTTTCTTCACAATGAAATGGAAATAACTAATTTATGTTTCTTTTTATCGTTTTTCATTCCATCTCTATGAGAACTTTATACTTCAGAATCATCTCATCGCTAAACAAATATTGAATGCGCAAGTTTTTTTTCTAGAGAAAGCGCTTCCGCTTGTTCGTCTTTCTTGCTACTTTGGGGAAGATTCGCATGTTGCAAAACGATCCAGCAAGACCGATCGTTAGAATGATAAGACTCGATTGTGTTCATATCCCATAAAAAGAACTAATCCGTTGAGCAGTTGGATCATCTCTGTTGTCTCTAAAAGTCTTCACCCTTCAGCTTGCTTTTACATAATAGTGATTCCTTGTAATTTAATTCTATTCTTCTCGTGCTTTTTATTCTAAACCTTAAGAAATGTGTTTAATTTTTAAAACTTTCTTTTAACTGTAACCAAACTGTATCTATACCTTTCTGTTCTGATATTGCATACATAAAGGGAGTATGCGATGTAAATTTTTCAATTCCTGGCTATGGTTTTCTCTATCTTGTACTCAACTACTCTTCTGCTCCCTGTACACAATCTGCTGTCGCAGTATCAATAACGCACCTGAATCTCAGAATTGCTTTTGAGCTGTGATGAAAGGAGCTGTGGCGTTTTATTTTGCCGCCATCAGTGCCACCCAGTGCCAGTGATCTGATTGATGTAACAAATCATTTTTTCTTTTCTTCTTTTCCTCTAATTTTCCCTCTTAATCTTTTTCCCTCTGCGGAACACTCGTAAACGTACACTTGACATTCTTTTATCGAAAACCATTATTTCTGGTATGGTTTACTATTGACTCATCCGGGTTTGCCGACGCTGCTCCAATGCTGGGTTTGTGCATGCGGTGCCGGTGTCACGTTCGTTGCGTTTCTGGCTGCATGCCTCATCAGACGATCTGGAGGTTGAGTTTGTAAATGCACTACAGTCAACGCAGCAGGAAATGATGAGCAAGCTGGCGATGATTGATGCGGATGTAGCAAACGGCCCTACGAGTGGATCCGGTGTCCAAACGGCAGGAAGCGCAGGATCAGTTGCTGTCACCATCAGTGGCAGCACAAGCGCACTTAACAATGGTCAAGAACTTAATGGCGACCCAGACACAAACAGTCCCCGTACCGAACCGAAAAAGAAAGAATCTTCACGAAAGTGGAAAAATTGGGGCTGGAAGACGAACACTACATCCGCGACGGTGACAAACGCTAACGGAACCGGTGTGTCAGGTCCCAAGCAGGCCAGTATCGAGGAGGAAGCAGACTCCCCTAGACGATCGGCTGGCTCGACGCGTCATTCGAGTCCGGCCGATTCACCCAAACACAAGCTGCTGTTGGGTACGGGTAAGGTGGAGGACGTAAATTCGAGCAGCAGTATCTCGCCGGCATCGCTAAGACGCAAGAAGTTCCTATCGAGCAAGAATCAGTCACCGATAAATCGATCAGAGGCACGCGCCAGTGCAGGGGCACGGTTGTATGAGGAGCTGGACAGCAGTCTGCAGGATTCGGACTCGGATGAGCTGGCAGCATTGATAGTGAATGGACGGCCGGCAACAATCCATCTCATACAAACGTCCACTATTCCGGGACTTTACTGAGGACAGTCATCTTGCTGAAGGAATGTCCAACGCGAATGGCTGAACGCGTAGCTTTAAGAGTGCTTATGATGGCAATAACCATCCTAGGGGCCAACCAGCCAACTGCACAGCTGCTATGCAATGCTATTTTACAATGAACAGTGACGGACGCTACTGGAACGAGCCTTACATATTATCCACTACTTTAGATAGCTAATAGTCGCCCTTGCTGCTTCATGACCACAGAGATTTAGAAGATACCACCATCGGCATGCGGATGCTGCTGTAAATCCATTCAAGCTCATGGACGCATGAGTGCAAAGACACCATCATGTTTAAGCTCACCACAGCTGTACGACGCATCACCGAAGGTACAGTTGGAATCAGGCAAGCCAATGACGTCTTCTACAATTCCAAATCGCTTCCGCTGCAAACCACCGGCTGTGTGCGTGCGCGTGTGTGTGCCTTCTTTCCGCTGTTGGCCATTTGACTGTTGCGATTTTGTATTTATTTTTAATTTTTCTTCCTTTATTCTGCTTAACTCGGTCACATCGGTTGCAGGCTACTGCGCGGCCGTTCTGCTTGTTTTACTCGCACATGCTGGACGGAGATGTTTTCACGGGAAACTTCACTCAATGCACTCTGTACAAGCAAGACGCTGTTTCTTCCGTTTTCCTCACGTGTCACTGTGGACGTGTTGTTGTGCACTAAAGGTTGAAAGTTCACTTATTCATCTCTTATCTTCACCTAGTGTTGATAAATGATTGAAGGACATCAGCTATTCACATTATGCACCCTTATGCGGACCTCGTAGCGAGTGTCCACCTGCATTGAGCGAGCTAGATGCATCTAATGCAGCACTTTGCTTCTCTTCACATACTCATTATAATTATGATTTTTTTCCTGTTTAAATCAAATTGCATTTTGTTTAACGTGTTAGTCTCTCCACATTTAATATCTGCTTAAGGTTGTTCCTGTTACGTTGTTGATCTCTTTTACTCAGCTTGTTCTGCGTATGTCAACACATGTTTATTTGTCTGTACACACGGGGGTTTTAACCGACTTTATTCGAAAATTGTTTGTGAACACCAAACCACCACTACCACCCTACCCCACTAACCCACCCAAACTCCACCACCTCGTATAACCCGTGTCACGTGTTTGCATCTACAATTTGATTTTGTTTCCCTTTCATATGTTGCGCCCCGTTACGACGGAGGGCATCGAAATATGAGAGGGCGTATGGGGGATTATTCTGGCACACGATTATTGTCAATATTTGTATACCACCCGAAGGCCCACCGTCGATAATGTTTGGCAACAGAGAAAGAAGAAAACTGCGGCTGTCGTGTGATTTTTGCGTTATAAATAGCGTCCCGTGTTTGTGTGTTTCTGTTTTAAAACGTTTTTAAACACAGCATCAAACGAATAAGTTCACTCTTTTTTCTCGTCCTCTGTTTGACCAACGTGATTTTACTGTAAGTGTGTTTTTGTTGTGATTTTTTTTCGTGCGTATGTATAAATCAGTTTGATTTGTTGTTACTGTTTCTATTTTTTTTTTCTTCATTTAATATTCTTTTGTGTGTATGCCGTATGCCGTCGCCGGGTGGGTTATGTTTATTTTTAGCAATAACGTGCCAGACTTTACCACATACTACGCACACCGGTAGCTTTTTGTTCACGTGGGGCTTATTGTATGCCCTTGTAAGCAGGCAACACAACGATATGTATCCTTGTTTTTGAAACATTTTTATTTTTGTAAATGGTGTAAAGAAATGTAAATAAACAATATGGGTCGGAAAAGAAATGGACAAACAACATTAATACTCAAAAACAAAACACTCACGCTTGTTGCCAACAAAACAATAATTAATATTTTATGATCGATCAGTATAAACCACACTCTGCGTTTGTGGCATTTACGTAGGAATTGCGGCCTGCGACAAAACTCAGTAACAGACAGAACACTGATAGATGTTTCAGTAAACTATATCCTAAGGCTCACTTTGTGGGAGGAAGAACAAGTTTATCAAAGTATTTAATGGAAACACAAAGAAATGCAAGGGAAAGGAAGACAAAACAAAACGATAGACAAACAAATCGGCCGGATGGCATTCAGTATACCTAACGATTCTCGTGCTTTGCACCGTCGAAACACACTCTATTCCTTCTCTTTGATGTGCCTTCTTCGCTTGTTGTCATCCCTGTGCCATGCCAGTGGACATATTGTGGGTCACCGACTCAACAGCACGTAAAGCAATTGTTTACTCTCTTATCCGTTTGTGTTGAACTACGTTCCAATTGGTCTGAAGAAAATGCTCTCCCCCCGATTCCTCACCAGACTCCACCATTATCCATGCCGGTGTAACTGGCCACGAGTCGGCCGTTCAGATGCAAGATAAAGTTTAATTAATTTTCCACGTTACTTTCCTCTTTGCAATGCACGCTGCGCGGCTGCCCTACGACGACGACCACGACTGACGCCGGTATTCTTTCGCTCGCAGACGATATTCCAATACAGGGCCCAACGAAGGAGGAGAATGGTGGCCCACACCATCTGACCAGTATCAACGAAGAGGGTGAGAGCGGGTTGCCATCAGCGGACGGTAGCACGAAGGGTGGCAGCGGAACGGCGACTGGCGGCATTTCGGCATCGGGCACACCGGGCAAGCCGAAGGACTCCAAAACGCATAAGGTGCTGGGTGGTTTCAAGAAACTGAAACCGGAAAAGGATAAGGATAAAGATAAGGATAAAGATAAGGATAAGGAGAAGGATAAAGATAAGGACAAGGATAGGGATAAGGAGGGTAGTGGTACGACGCCGGTTGTGCTGGTTTCTACCGGTTCCGGCGGTGGTGTAACGCTTCCGGTGAACAGCAGTAGTGCAGCAGCCACAGCAGCAGGCATCACCGTCGGCGGAACGTCGCTCGTAGAGGAAGCGAAGGCACTAATGTCATCGGCAAAGAAGATTAACTCGAAGGAGAAATTAAGTGGTAAGAAAGCCGGTTCCTGATGCAAAATCTGACGCGGGTGTCAAGCGCGGCAACAAGTGTGATGTTGAATATCTTCTTTCTAATTACAGCTTCCGGTGTCGGTGGTGGCCAACCGGCGACCGTAGTTGTGCTCTCGAATGGAAGCATCCTGATGGGATCCGGTCCACCGTGCAACGCGACCAACGGGGACAGCACGGATGGAGGAGTCGTAACGCTAACGGCGGGCACGGCCAACGGTGGACTCGGCAAGCAGTCACTCGACATTGGCGAGTCGTTCGATTCTGGCAGCGAACTGCTGCAGCAGCACGGCTCAACCACCATCAACAGCGCCAGCAGTAATGGCGGCAACACGATAAAAACCACCGTACTGGATATGAAGAACCACGGCAGTATACAAGTTAGTCAAGTCTAGATTGTCCATTCGACACGCTAGGAGTATATTTTGTGTGGGATGGGACTGTATGTGCGTATAATTTTGTTCTTCGTCTCCCTTTCCGATTGTCCTTTATCCTTTAGTCGCAATGTAAGGTTATACAGTATTGCAGTCCTGTTGCAGGGCCTTCGATAAGCATGCAAAAGTGTGTATTCGAGTTAGAAAAAAAAAACCTTCAAAATTGCATACGCACACACACACATACCTTTTTCCTCTTTTTCTTATATTTCTTAAAAAGTCCTGTAGCAAACTGAATGGTTGATTGTAATTTTGGGTTTGGTTTCTAGGTAGTATTTTTGGTGCGTTTTTGTTACAATACCAAATAAGGACATTCACGGCAATCGTGCAATGTGCAAGTGCTATGTCCATAATGTTAATTTGTGTGTTAAATTTGAATTGTTTTTTGTTTGTTTTTAATTTTCCTTTCAATCGTAATAATACGTTAATCATAAATTTGTTCATGTGATAGTTCATTTTCTGTTGTAGTTATATTATGGTAATCGTTTCCATATTCGCCTAATCGTTGTCTCCATTTTGCAGACAAAAGTTTTCGTTTCCATAACTCCAATTCTTTGTTAACGATGGTGCCCACACAGTTTGTGGCTCCTGGTTGTGGTAATCTTCCGAAGGATTTGCATTCCAATGCACTTGCCTGTATTGTCCATTCCCAAAGCGCTAGTTCGTGCGTAAACGCTACATCGGGAAGTGGAAAATTGTGCGAAAACAACGATTGCGATAATTTTATTTTATTTTCACTTTTTTTATCCCATTTTACCCACCGGTGACTGTACAACGGCGTGTTATTGTATATTCCATTTGCTCACGTTCAAGCCTCGTCATTACCGAATCATCTATTTTCGACGAGTGCTTGCTGTTGCCTCTCGTCCATCATACCGTACCGTACCGTAGGTGGGTGAGTGTTTGGCGATAAATGCGAGGTAAAATAACTCCCACGCCGAAAACACCCTGGAAACGACTGTTTCGAATCATATCCATCGGTACCGTCTGCCTGCTGATATGCTCTTGAGGTAATAGACATGAAGAACAGAAAAAGAATTCACCACATTCTATCCATACTAACGGCCTACCGACGAGCACATATGCTTGCGTTTGAAGAATTCGTTAGCAATTTTAGGTATAAATGAATAAGTTTAGAGTAAGCATCATTTGATTAGCATCCTTAGTGGTTCATTCATTGCACGGCAAAGTCGAAGTGTCGAACCCCATCAGTGGTCCATTGTGTAAGCATCCTTTTTCATTCGCTTCAGTTGCTAAATACGGCTAAGGATGGTGTGAAAAATGTAACCGCTTGTACAAGTTAATTTATCTAACGTTTCAGTACGTGCTACCAACGCTTGGTACTATTTCTTTCTGTGTGTTTATGTTGGGTTTTTGTCCAAATTATAAATTGAAAAATTTTTTTCCAATTCTTTGTTTATTTGAATGCAAATGCGGAACTGCTTCTACATCGGACAACAGCTGTGGAGAATCTAGATGATCATTCAAATAAAAATGAAAACATCATTAGCAACTTCCGTTTTACGGGTCACCTGCATGCACAGGCATGTTTGTCCACAATTCGCAATCAGCATTAATCTGTGGGCGATTTTATCTTTTTTTTTTTGCGTGTAGGCATTGCACATGTTCATTGATGGGTGTCACAGCATACGTTAATACGCTTTGAGTCGGCTTTCGGTGAGCAATTAAGCAAAAAGTTTTATTCGACAAAAACGTCTGTACACGATCGGTGAAGCGAAACATGAACGAACAGGGTGTTGTTTCTAATACACAGCCATTAATTTCCGGTTGATTTGAATCCTGCCATCGACAACGGAGCCGTCAGCAGTAAGAAATCCTTTCTTAATTCTTCCATATGAATGTGCCAACAAATGATCATGTGGTTGTATATGTGTGTTTTTATGTGAAGGAAAAGATATGTTTTCTTTGGTATTTTGAGCGTGCTCTTATGCTATTTCACCACGAAAAAGGAAACCCGCTCGACCCATTTTCTTTCCCATTATACCTCTGTACTGAATTTTCCCTTTCCCAATATGATGAAAGGGAACGCAAAAAATGGACCCCCCCCCCCCCATTCCAGTTTATTTTCTATGTTATTTATTCGAAGGAATGTTAACGCAATGAGGTCGTATTTGCTAATCCGAAACGAAATGAGGTTGCAGGCATTTCGTTTTTGTTTGTGTAACATGAACATGAGCCAACACCGAATGTGTGGCTCATATAACAGTTAAAAAAAAGTGAATATATTGAAGCAATAACGATACACAAAATACAGAAACATAGACGAATTTGCCTCTAGCACAGTCTATTTTAGCGGTATGTAATGAAATAGTTAACTTGAAGTACTTTCCCTGAAAGTATCATAACGTTTGAAGGCGCGTGTAAACTAATGGCTCCCAGCTGAAGGTCTTTACCAACTGTTGTTATTTATCTCCCATTGTTGTTACATCTTCCTGGAAGAAAGCTCTTGTCTGCCCTTGTCCTTTACCCTTTTACCATTCGAGTTCTCGTGTCAGTGCAGCAAAACCACAGCAAAACACAACAGGAAAGCAATAGTTAAAGCAACCTAACAAAACGAACACTTAGGGTAGGGAAATGGTATCGCATCACTATTCATCGGTGGATTGACATGTTGGGGACTAAACGGCGTTCTCACTATGCGGTCGAAATAAACTAAACGTACCAGAGTGAGTTTAAAATGTTTAGTTTTTTTCACTACGTTTGCTGAATCAGAAACCATTAACAACAACACCAAGACTCATTTTCACAGATCCATCAGCATTAGCTAGAACTAGAACGCAAACTAAGGCGCTAGAAGAGAAGAAGCAAAGACTTATGACGAAGGAATTATGGATCGAACTTGTTGTAAATGATATTATCTAACTAGTAGGGAAATGGCATCTACACATTCATTTCAGAACGAAAGCTTATGAAGCACGCACGTGGCAAGCCGGTTATATACAATATAGAAACCCCCACTGTTGTATACATATCATTTCACGCACTCAATTCATTTTCCAAAACATGATTCTGAATTATGTTGTGTTTCCCAAACCTGTTTTAAGAAGGATAAGATCTTTCACCTGTTGTTACCATGTGCATCATACAATTGTTTGCAAGTGGTATTGTAAAAAACCACCCTCTAGGAAACCGTGTAAACCGAAGTCTTTGTCTGGGGCAGAGGAAAAAAATAATACACACACAAAAGACTTTTGTCGGCAGACTCTTCATACCGATGAATATGTACTAAATAGCACGAGGAAACAGAAGTCCAAGGAAGATAGAGAGAAAGAGAGAGAGAGAGAAAAGTTATATACAAAACCTATTATACACAGAGACTCGTTAACGTCAAAACGTTTAGATTTCATCGTCGGTGTACATACTTAAGTAGTGAGAATTCCGGATATAGCATCAGAAAACCAGCCCACAAAACGTGACGACTATTAGAGAGCCCAGGGTGGTCTGTATGTTGTCTGGTTAGGTAGCATAGAAATGCATTACTTCATCGTACTTTTTTGTATTGTTTTTTGTTCAATCGCGTTCACGCCTCGTCTGGCGGTTGCAATGTTCTCTCAGCCATTGTTGATGAAACGTTCGCAGAGAATCTATATATATATATATATACAGACACACACATATAGATATATACAAACACACATATATACATACAGATATTTAAAAAAAACAAGGTATCAAATTTTCAGTGTAATTTATCTCGAAACATATGCAAAACGATATTAAACGCAAAGTGAACGCGGCAAGTGCAGCGTGACAACGGTGCAGGAGCAAAGTAGCGACGCAGATGTAACGATCGTATTCGGTGGTGGTGATGATGGTAGAAAAGGACACGTTCGATGTGCATGTATAGGTGCTCCGAAATAATAAGTTACGAGCATTTAACGAGATAAATAGCGTTCCACCATCCGTATCTGTGTGGGGACACATTTTGGATGGTGTTGCGGGTAATACATACACTGCGAAACATACATTACAGCAATCACACCAAGCAACGCGTGTGTGTAAGCGATAGAGGGACATACACCGCAGTAGGACATTATTGAAATGGCTATAGCAAAGTGACAAGGGAATAGAACCGTGTTATAGGGGAAACATACAGTGCCGGGAAGAATAGGTGCAACAGGTGTAAGTGGATAAAAAAGAAGATTAAAACAAAAATCTACTCTGTACAGAAGAGGAAAATATATATAATATCGTTACAACCAAAATGATGCTGCAATTGAATTGAAATGGCACAGTCTACGAATTAAATCCGAAAACAAAGCAGTGACCGATGAAATGCTCCCGTACAATGCAGGTAGGTGTATGTGTTTCGCAAATGTTCCGAGTTTCTGCTTATCCATAGTTATCTCTTCAGCGTGCTGTAAACGGATCAGGAACATTTATTACGGCACAACTTGCCGTTTGTGGTCATTGTAATCAGATTTGGAATCTTACCATACCAAACAAGCGTTCTCGGTTGTTATGAAACGAAACTTAAAATAGAACATCCATCACACGGGCGACTGCATAATCGTTACCCTGCTGCTAATTGTGATGCGCGTGCATATACGTTAACGGGTAATTATGTCTATTTTATTGTCTACTAAAATTAAATAATATCATCACATAACATGCTGCTGTTTCAAATGATGGACATTCAAACGGTCAATTAGATAGAAATCTAGTTCCATCGGATCGGTTCCAAAATTCTTACGTTCGTGTTCCTTCCACAACATGCGTGACATCGTGTTGATTAGATTCGAGGCGGTAATTTTCAATAATCGCGTTCATTTTCCACTCGAAATCACAACCGCTTCAGAACCACACCTCACATGGTTGGAGAATCCTTTCTCTCTCTCTCTCTCTCTCTCTTAGAGTCGTTTAAGATCTCTAAATCGCTCACTTGACATGCTGCTTGGTGTAGAAAGCACCGCTTAGTGTAGTGTCCAGCTTGATAAGCTCGCAAATTGTGGAGTTCTAAGGCAAACAGGGTTCGGTCGACATTGAACTTGACGTCGGGTATGGCGTGCGCTGCTAGCTAAATCGAGCATCAGTTGTGATTTAGTTGCCACCGGTGGTACATCGCATCGTGTTGTGATCTCCTCACCATTCTTCATACAAATTTACAGAAAATGGTAGGACGGAGCGACAATTATATCATTAAGTAAACTTTTATACATAAGTAAGCGTTGTGTAATTTCAAGAGCCAACTATTTGTCAAAGTGCTACAACTCTTCATCCGTTGCTACTGGTTATCGCATCGCGTGATTCTAACGATACAGATGTAGTTAAACAAATCGCGCCGTTTTATTGCATCGTCATCATCAGCCAGTACTTGTGAACGTGACACGGAATGACTTGTGAAAAGTGGGGTACAAGGTTGATTATGTTTTGTTTGCCATAGCTGCTTTACGTAGCTAATGCAATGCATTGCATTACGAAATTGTTGATTATTAAATCAGAGCACTGCAACTGTAGTCTATTCTAGTAATGTTTCTACAGAAGATTGAAAAGTAACGGAAAATAATTTATGATGTACTATTATCTCTTAGCGTCTCCTGACACTAGTATGCTTCCTCGCCGCATATCTTCAAACCTCGTTTGGAGCTAGAATACTTTCCGTCAATGTGTTCCCCGGCCGTAGCCACTGGATGATGATCGGTAGCATTTTGGAGGAGTTACTCGATCGTGGCCATGAGGTGACGGTTATCACAAACTACCCAAGGAGGAAACCTCATCCAAATCTCACGGAGATAGTCATAGATCCCATCTATGACTTTTGGGGCAAATCGGTCAAGGTGGACTCGCTGTACGATCTAACCGACATCTCGATACATCAAATGTTGATGGATTTTCTGTATCCATTGGGTCTTCAAACGGCAGAGTATGCGTACACACGCGACAATGTGATGAACTTCCTGCGTAACGACCAGAGTCAGTTTGATCTGCTGCTTGCCGAACAGTTCTACCAGGAATCGTACCTGATGTTGGCACATAAATACAAAGTCCCGATTGTGTCGATAGGTGAGCTTATTGGGAGGATCGAGGATGATTATAGGTTAATGTTTGTATTTTTGCTTGATTTGTTTGCTTTTACTATATACAGGTACGTTCGGATTCGCTCAGTATATGGGTCCGATGATGGGTCTTATGAACGCATGGTCGCACGTTCCCCATGAGTTTCTCCCATTTACCGATCATATGTCACTTTACGAACGGGCTTACAACTCGTTCGTCAGTTGGTACGAGCTACTGCTACGCTCCTGGTACTATCTTCCCGAACAGCAAGCATTGGCGGACAAGCACTTTTCATTCCTTCCCGGTCCCTTGCCTCGCTTGAGTGAACTCGAGCGTCAGGTGTCGGTGATTCTACTGAACAGCTATCCACCACTCACATCGACCCGTGCGAAAGTGCCAGGGCTAGTACAAGTCGGAGGTTTACACATCAAGGAACCAAAGCGACTTCCGGACGATTTGCAAACCTTCATAGATGAGGCAAAGGATGGTGTGATCTACTTCAGCCTTGGCACAAACCTCCGCTCGGCTGATATGCCGCCGGAGAAGCTAGCCGTCATACTGAAAGTGTTTGGTTCGATGAAGCAACGCATTGTGTGGAAGTTTGAAGACGAAAGCATCAGAAACTTACCACCGAATGTGCTCGTGCGCAGCTGGTTGCCCCAGAGCGATATTCTTGGACATCGTAATGTGAAGGTGTTTATTACGCACGGTGGTTTGCTGGGTACGCAGGAAGGTGTACACAGGGCGGTTCCGATGGTAGGCATACCGATCTACTGTGATCAGCATCTCAACATGAACAAAGCCACCCTGGGCGGGTATGCGGTGAAGCTGTACTTTCCCAACATAACCGAAGAATCGTTCCGATGGGCTCTGGACGAAGTGTTGTACAATCCGAGCTATAAAGCAAACATGCAGAAGGTGTCACAGATCTTCCGCGATCGTCCAGTACCGGCGTTGGATGAAGCGATCTACTGGATCGAGTATGTGATACGCTATAAGGGTGCTCCACAGCTGCGATCGGCCGGACTGGATCTGCCGTGGATAAGCTTTGCGTTGCTGGATGTGATTGGATTGATGGCGATCGCTCTGCTAGGGGGAATGTTTTTGTTACGTCGAGCAGTAACCAATTTGCTTAGTCGAAAAGATAAAAGAAAGCAAAAGAAAGAATGAAATAAGTAAGATGGAACAGAAGAAGAATATCTGAAGAAACTAAGTGGAGATAAAGAAAACAAATAAAATAATTGAATGTTCCAATGTGCTGCATTTATTGTGGTAGCTACTGTTCACATACGCTAAAAGTACGCCTAAAGGTATGCAATCCCGAAACATCTGTCCAACGTTACATTTACAGGTTAAAGCACCCGTTGGAGAGGAGTTTTACAAATACCTTCATTCACAAACTGTAGGTAATATTAATTATTTCATGATTAAAGATTTAATTCGCTAAGATACAAATCTTATAAAAATATGCCTTTTATGTTATTTGAAGCCGCGAAAATGAACTACAAGCAAATGGTGAGTAAGCTGAGAGAGTAAAACCAATCCGGAGAGAAACGATCGAAGATGAACGATCACTCTGAAAAGGAACCGAAATCGCGACCAGGTATATAAATGAATATAGTATAAGAAAAGTATAATAATTATTTATTTTCATTATCATTTTAACTGAACAAATCAAACAAAATTGTTGAACGGGTAAAGAAAATGGTAAACTTTAAAGGGTAAAATATATCACAAAAAGCCTACTATGATCGTTCGGCAGAGTTGTTCATGGTGTGTGAGTGAACGCGATCATCGTCCAGTCCGATTGGCGTTCCGGTGCCAGTAAGAGGAGGTAACATCATTCATTCACAAGCGCACTTCACGTTCAACCGTTGTCCGGGAAGCATGCTGTGTGCGCTTCGTTCCGCGTGAAACTCGGTGTGGCTTTTCCGTACGACTCCGTTCCCATGTGTTTGGTATATTGCTAGGTGAGCAAGCAAGCGTGCTGAAATCAAAAGAAAAAGTGCCCAAAACAATACCAACCTAGTTGCGTGCCGGTACGTACGTGACAGGAATCGCAAGTAGCAAGTGTGACACAAAACGTTTTTATTCGGCTTCTTTTTTTATTATTAACGTAAACGCGTTTACCTTCATGTCACTGGCGAAGAATTTACGGTAGTTCTGGAAGTAAAATGCACACAGCCAGATAGTTGTGGAAGGAAAGAAAACGAACGGGCAACCGGAGTCTTGTAGTTGTTTTTTCTTACGTTAAACAAATACCGTTCGAGGAAATGAGTGTACATGCATGAGCGTTTTGTTGTTTGTTTGTTTTATAAAGGTGCCAATACATAAAATAAAATATGCGTCACCGTCAACGGTGTGGATGTGTTAGAGGTTAGGTTCTATCGTCACGCCACACCAATTATCAGACGGGTATTATTATTAGTGCGAATACTGGTTTAAGCTTAACACGTACGCGTACGACGATCGGTTGCCATAAGCTACATCGGCTGTGTGAAAAAGTGATTAAGATTGAAGCGCACACAGGTTGACAGGTTTACATGTTTAATGCATGGTTAATGTTTTTCCCTGCGCATTTCGTTCCGTTTTGCTCTTGATACCCATACAGGTGCATGTGGTTGGTGTGAAGGAAAACGTGTGTTGTTGAGGGGTTGCAGCAATACTGCAGCCGATCCACAAGTGCAATTGTTACGGCTTTACGATTGTGTGCGGGTTTTGGGTGGACACATTCAGAGGCCCCATCGGCGTCGTTGCTGGGCGCAATTGGCTTTTGTCATTCACACACTGGTTCCGGGTGTCGGCGTTGACCGGACTGTCGGCGTGAATCAATCGAAGTGTTTGTAATTCTAACCTCAACTAACCTCATTGGAGCAACGAAGCGAATAAAGGCGAGAACGTTGTTGCGAAGCTCGTCGAACGAAACTCTACTGATATAAGCTGGTAAGTGAGGAGGATCATTATTAGAGTCAGTAGAGTATAGAAATTAGCTAACGTTTAAATGGAAGTCCAAGAAAAAATACTCTTCATTTCTTACCACTCGTTCAAATCACTGTCATTTGGAGCAAAATCCGGAAATAGATCATTTTATCATTTTTGTTATCAATGGAGCATTCCATCGATATTCTAGTGATTTCCGGCTATTGCAATTTCGCATGCTAGAATTGATCACGATTGGAGATGTTTGCAGCGTGTTGTGCATCAATATCATATTACTATCAAACACGATATAGAAATCGATACTGTGAGTAGGTCGGATGAAGAGCTCATCTTCTCCTACGGTTGGAGTTAAGGTCCACAGTTCCTGATGACACAATACTTGTAATTAACGTCCAAACACGAGAGTTTCTTATTGCCACTATACATGGTAAAATAGCTATGATATCATTCCCCACAGTGGAGAGAATTTTGGAACCCAAATTTAGCCAACATGGTCGGATGACTAACTAGCTAAGGAACTTGTTCTTTTTCGCCTGAAAATGCATATTGATTTCATACTCCACCGTATTGGGTGGGCATCGAGCCGTCAATCCACCCCAACTTTGGCCCGCTTGATGTGTGTTTGGTGGTCGGCTGGTGTCCGCTAGTTGTTTGTTTGATTTGTCTGCCATTACTTCTCCACTTTCGTTATTTCCGCAATTCGGTTTCGCCTCTTCGGCATCATTTTGGGTGCCGTTTTGTGCTGTTTGTCGATGATTTGCCCATTTGTTCGTCGAGTTTCGGCTTCCCCCAGCATTTCCTAGCGCCTGCAAAGCTGACCAACGAACGGAAAGAGAAAATGGCCGCGGGTGGCTTTTCCGGCTACAGCAAGGGGTAGGTTTTGCGTTTCATGCAAATGCAAAGTTTAAGAGCCACATTATAAAGCTCTCCTATGCTGAATGTGCTGCTTTACAGTGAGGAGTTTTTTTTTCGGTTTGTGGCAGATTTCTTTTGTTTGTTTTGGCTGCTTGTGAGCTTGGTGCAGAAGCATTCGCCCGGACGACAAACTTGCTACCGGTAAAATGCTACGGAAGAAAAAGAAAGCTTATGGCACAGGGAGCGAAGAAAGTGAAGCACATAACGTTTGCGCGACGCTCATTTGTTTTCGCTTTCTTCGCAGAATATTAATGGCCGATAACGAAACGCACAAACGCACATGTGGGCACAATTTGAATGGCCATAGCTGTGACAAGATGGAGATCGGCAAGTATGTTTTGTCGTTCCGTTTGGTGACGATCGTGCATGATCGTGCTATTTTTGTGTATTGCCAAATGGTAATCTCTTAGTGAAAGGTTTACAAGGTCATTTTATGCGATTGAAACTTGATTTTGTGGTGTGATTTTGATCATCGCAAAGTATGAACACCGCAAAAGGGAAGGTTTTAATGCATTTATTATGCTAGCAAATATGATTCATAACATACAAACACTGCAGAGGAGAAAGTTTGTACGAAACGATTCCTTCAAAAATCACAAAAACTTCCGCCAAGTATATATGTATACATATATAGCTCGTCCCAGTCATAAAATATGTAGCGAAACGTCTTTATTTTTGAGGATGGACGAATGCTCTTCGCACGCTAGTTGCTATAAAGTTGTGGAGAAATGAATCACACTCCTAATAAACAAACAAAAAAGTGCTATTGAGCAAATAATATGGAATAATCAAATTTCTACATGCATTTCGGATAAACATGACCGATAAGACGCGCTAAGCTGGCGCGGAAAGAGGAAATAAGTCACACAAATTCATCAGAAGATAAACAAAGTTTGAAGTTTTTGGGTGAACAGTCGTGTCGCTTCGAAACTAGACATCGCAAACAACAGGCAGATAATAAAAAACGATATGTTGTAGATGCCGCCAGCTGATACGGGGGTCTCTTTTAAGGTTTGCTGTTGATGGTGGTGGTATACCGGGTGATATGTGTGCGCATCCCCCAGCATATAAACTACACGAGCGTCCCCTGTTTTATGTGCCGGGGGAGTTGGAGTTAGCCGCTGATCATTAGTTTGATTGTTTTTGATTGCAAAATTAGACGCACATCTTGATAACCGCTGCTGCTGCTGTTACAAGTGGGAGTGTTTGGCTTTTCGAGCGCAATACAAATGATACAAATGAGAGGAAAAGTTTGACTGCAAAGCAAACTGCACGTTTCGATCGTCGAAATATTGAAAACCCCTTTGGCGGATCCTGGTCACGGCACCGCAACATAATTTCCTAAGCCATTTAATCATTTAAGATTTTTATTCTTTATTCATACTTTTGCTATCTGATTCCATCACAAAAGGACCCAAATTCCACGAACGATAATATCATCTCATCGACCGATGGGCCGATCCTCATCATTGTGATATTAACAACCTGTTCTTGGTGTGTAACAGTATGTGTGCCTTTTTGGTCTATCAAACTCATTCTGTAGCACGATCATCACATCCCCTGTTTTAAAAGTGTGTCTTTTTTATTGCCAATATATTCTGTTAAACGAACTATTTCCTATCGCCCCACAACGAACACGCTTTCGACACCCTCCCGAGGGAGTTTAGCTGGAAAATCATCAGCCAAATGGGATTTTTTGTTGTTGTTGAATGGTTTACGTTCAGTATAGTTTTTTTTTGCATAATCCTCCTCCCTGCTGGCTGCAGCAGATTACACAAACTGGTCTCTGATGCTAAGGGTCAGGTTGACCCTGAGCCTGACACGGCACCAACGGGTCTTTGATAAGCTAACGACTGAAGAGGCGCTGATCATACGGTTTCGCGCTGTTTGCGTCTCCTAACGCCTCCTTCGCTTCCACTCTGGCCACAAACACACACACACACACTAAAAAACTGCAACACGTATCGCAGCATGAAATTGGTTCCATCCGTCCGGCCACTGTAGAGCATGAATGTGGGATCGAGGGGAGGATTATGGTAATGTTCCTATATACGGTTATCACACCAAATCATACCTGCGGTGATCATAAATAAAAGAACAGAATACAAAAACCGTGTCGTCGCACACAGGACGACAACAGCACGACGGCAATGAAGAAATGGGATTCGATCCGAGATGCGTTCTTCGGCGTGTAGCGTCTTTGTCGATCGTTTAGTCCGGTATGGTACACGCCGGTCGCAAAAAAAAAACAGCATCGAGCTTCGCAAAGCCGCTCGCCGTCCTGTTCTGCCATCGCATCGTGACTATGCGCAGCGGCGAATGGATTGATTCGAGTAAATTGTTCTGAATTATTATGGTAATTGTCGCCTCATTGAGGTTTTCGCGTCCGAACGTGCTGCAAACCGTGGTGAAGATATAGATGTTGGATTGCAGCCAACAATAAAGTCGGGGCTTGTTGTACGGTGACTGGACCGTTTGGGTTGGGTGGATTGTGGACAGTGGGAGTGGGTGGCGCACATCGTGACGATGATGAAATATGCCGTGCGCGCCAAATCGTGCGTTCGTTATGATAGAATGCGATCAGCAGCGCAGTACAGTGATGGACAAAATGTTACCCACACATCACGAACCTCTCACTCACACACGTCGGAAGGAATATAGCGTCACCGTTGCAACAAACAACAATTAACACTGTGCGTTGCTCCGGTGGAATGTGTGTGTGTGTGTGCAGAATAACAATAAACAAACGATAGAACCATCACACACCACATCACAACACCATCTGAGTGGGGCAAAAGCCGGATGGGACGTGCCTCTTTGTTTGCTTTTAATTCGCGTTAGCATTTTGCTAGATTTTGGAGTAAGAGCAGTGAGTAAGAGAGATTAAACGAAACGTGATCGACGGACGGTGTGTGTGTTGTCGTCGGGACACGTTGTTAGTGTAGCAACGATCGCGTGGTTCTGAGATCCAGGGTTTGTCAATCTCGGGGAGTAGCAGTGTAATACTTATATTCTTTATAGCAAAATTTTCTGAGTTATGTTTGGAGTTTTGAGACGATAGAATTAATTCGATTTATGCTCCAATTATTAGCTGTATTTTATCTAATCATCCAATACACATATACACACCTTTCTAGCAGTCAAGATTTGATCTCAGGAACCATTTGACCTTTTTTTTTTTGGAGAGATTTTTGAGTTCGTTTTGCAGAAATTAACAAAAATGTTTCGGGTGAAAGGAATGAAATGGTGCGAAAGATTGGGTGCATACGTGCCGAACAAAGGCAATCACTTGTGTATCAACATGTTCCATCCATCTCCGGTCACTCCGGTGGGTGTTAATGATGCGGAAATTGACCCTGCGCATCAGATCGGAAGCAGATCGCCCGCGAGTGTGAGAGCGAGAGAAAAGCAAGGGTGGAAGTTTGATCGTTCCGGCGCAATTTAGGTCACCGCCTCTGGTGCATTTGACCAGCGCATGCGATCGTGAAGGGTTGCTGCCTGAAAATAGACTCCACGCGAACACGTGTAGATTGGTGCGATTTTATTTCGTGGCAAAGTAATTGGCGCTCAAGACCGATACCAACGATGGGATTGGTCGATGATGTGCTAAAGTGCAAACTGTAGCACGATATGGAGAGAAAAACTTATGTAAAATAATGCTTTTAAATAGAAAACCCAAACATATTATGTACGCCCTTCAAATGCTTCCGCACGTATCGCTACTTTCGTTCGGGTTGCGATGGTCATTGTTTACAGTAGCAGCGCCCAGAAGCTCGTCTACGGGCCAATAAATGCTCATCGATGATTAACTTCCGTAGCCAAATGTTGTGTGTGCTTGTGTTTTCTTCTTGCGCAACCATTTCTGCTCTGTGCCTCTATGTTAGTTCCGTTTTTTTTTTCATCGCACGCAACATAAATCAACATAATGTGCCAAAGTACAATATCGCTCTAATCCATCCGAACGCCAATCAAAAGTGAAACCGATTGCGCAATGATTGCCGCAGCCTTTAACTAAATAATAAGCAAAACATGCAAACCCTAACGAGAGGAAAAATTCAATTCTTCTTGACGCACCACCGAGTTCGATGGGTCGATGAAACAAGATTTGATGGAAAAGGAATAGGAAAGAAGCAGAATTTGGAGCGACTTAATCCGTAGAAGCGCGTCGGGTTGGTAGAAAAAAAAGTAATTCATTGGAAATTAATCGAATCATCGATGAAGCATTGTTGAAGGTTTTCGTGCCGATCGCATATACGGATGGGAACTTATGTTGCTAACCCCTCGGAGGAGGCCGGCGCCAACTGCGTTGAAAATTATTAATAGCCATCATCAGCCACTTCATCACACCGGCCAGTCGCTTGAGAAAATTAATCTACCCTTTTAAGCGCTGGGAGAGGAATAAACACTGGAAAAAAGAGGGTAAAATACAAACCTACACACCGCTTGCACATTATGATGTAAAATGTAGACCTTTCTGCCGCGCGGGAGAAAGTGAGCAAATTATTAATGACAATTTGGCACGCAATTTTTCTGCTGCATTTACAAACCTGTTCGCGTTTGACTTTTTCATGACCGGGGGAAGATGGATTTGCGCTTGCGTAAGTATGACTGCGCGGCGACGACGACGATGATGACGACGGTGTGAAGATGAATGTGTCGAAAAGGAGAACTCATTCACTTTGGTCTCCCACTAAACCGGCTTCCCCAAAAATAACGAAGATGATCTTTACGTCAACTACGATCACACACAACCGAACATGCTCACCGATCGGTAATGTGTAACGTTTCGTTGCGAATCTGGGCTGGGCGCGCGAAACATTCTGCTCGGTCGCTTTGAGTCGTCGGATTGAGGAAAAGATGTTTTTCACGTGCGAAAATTTGCTTCACACGCTGCGTGGAAAAGTTATAAACAAACGATTACGTACTAGGGTACACGAGATCGATCACTCGATCTCAGCGAAAGGAAAAATGCGCGTGTGTGTGGAAGAATTACGCGCATCTTTTTTGCGTTAGCGTTTGAGCTTTTGCTTTCTGCGCTTCACTGTTCCCGTGCCCGATGGTACTGCATTTTATTTTGTTTATTATGCACTAGCGTTTTCTTGCAGCATAATACACGTTTTTCTACATCATAATCAATGCTGGTGCTGCAACCGGACACAAAGGAAAGAAGCAAATGGGAATGCTTTTGCGTTTCGAGAAGAATTCCCACCAAAGAACCGAAGATCGACATGGAGAGTTTTTTTTGTTTGTCGTTGTTGTGTGGTGAGTGAATTCCTAAGATGTTATAAAATTCCCCACGGTCGGGAAATGATACAACGGGCGTAAAGTTTTATCGCACTGCTACATTCACATGCCGCATCGCATTGGCACATTTTTCGGTTCGTTTATGGCAAAATAGAGTGTCATGCTTGCTTTTATGGGGCCATTTTTTCCCATCCTTTGCCTCTTTTGTGGATGTGTTGTTTGGAAAACTATTAGATTATTAGTTAATCGTTTTGGATTACCTGCCGTGTTGATAATGAGCGAGTCCTGACTCCTGAGTAATGAGATGATTCCCAGAAATACTTACATAGACCACCGCCTAACACGCCCGGCTGGCAGGTCAGGCAGCCATTCTGGCAATATTATTTCATCTTCTAACAGGTGTTGGTGCTGTATTATGACCTCAATTACGTTTGCTTCGGCCAACCGTGTACAGACATCATGACAGACGTCGGCGCGTGTGAGTGAGTGACAGCGGTCGCCATTTCTCCATTTCTCGGTGCAACAATGAACAAATGATGGCTTTTAATTTTTGCCCATTCCGATGAGCTCACATTCTCACTTCCTTCCCCATTTAATTACCGTCCATTTTCACGAAACAACTACGCCGGGGGAAAAATGGGTTTTTCCACAATGTAGCTAAACCGGGTGGGTGTTGGTGTTTTTTGCCTGCCTTTTCTTCAGCATGAAATGGCTCTTTTAGTCCCATCCTAACTAACCTTCGCATACCGGCTACCGGACACTGAGATTAAGCACATTTTATGCGCCCTTCACTCGGTAGACCACAAACTCGCATCTCGCATTGCTTAGATCTTAATCTGGGCCGTTTTATGGCGTTTTATTGTGGCGCACATAGCGCAAGGAACGCTTATTTAAACTTATCGTCGGCAAGAATCTCTCGGCAATGGCTTTCGTACGTACCTCGATTTAAACTCGATTTTCCCAACACCCAAAGAAACGAACTGACCCAAATCGTGAAAAGGTGAGAACTGGATCATTGCCCGAGCGAGACTAAACCGAGATGGCCCTTCGTTATTTTTTTTCTCGTCTCTTCCGTTGCTACTCTCGACAGAAACCGAAACCTTCTTCTAAAGCGCGGGTGGTTTCGGTGGCTTTTCTCGAACGATGGCACTTTTATCGAGGGACACTGCAGAAATGTTTGGCTTCGCTGTTGTATCCGCCTTAGGTGGATGGGACTAAACGACTCGTCCAGAGCTAGATGGACAAAGATCTGACAGTGCTGTGGTTCAGTTGTCGTACTTCGTACGTTGGCTCAATATAAAGGAGGCCAACACCGGGAACCGGGACTGCATTGACAGCAGCCATGCCGGACGTTTGTGGATTTGCCCATTTGTGGTGTGGTGTTGCTTCTTCTCGTTCGATATGTTTGTCTTCTGTTTCGGTCAAAGGCGCGTGGTCTTCCGCGTGTTGTGCTTTCGTACAACACATCTTTCCAGGTGTAATGGAGACTTTGCGTCTAAGACACTTCCCCTCGGTGCGGACCAACCCGACCGGACGAAAGAAAGAAAGAAGAAACGAAGGAAAAAAGTACCATGTTTGTCTTTTAGCATTGTCGAGTTATAATCTTCATTGCCGAAGGTATTTGCTTTCCTGGTGAGTGGAGAAATGCGGAACAAACATGAGCATCATCGACCGGACGACACTCGGCTAGCTAGGGTGGGTGGGTGGCTTGTGTGGGTGAAGATGTCACACTGCGCACAATGACATTTACGATGATGAACATCGGGCCCCCAGCCGTTTGCCGGTGAGTCCATTCTCCACCTTCTGGACTTTCGTTTGGCGGTTGTCTTCCCACATTCCCAATACTGTTAAAGTGGAGTGCCTTTTTCGATGCACTATACTCTTTAACTGGATATTATGAAGCTCTCTGCAAGAAATAGTGCTCTTACTGCTTAGCCACCTAATGCCACTAATTCCTTTACGCTGTAAATTGAGATCATCTCACCGTAACTGACGCAAGGTTAGCGGAGAAGCGTACCCTTGAGATTAATTTGTATATCTTGGCAGGACAGCTGGACAGCAGTCCCCACTGAGTCTTAAATGTGCCGTGCTTGATAAGAACCGGGCCGGTTTAACTTGCAACGATACTCGGCAATCATCATCGTCATGTTGCGAGCTGCATTTTGTCCAGCGTCGAGCGTCGAGGCGGTAAATCAGTAGCCGGCGGACGGACGACGTGACCACAGTTAAAACTGTGTCAGGAGAAATGTTTGTGTTGTCGCCGGTGTAGGCAGCTGGAACTGGAACGCGGTTTCCACTCCGTATGCCAGGTTGATGCCGTTGCGAGCAAGCGAATGGTTGACCGTTAAACGATTTTCAAACTAACCGACCGTTCGGTTGCTTCCTTTCGGATGGAGAAATTCTTTGTTTTTCGACTCACTTTGTTTACCTTAACTCTGCTGGTGCTGGGGTCATCTGGTCGCGGATCTGTGGTGTACATGCACGAGTGTACGTTAGGTCCGGGCGTTGAATGTTGCAATGAGTGCAAATATGCATTTCCGTCTGGTTCGGCCCCAGCCTGGTGTTACGATGGGTTGAAGAATTTATGGTTATTACCGAAGCAAAAGGGCAACACTAACTAGAACAAGCGGTGGAGAGCATCGTGTGACCGGAGACAGCCGACCGACCCGGCTTTATTACACGACGAACCTTGTGCTGCAGTTGGACATCAGTTGTACAGATGCCGAGCGTTTGCCTGTGACCGGTGTGTGATGACATAATATGCGGCTCGGTTTGCCAATGGGAGCAGGTTCCGTGCTTTGTGCGCGTACAATTAGAACAGTAAACTACACTATAAATCTGCATAATGGGGCACAGCGTACGATTGATTTTGAAGGCAAAATGAACTCGACGATGATTCAACTTTAGCCGCATCGCCTCGCACGAGCGGCAGTAGGGAATTGGATTTCATGCGGTAACAAGATTTAGTGACCTATAAATAAATAGAGAACAATTGCAGCAATTCAGGGGTGGATAAGACATATATTAAAGATTTGAAAAATAGATTCCATATTACTTATTTGTTAAAAGTTACTAAAATAAACACTTTACTCGATGCTATAAAGCAGGGATAGCTTAACTAGTATATCATTTTAATATTTTAATAAAATCCATTACGCATTAATCAAAGAAATGTAATACTGAAGTGCGCGTTCCCACTTTAGTCTATGCTATGGAATTTTGGATAAACAATCTCCGTACTACTGGATACGATCATAGTCCGGTTTATGGCCTACACAACTAGCACCAAAAGTTCGCACCCGTGCCTTGGCCTTCGCAGATCAATCAATCTTCCACTGTACGCCTTAAGATCGTTCCCATGTTTTTTGTTTTGTTTCTTCCGTTACCATATTTGCCAATCTGCAAACGACGACTCCCCCAAACCACCCAAGGCTGCCACAGTAGCTGGCCGGACCTGTGGAATGTGTTGTCCAACCGTTGTCCCCAAAAAAAGGCCCTTTTTTCTGCTACCAGCTCGTTCAAGCACCGGCAATTGCGCGTGATAAAGTAGATTATCCACGGTGTTTTTTTTTATTTCTCGATACTTTCCCATCCCCATCCGGTCCAGCGCTTGGACGATTCGCTGCGCGTAATCTTCGCCACGGATGGTGGCATTTTCCAACGGGTTCTGGCCCGACCCATCCGGGCTGTTGACCGGCCTGTAACTGCCCAGATATTAACTGTACCTTTGGCTGCGGGAGAAGGTTAACTGTGTGAACCACTCACTCGACCACTCGACTCGCAATGAAATGGCTTGCTTTGATGGTACGTGGTACAAGCTTATCCACAGGGAAAAGACATTCGTATTTTTCGAATGTGTTTGTTTAGCGAATAATTGTGAGCTGAGGTACACATTAGCGACCTCATGATGTGATGGGGCTGTATCGTTTGCTGTTTTTTTTAGTATGATGAGCCTGTTGTGTGTGTGCTGGTCAAAAATGTTAATTTTCAAACCAACATAAACTCCATTTTCGAAGCAGAAGAACTGCCGAACTGGTCCCTGGAATTGAAGCTGGTTTCGTTAAGAGATATGTGAATTTAAATTCTTAAAGCATTACCTGTTGTTTTCTTGGGCATGGCTGAGCACGTTCGCTGAGAGAATATTTAGATGGAATGCTCACACGCACAATCATCATTATGTAAAGCGGGGGTTTTTAGACGATCTTCTCTCTGTTCACCCAGGTGAGCTCATGGGTCTGTCAAAACTGACGGGAAATGTTTTATTCATCAAACAAAAAAAAAACCCCCTCACAGCCTACTGGATTGATCCATTTTTTAACCTAACCTTGACGAAGCGTGAGAAACTTCACTTAGAAAAAATAAAATCGTTTCCGGTTTTCCATCCAATTCCACCGGGGAGGACACATGGACATTGATGGTGTAAATTAATATCGAACCGTTACATGTAATAACAGTGCGTGGGGTTTTAATTTTTCTGCAAATATAACGTTTCTACATTAGTTTTCCTCAGCCCCGCAGGAAAAATCGGCTTTGATTTGCTCGAACGAGGTCAATATTCGTAATGCGCATCCCACGCAGCACCGTAGCGAGCGAAGCGCCTGAAATTATGCTAATTGAAACTGAAAAAACGCGTGTACACACACACACACACGCACGCGCGCATACGCACAAATTGCATACCTTTCTAATGAAACGCTGTATCATTTACCTCTTTTCTCAATAAATATATGTTCTGTGTTGTTGTTGAACGTTTGCATTGCTTCTTTCTTATTCCCTTCTTCCATGTAATTTACTGGCATTTCTCCTTCATTGATACAACGAATCGTTCTTCGCCGGAAGGCTCCTATAATTGCGCTAAACGTTTGATGGAAAAGTGCATTTTTTAATTTAAACATTCACAAAACACCCACTCTCGAACCGGTTCGGATGGGATGGTCTTCTTCCTTTCGTTTTTTTTTCTCCAAAACCACAACCCTTCGCCACAGTGGGTCGTTTCACTTTCATCAAAAATCCCACTGAAACTGAAACCACCAACTGTGTGTTGCGGTCAATTAGAAGCGGGGTAACGACGGATGAGGATACTTATTGGTCCAGCTAATTACTAATTACAAACGAGTGCTAATACGCGGCACGCATCGCGGTCGCCGTGGAACGTAGTAAACGCACGCCTCACGCACGTGGTGTACTGGGTGGGTGGGTGTAAGAGGGGAGAGGGGGTGTAAGAAGGGGGGTGTTGGGCAAAGAAATGTACCGATTGGACGAAGGCTGTGTTGTGAAAGGCTCAAATCGATGAGGAGTAGAGCTTCCCCCAGTTTTGGATGGGAAGGATTGAGTTTAGTGGAGTAATTAGTGGTGAAGGGTTTTTCTCTCGATTGTTTGGGTATTGATGGCCACTTGAAGGGTTGGTAGTCAACGGATGGGAACGGTATTTAATCGAAGACGCGATCGAAGATGAAAGGTGCTGCACGATGGGCGGGAGATCAAAATAGCTACCACAGTTACATTTGAATGCCTGGCCTGACCATGTAACTTCCAATGGTACATTTTATTTCAACTATGCTAAAAATATGTCAGCATTTCCCTGCACGCTTACAATAACAATTCATTTATGGGCAGACTTATAGGGGGGGAGTAGATATTTTTTTCTCCTCAAAGCTTCTTTCTAATCAATTGTGATTTGTTTGATAGCCGTTATCTCAACAAACGCGAAAGCTTGTTTCTGTAATTTAATATTTTTAATGTAATTATTTAAATAACTAAGAAATTAACAAAAATAGTAGTCTATAACACTCTAATGAATAAGATATGATGTTCATGTGTTAACTGTTTAGCACTCATATTACGATAATCGGAATGGCATATTTTTTAAAGTCTTAATATACTGCATCAATCGTCCGAGGTTCAAATCCGGAATGAGAAACACTATTCTAAAAAATATTACTTGATAAAGTTTGTAAACTGTTTGCTTTAACAACTGACTAATGCCACCACCAAGACTTAAAATCCTCACCGGATGTTGTGTGCGCTGCTCAAGCGCCTAAACCTTCATAATTAATAAAACTTTAACGTAAATCCCCTATCTTTAATCAGCTCTAAATAAACCCATAAGCAGCAGTAACAATTATCATAAAAAAAAGAAGCATATCAAATCTAACGTATTGTGATCGACCCTTTTTATTGTCGGCATTCAAATGAACGAAACCAATACACACGGATACAAAGAAGAGAGAGAAAAAAACGGAAGCTCAACAAAGTCCAACAGCTAATATGCCGGCGGATACAGATCGGTCCCTTTTTATTTAAGCCTAAACTGTCGCTGCCCCCAACGGTGCATAATTGGGCGCTAATGTTGGAGCCCATTGTCGAACTACAGCCATCATAACTCATATCGCACCGGTGTGTGTGTGTGTGTGTGTGTTACCTTTGCTGGTGGGCAGGCTTGTCATTCGTTTCGGCGTCTTAAAGCTTTTGTTCGTAGAAAAGCTTCCAGAAAGACGTTTTTAGTTCCACGGTTTTTACCGGTTCCAAGTGAGGGCAATGGGAGGAACGCGTTAAAAAAACCTTTTTGTATCCGTTTGTAACGAATGTGCGACCGTTTCTGCTTTTTCCCCCCTGCAACGCATCAGTATGCAAATGATGGAACATAATGAACACATCCGCCACAATGCAATGGCGGCAAACACTGTGGGTAGAGTCGATCAGAAGAGGGTGGAAGCACTTCAGACCAGAGTGTTTTTTTTTTTTTGGGAAGTTGCTGTCCGTTTTGCATATCAGTGTGTGTATCAGTGCAGGATGGGATGGGAATAAATACAACCGACCCGACGTTGGGGACATAGTTTTGGGGCGTTTAAATAGCACGATGGGAAGCCGCACGTTTAGGAACCGGATCATCCAAGTTAATAATTTCCAACCACCCCTCAGGGGGAACAGGTTGTTTGCCAAGGGTTGGTTGATGATATTTTGCCGTCCGGGCAGGTTGTGATTGTGATTTATTGGACAATCCAATTTGAGGTGCATATCGCGCATCGCACATGAATTTAGCTTTATTGCGAATAAATATTTCAAAATCATTTCATTCTTTATGTTCTTTTTCAGCATTATGGGCAGTACGGGCTACACGTGCATAAGGCGAACATTTTGTTCCTTCAACATCCTCATATGGGTACGTAATGACCATTTCCCTTCAATTTGTGTGTTTGCGAGGTTGTGAATATAATGGCAATTCTTTCGCCCTGCAGCTTTGCGGTAGCGGATTCCTAGCGATAGGCGTGTGGCTGCACTTTGCCTATCCCGGATATGCCACACTACTGCCCGACCATGCCGTACTGAGTGCCGACTGCATGTTCATAACGGTCGGTGTGATCAGCTTCGTGATCGCGTTCTTCGGTTGCTGTGGCTCTTGGTTCCAATCGCGATGCTTCCTGGTTATTGTAAGTTTCTGCCGAGTTGAATCTGTAACGCCTCAAAGTATGCAAACGCGGTTTGTTAGGAAACGGTGTGTTTCCATACATCGCATTGCATAGTTGTAGGCGTATACTGAATTGAAAGCGATTGAAGAGATTCAAATCATTTTCGCTATATTATGTTTTGTTTTAGTACTTTACATTGGTGGTACTACTGTTCCTCAGTGAGTTCTTGCTCGGTTCGCTGGCGTTTGTATTCCGTGGTGGCATCGGACGTATGTTAACACAGGAGCTAAAGTACGGCATCGAGAAACACTACAACGTGTCGGACCGTGGTGGTTTCCTAACACCTTCCGTTGCTTCTATTTGGGATAATCTTCAGGTGGATGTAAGTTACAGCGTCATTTACAGGTGAGCTTCAGTTGCTAACCATATCGCGTTCGTCCACCTTTAGCTACAATGCTGCGGAGTATCATCGTACGAAGATTGGTACGATATCAGTGCCTGGCCGAGTGAGCGATGGGTACCGCAGTCCTGCTGCCGCTCGCAGTATGGATCGATGTTTTCGGAAGGATCTGGTGATGAGCTGGCTAACGTCGACTGTCGAAAGTATGCACAATTAGTGGGACGGAACTCTCAGTGAAAGGAGTCTTATTACAATGTTTTTGTTTGTTTGTTATAGAGCTGGAAATCCTGCACTCCTATGGGATAAGAGCTGCGGTCAGATTCTTCAGATGTGGTTCGTACAGCGACTTCACATAGTGGGCACGGTTGTATTAGTCATAGGCTTCCTTCAGGTAAGGATGACACTTCAATGCGTTTGCGTTCCGCGTTAACCATTGTTGATCATTCCAGCTGTTTGGTCTGATATCATCCATGCTGCTGTTCTGTACCGTCAAACACAAACGTTCCTCGAAAACGTACAAATCCTACTCACCGACGGTGGACACCACGCTCAATCGTAATGGCACCAGCGCTACCTACATGGACGACTGACTGTTTGGCTGAGGTTGGCTGATGTTCGGTGGCTCGTAACGCATTCTCAACCAACAAACCATCATCATCCAGCAAAACGGTATCTACACCAGATAGAACAGCAATACTCACCAGTCTCGAAGCAGGACGGGGAATCTGTAGCTAAATGGGCTTCCCGGCCTGGGTTCGAGTAAGCAATGGCTAATGGTTGTGTGTACGTGCGAAGGAGTGCACGTGTGATCTTTGCCACTCACAGTAGCATCTGTGTGTTGAACGATTGTGCCAAAAAGGAAAAGAAGGGAAGAAAGTAAGCGAACTCACACAAAAAAAAATCCATTAAAATTTGCTCGATAAACACAACGCGTAAAGCGACCAAAATGGAAACCAATTGTAGTAGATATAGTACGACAAACTAAAAAAAAAAACAGACCCCGAGTTGTGGTCATTAGGAAGGGTGCGCTAGCTGTAGAACGTAGAATACTGCACAGTTTTATTTATACAAATCCGATCTAGTGTAAGGCTCTCTGGCCAAATCTTTCATTCCGCGCAACTGCCTACCAAAACAACCAAAAACCAATGTACTACACTTGAGGTTGAGTGAGGATAATGAGAGAAAGATGAAAACATAACGAGAGAGAGAGAGAGAGAGAGAGAGAAAGAGAGATAGAGAGAGAGAAACGTCTCGTAAAACATTCCCGAACGATTACTCAAAAACTCTGCATGATATAGAATGTTAAGTATTTACAGTATGAATAAATTACTACAAAGCGACAATACAACCGGGATCACTACTTTTTCGCATCCTCGAGCCCCACCAGCACGGCACCGATTTGATTGAGACGGTTCAGGACACTCTTGTTCAGATTGACGACTGCTCCTTTGGGTACTTTCTGTAAAATGTAACACAGATTAGTTCGTTTTGTTCTGCGGTAAAGAAAGGATACGACTTACTTCAACAACCGCATTGAAGACGTTAGACAACTGCTCGACTATACCGACGAACCCTCTGTACAGTGGTTCATCCTTAACGTGGTTTCCAAAATAGTCTTTTGGCGCTGTTTGATCCACCAGCGCTGGAACCTGGAATGGAAAGGAGGACAGTGAGGGCTTTGGACATTGGTGTTGTGGACAACATCGTAGCCAGTGTGATTCTTTACATTGCCCTTGTCGACGAACGTCTTCTGTACATTTTCCAACTTTGTCAGTATGCTAGAATCAAGGTCTTCCTTCTCCAGTTTCGCTTCACGCATTGCCGGTTGCTCGTTGGACAGTAATCCGTACACCTGAAAGGGATGAAAAAGTGTTTAAATGACTTCTTACCACAAAAAAAGGTCTTGTTCCTAGACAGCTTACCTTGTTGTTGCCGACGTAGGTCACTGTGTTCAGCAGCTCACGGTCAGCTTGGATTTTAGCCTGCGCAGCGTCCGCATTATGTCCAGGCAAGGGCAAACATTGGAGATGGTTTACGAGTGACAAAATGGAGAACACCAGCAACACGCACGCTTGTGGACGAATTGCCATCACGAAGACGCACTTCCGGGAGTTTTAGGAACTAGTAAAAATTCACTTATAAAGCCACTCAAAAGTCCACTTACACCGTACACTTTAACCTCTCAATCATAAACCTGATCAGTTTGATCGAGCTGAGAGAACTGACGCGTTGGACATCTCCGATCGCGTTCGAACGCATCTCGCTGCATGTTTCGCTCGTAGGCCCAAAAATTTCCACCTCTTCGGATTCGTTTCCAAAATCTTCAACGCTTCAATGTGCCCTCCAGCGGAGCAATAGAGAGAGAGAAAAAAAGTAGCGACAAATATTAGCTAACGGCGTGGAGAAGGAGAGCACAATGTACCAAGGCACCACGGGAGGCCAGCCGGTGTCCGATTATCTAACGCAAAACGCAACACACTCGAATTTTGTATGCGCATCGGACAATGGTCTCGGAGGGGATGTTTGGGTTTTCCATCATCATTCAGCGGTGTAGTTGATCATGATGACGCTGATGATGATGATTCGCACGCTTCGCACGGTGCCGGCTTTCGTCGTAGAAGAAGGGGATAGTGCATCTGTTTGTGCCCTCGATTTATGAGGCGTGAATGAGGCACTAAAGCAGGGTATACATGATGCAGTTTTTCAATGTTTTTCAGTGATCGTTTTCAGGTCATGGTGTTTCGTTCGGTTTGTTGAACAGTGCAAACAGTACTATTTTGAGGTACAACTTATTTGCTAACTAAAAATGAATTTATTTTTTGGACTTGCTCACTCTAGCTGATGGTGGTGACTGGGCATAAGGGCTGCTTCCCAAATGATCATGGCATTGTGCAATATCACGATAGTAAAAGAACTTTAAGCGAACCTACATTAAGCACCTTATTAAGTTTAAAACAGGTTTGTTGTTTGTTTTTCTTCGGTGTAATAATTTAACAACAAGACACCACTTTTTATCGCCTCAGTCCAACCAATCCCGCACCGACGTCGTTCAGCTTGTCGTTCGCCTGTTTCTTCAGTCCACCGAGCAGCTTCTTGGGCGCCTGCAAAAAACACCAACAATGTGCAACAAGTTAAATGCACTGCATTGCAATCTTTGCCACAAACTTTCATGCGCCCTTACCGCTATCACCGAGTTGATGAACATGTTCACCTTGGCAGTCGTTTCCACCAGCGGTTTCGTGATGAAGTAGAACTGATCGCCCGTGTTGCCGTACTTGTCCGATTCTCTGATGTTATCGATGATGGGCTCAGCCTGTAATGCACACGGTTTGGGTCAGTTTCTTACCAAATGCAAACAAACTTCTTATTTCCTTACATCGAAAAAGCTTTTCACTTTGTGCTGCAGGTTGTCGTACTTGCTGTAGACGTTGGAAGGGAAATTGTCCACCTCCTTTCGAGCATTGTCCTGATCTGGCGGGTTGTCGTATATTTCCAGTGCGGCCACCTGTCCGAACATTGCAATAAGCTCATCAGGTTTATCCAATGCAACATGAACTCCCCTAAGGGACATTATTTTCCCTCCAAGGCATTATCACTCACATAAGTATTTCCCACTTTGGACACCTGTTTCAGTTCCTCGTCGTACTTTTTGTCACGGAATTCGCCATCACCGTGTCCACCACCGTACGGAGCACCGTTTACCAACAGGAATGCACTAACCACAGACAGAATAGCACTCGATCGTACAATCATGTTTCTATCTATCTAATTTGTATGTTAAGAATCACTCACTATTTACACGTGCTTAAGGGTTAATCTAACTGAACAAATTGATCTGTTCGCTTATGCTAAGGGTTAGTACGATCGAACGTTTCGTGCTGACGGCACGGTTGAAACTGAAAGTGAACAGAACGCTCAGCAACCTCCTAGCACCACGCGCACAGTAAGTCTCGTCACCAACACTGTCCGAGCAGAGCCGTTCGCTCCGAAACGATCTTTCACTCTTGCTCACTCTCCCATCCTGGTCAAACGGTCTAGAAAAGCGACCCGACCGGCTTACAGAAAATAAATCAAACTCAATCCCTTCCCTCCGATTTTCCCTCTTTCACCCGTCGATGTTTAGCACTCCCTTAGCTCTAGCTGCACGCGATCCTTCTACGATCGACAGCGACACACTTGGGTCACTAAGGGGTAGTTGCACTGTTCTGCGGCATTCAGCGTCCATGTGTTTGTGGCGGTGAGTTGGGGAGAGCTGGTAGGGGAGAGGAGGGGTTGATTTTCGAAACCACGACCACATCGTGGCCATATTGTAAGCCGGCTTTTGCGTGGTTTTTTTTCGCTTCTGCTTTTGCCCAATAGTAAACAAGTGAGCCGATATGGTGGCCCCGCTTGGTGTGTTGCTACGATGACGATTACTTAACGCGTTATGCAGTCGGCAAGCTTGACTGACTGACTCAGTGACCGTTTTTTTCGAACGAGGGTTTATGCTCTCCCGACGTGAGGTTCGTCGCTTGCATTGGCGCCAAGTCACATTCACAGAAGATCCCTGTTAACCCTCAGTGAGCAATATACTGATGGGCACCACAAAAGGAGTTAATAAAGGAAAAAAAAACGAATATAAAATAAGAGAAAATACTTCATAGCAGTTTATATCAGTTTGATTTGATTAAATGTTAATATAATGCATAATAAAATCATTACACGCACCCAAAGGGTTAACTACGAAACGCTTCAAAATCAGCTGTTAACCCTACTCCATATCTTGGAACATTATCGGGATGCCTCCGATATATAATTGTGTCTTGTTTGTGTTTAACTTACCCCTCACTTTTACTCTGCAACAACAATTGTGCTATAAAACACATTGTACTACAACTTAAGCAATTGTGCAGGTTTCGGAGCGTAACGAAACAAACGAAACAACCTTTCATCATTTTGTTTATTTGTTATATAAAACGTTCGAAGAGATCTTTAAGTTTTATTCATTTATTCAAAGCAACCAGTTACCCCATCAAACACCTGGATTGGTTGGTTCCGTTCGCTTGTGCCACTTATCCTTCCGACGTCACTTTTGGATTGACAGTGACAATCAAACTGTTTCGCTCCTGGTCTTACGCGGTTAAGGATGACGTACTGAGGGTCAACCGTGTTGTGGTTCTGCATCGACAGGCCCGCTTCCGGTATTCGTTTTTCTTGTCTCCTCCCCTTCCTGGGGACAACCTTGAGCCGTCTCGATGCGTTTTTGTGCCGTGCGAGTGTGGTTCACCTTGTGGTGAAAGTGGCTCAAGGTTGCGCGAGCTACGAGAAGCGATAACGAACGGGAAGCGAAAGTAGTCAACAAAATAGTAAAATTATCGGCTTTTATGCTTTGGAATAACGAAAAGGAAAGTTGTAAGCGGAAAATAAGGAAATTACATTACATCATTCAGTGTACCAGGCACGACGAAAATATCTTAATGTACTAAAGCAGAATAGTATACAATGTTCGTTAGTACCATAAGTTGCTCCCTGTCCCTATCAAGAACAACACTTCCACAACCATACGCCATAAGGGGATGTTTATTTTGATGAATGAATGCACGACAAATCGGATGGAGAAAAGCAATATCCGGTCCTACAGGACGAACAGGCCGGGGTCGGTCTCTTTTTACCTGTTGATTCACTGCACGATTCCCGGGACAAGACAAACATCACCCGTGCACGCTGATCCGGCTGGACTTCCGGAGCCAAATAGTGCTTTGTAACGTTCTTCTTTTGGACCTTAATACCAACAAAAAGAAAGAGAGAAAGAGAGAGAAAGAGAGAGAGAGTGGTAGTTTATTGATTTTGCTGGTTCGTGGAATCTTTTTCGTAGAAGCTCCTTTCATCGTGTCCGCATCCTTTGAACTGTGTTATTATTGAGCCCAATTTTTGAATGGCTCGATGTAATCAAAGCACACACGAAAGAGTTTCAAGCATTTCCGCTGAAATCACGATTCCGGTCACGGGTCGAAGAATTACAAAGCCACTGTTCACGTTGCTGTACCTTAAGTACACCGGCGGGACCTATCAATTGCAGGGTGGTACTATGCCACACAACACGGAACGCAACAAAGGCACAATGCTCCCGGTTGGAAATGAAATATTAATCGTAAAGAAAAAAAAGGAAAAGGATGCTGGACTCCACACGCCCAATCCAAGACAAACGTGTATAATTCCATTGTTGGATGCGAACAAAAAAATCAATTGAAAACCACCACGGGAGACATAGGGCGCTATGTCGCGTGCTCGTAACCTCACCAAGAAACGTGTACCCAAACGCGATCCAGTCACTCGTGTCGTTATATTATCATGAGCCGTACGTAGGACCGGGCAGGACGTACGAACACAGTGGAGGCAAGGAATCCCAGGAATGAATTTCTGATTTATTTTCCAGCTTTTTCTCGACCCTTCCGAGTAGCGGCAACGTGAGAAGGGATGCTCGCACGCCAAATATTCTCCATCGGAGCAGGTGCGAACAGAGGTATGCTAAAGGAAGGTTAAACATCTTGGGACTAATCAACTGAGCTATCTGCTTACTCCAAACTGTCATTTCACTCGCTCTTTCCTTCGCAAGGGCGAACGAACTTATGCTGCTGACGGTGCTGAATCACCATCGTACGTTCTCGCGGACATGTGACGCCATTACCCGACTCGTGTAGCAATCACGTGTTAGAAATTGTTGACGTCCTCTTTGGCGGCCGAGAAATGAACCGAGTGACGAAAGCCAGCATACCGACCAGCGACATTCCAAATTTACTATCAGTGGTGACGTACGGTGACGCACCCGTGTATGTGATGCGGGCACGTTTTCTGTTGCTTTCCCACCGGAAGTGCTCGCGAATCCGTGATCGGTGAAAACGTTTATCGAATAGTAAGGACATACCAAAGCCAGCGGGAGAGAGAGAGTGAGTGTGAGGGAGAACGGAACTTAATTAAAAGTTGGGCTTCGACGGTCCACGGGTGATGGTTTTTCGTTTTTTTATGCTGTTTGGTAGTGATGTGTGACGCGATATGGGTGGATTGATTTTAGGTGATTCGACAGAATTAACGAATAATCTATTAAATATAGCATTCTTTCAGTAGGCGTGATTATCGAAAGGAAGTACTAGGCGCTATAAAACGCCCAGAGTTATGCAATTTACATTACAGCAGTTCTCTTACTCGATTTACTAACGGCGTCTACATCATGTCTCACACGACGAGCAGGTTTTATAAAATATCGATTTATTAAAATATTATTTAAATGTTTCATTAACATAAGCTAGACATAAACACACCATTGTATGTCTTGATTATGTTCCATTGTGTTTAAAAGGCTATGAAAAGCTAACCTACTATGTTTATTATTTATCCTTTATTTGTCACTTTGCCCTTGTGACAGCACATTACCGTTGCTGTAACATGATTCCAACTGCTGTTCTTAAACGTGGAACTGGCTTAGTTGTACGGATATTTGTGAGTAGTTTTCGCAAACAGATCTCCCATGAGCGAGCTGTGAAAAAGGATAAAAATAATTAATATACAGCTCCTGCTCTGATACCACCTTTGTGACTTACTTTCCCTGAGGCATGAAGTAACCCATCTTGAAGTTATTCGGCCACGAACTAACAGCGCGCGTTGTGGGGCAATAGTACGGATTGGCCACAGCCTTAAAGTCGAACGAGAAGGCTGCATTGTAAAAGATTGGGCACAGATCGTGTGAGCTTATCAAGCCGGCCGCAAACTGTAGCCAGCCACAGTAACCCATCAGCCAGTCCTTGTGACAGACGCGACGTGACGTACCGATGTCACTGCTCGTGTGTACACACTGTACCTCCGTCGCAGCATCCATGACGCTCAGTGAAGTGTAGGTTGCGTTCGTATCGAACGCAATACCCACAGGATCACAAGCTGTGCCAGGAAAGGATAGATAAGCGATAACGTTAACATATTCTGAGACTCTACCGTCGATTCTTACCATCGATCCGTCCCAACTTCAGTGGCGCAAGATTACGTCCGGCCTGGAAAGCGACCTGCGATCCAAGACTGAATCCGTACAGCATCCCATTGGCCGGTGTAACGCCGAACGAGATCAACTGACGCAACTTCTTCTCCAGTGTGCGTGCGATCGGATCCACCAGCCTNAGCTGTGCCAGGAAAGGATAGATAAGCGATAACGTTAACATATTCTGAGACTCTACCGTCGATTCTTACCATCGATCCGTCCCAACTTCAGTGGCGCAAGATTACGTCCGGCCTGGAAAGCGACCTGCGATCCAAGACTGAATCCGTACAGCATCCCATTGGCCGGTGTAACGCCGAACGAGATCAACTGACGCAACTTCTTCTCCAGTGTGCGTGCGATCGGATCCACCAGCCTTGCTACCGTGAAGTAGTCATTATTGTCAGCGATGACACTGTAGTCCAGACAGAGGATACAACCCTTCCGGTGGATGATAAAATTGTTGAGCGTTTCACGCACCCATTGCGTGATGCTGCAACCTTCGGACCAACCGTGCAACACGACCACAAACGGTTCGGCGGGCTTGCATCCAAACGCAGCAAAGTTCGTCTCAGCGGTGGTCTGCTTCGAGAACTTGCTTTGTGTCCTGCATGCACGGTAACACCAGAAATGGAGGTTATTCCGTTGAATTAAATACTTCGTCACGAAACAAATACGCACCAGTCGTAGATGAGAAAAGTGATGTCCGTATCGTAGTTATAATTGGTATTACCAAAGGCAGCATTCGCTTCATGTAAACCAAGCATAATCACCATCGACCACACGCACACCATGGAAACGAGGCTCATTTTCAATCAGCGTCCGTCAACAACCTAGTTCACTACCCGTTGCTAGGGAAAATCGCAATTAAATGAAACGCACACGGGCACACAATTAATTTTGTTCTGCCAATTCAGTCAACAAGTTAGAACAGCTTTGCCGGACCTCAATCAAAGCACGCCAAGCTAAATCAACTTCACGTCCACACCGGTTCACCGACCGGCAGTAAATGCAGCAAATGCAATTTTTTGGAAATGCACACACCGCCGAATCGCATCTGAATGTTGCAGTTTGTGATGCATCCCAGCAAAAAAAAGAGAAATATACAAACAAATATTGCAAACAAAGCGGAAAAGGATAAAAACCTGATCTTATTCGGTTATTTCAGTGTTTTTTGCGTCTTTTTTGATGCGTTTTATTTGTACACTCCCTTTTTTGATTCTCATTCTAATGTGAGATTGAAATTCGTTTTTTGTGCGTTTTGCTCCTCATCTTTGTCTGCTGTTTCTCTCAATTTTGTTGTTGGTTTTGTTTGGCTTTTTTTTCTTTTTTTCATATTCAGCATCAAAACTTCCATCCGATGTCGGGATTATCGGATTACTTTTCCAGGGCCTGGTAAGGCTCGATGCCGTTGCTTCTGTTCCGTTTGAGTTCGAATTGGTCCTGATTTTTTTTTTTTTTTTTTTGTTGGGATGGACCCCACCAGTGCGGAATGGCTGTGGAGGTCACTGCAGGAGAATTTCGATTCCATTCTCCAATGGTTCGTATTTATGAGCTGATGATAATCTGTCGTTGTATGGAGCGTTCGCATGGTTTCCCGGGCATTCAGTATGATGACCGGCTTAATTAATGCGAGTTCGTAATGCTATTTAAGCGCAGAGAAGTGGAGCGAAATTTAGATGAGTTACTCAAACTATCCAACTCGCTCAGCTAACCGTGTGTTGATTCTACTCAAATGTCTTAATTGGTTCTCAACAGCCTAATGTCCTAATAATGGCGCTTGAAAATATTACCAAAATGTTCTACGTATAAACTTTACTTAGCATATATCCATTGCACGTTTGGTTTAAATTAACTGGCGACACCAGAACACCTCGAGTCGGTTTGTAGAATAAGACATTAAAAAAAACTTTGCATACCTTCAGGCGCATTGAGCAATCGAACGCAAAGGTACGCTTCGTACCCAATAAAATCAATTGATTGTAATCCAATTAACTTATGTGTTCCACCATTGTCCGTGGTAGAATTCTTCTGAGCACGAGGTTTTTTTGGGAATTGTAGAAAAATTGAATTTTCTCCGCCTTGTCGTACTTCTCCTTTGTTGAAGACATTTACGACGGTTAATTCGGATGCCCTGGTGACAAGGTACGATCTTTAATTTCACTTGACATTTACTCTACGCTACCGATTCTATCAATTCTATTGAAGTAAAAAAAAACTCACCAACGTCGCCAGTTCTGCGTAAAAATGGAAAACAAATCATCCAAAATCCATCAAAGAGGAAAATCTTTCACCGTCACGTATCGATTTGGCTCCCCGAGGATGTTGTTTTTCACCAGAAGCTGGGAATTACGGATCTTTCAAGTATTTTCGCTTCGCTGTTATTTTCTCTCCCTGATCTCAATGACCTTTACCATTGCTAGCAATACTTGCCAGTCTGTATTGGCATGGCACAGCCTCGTGCCCGGCGTTGTTTTGATTCGCGATAACAAGTGGACAGAATGCAAAAATAGAAGAAAAACGATCAGGCTAAGCTGTTTCCGCAGGACACGACCTCATTAAGTGCCAAACGCTCGAGAAGCAATTCCAAAAGAATCAAGAACGTTCTAGGTTCATCATTATTCATCAGTCACTATTGTGACACACATCAGCCAATGGCCGAACAGCATCCGTTGTTGTGTTGTGCAGTCGGGTGTTTGCTCCAAACGGTTACACACTCCTGTTCAAATCGTGCCTTCAAAACAACCTGTTGCATTGGTTTGGACAATTCAAACCATTCGTACGTTTCGGTCGGGGGAATAGAGAACAAAAACGAAAAAGAAATCTTCCATTTCATTGCCACATCAAACGGAAAAGCTTTCCCTGGTAGTTAGTAGGAAAAGTTTGCATCGCATGTACGCAGTGATGGGAGCTGTAATCGGAGGCAGGACAGAGGGAAAAGGGGATGTCTCTTGTCGTCTTTGCCACTCCCTTCCACTCACACAATCAGATCGTTTCCCGATGATTAAAAGCCATTTGCAGAAGTTCCGGGCTATCAGCAGCTCAGATGTTGGATTTCGTTTTTTTCCTCGTGTCCTTGCCATCTCTCGCTGTTTCTCTCTCTCTTTCTCACCTACAAGTTGAGTTGCCATTTCGTCTCTCACTTTCTAGAAACTGCTCCCAATTGTCCCTCAAGTGCGTACGCAAACGACGGTTGTACGTTAGGTGTGTCTGCAGAGCTTTCAGCCGACATTCAGCCGAGTGTCGATGCGATCTCAATGACCAATATATTCAATTTATTTCGTCCTTTGTTTCGTAAATTTTGAAAGAAAAAACACATATTACGATAAAGAAGACGAATAAAAATAATCGTACATTAAATAGTATACATTTAGGCGCACTGTTTAAAGACACGCTCTGTGTTTTGAAGATCGGCTACGAGCTCTAGGTTTTACGCTACGCTCTACTACTCGTCTGAGCAGAGTGGAAATACACCACCCACCGTCGCCCCGAATTACTCTCCTCCACCCACCCTTCTCTCCTCGATCCTGTCGGGTTTTCCACACGCTTTGGTGAACATGTGCCAAGCTTTCGACGTCGTCGTCCACCGAAAGCAGGCACGGTTGCCGATGGGAAGCGTTTGTTCGCTGAACTCAGCTTCTCCAGCTGAGCTGTATTTTCGGACCTGCATCTCGTTCTAGCCGGGCATCTTCTCACTTTTTCACGTGATCACTTGGGCGTACTAAATTTAAGCATCTACTTGACTGAGCACGGCCATTAACGATAAGAAGAGGCTTATCGAAACATTCGGCAAACGGTAGCGGGTCAAAATGTTGACAATTTTTGCGCTTGTGTTGATCGATGCGCAGCATACAATCACCGAATAAATAAGAAAAAATAAAAATAATTTATTGCCTATTAATTAGTATATGAATCATCCTGTAATCGTATAACCCTTACAGAATAATGCAGAATAATGCAAAACACATTAAAAAAAATGTGTGATTAGAATAAGAATAAAAATGATTTGTTTCCTTTATAACAATCCTTCAAACTTCCAGCAGGACAAACCAGCACGAGCTCAAAATAAAAAAAAAAAATGCCGGGAAAATGTAAGCACTAACGTCTGCCCATCAGATCTGCCGGGACGCCGTTCAATCGTGTGCGAAACATCGGAGCTTTGGCGCTTCGGGAAAAGCTCTCAAATAACTCTCGATTTCTATCCATTTCTTGCTCTCACTGTTGTGGTGATGGAGAGGCCGCACTCGTGCCAGATATGGCATATAAAGGGCATGGTTCTGCTGCTGTGCGCTATCATTCGTTATCGTGTTTCCATCGGTGCTGCAACGGCTCAAACATCAACGTGATTGCTTCTTTAGTCAAAGTTCGATGCGCTTTGATCGATTTGGTAGCGGATTTGTGTTTTAGTGGCGGTAAAAAAAAATCAAAAGAAATAATTCTTTTCCAACTACGAACAAACGATAATTTGTGCTAAAAGTGTATAAATTTAAATGCAAAACGTCTTATTACAAAGTGTCAATAAAATATTGTGTATAATTCTTATCTAAAACGCCACTATAAAACATCGTGATTTTATCAGTTAGTGTCACTATCAGTGTACCAGCTTTGTAGAAAGGTTTTGTCACACAACGTGTCCGTGTGTATCCGGTGCGATATTTGAATATTCCTTCCACAAGCAACACCCGTTTGATGTTGGTAGTTGATTAACTGTGACCATTCGCATGTCGTATGCTTTGTGACAGCTTTGTGTGTAAGTGTGTGCTCCTTTTTGATTCGGATCTCATCGCCTCCACCATAATTGCCCTTGAAGTTTGGTATTAATTAGCAGTGGCCACGGAACCACAGTTGGTGTAGAACAGAAGAGGAAAAAAAAGAAAGGACGAACCACAGCAGGCAGCAGTGGACAGCGAAAAAAAAACAAAACCCTTTTCTCACATAAAAATCCTAGTGAGTGATACACATAAAAGAAAAGCACCGAACGTTATCCATACGTTCCGTGGAAAAGGCAATCGTGCACGATCGCATCCTAATCAACCGAGAACGTCACAGGGTGTCTACAGGGTGGTTGCTGGGTGTGTGTGTGTGTGTGTGTGTGTGTGTTTTTATGATTGCATCGTGAAATTATTATTACCATAATCATCTGGCCCCGTCTGACGAAGGACGACAGCGAAGGATCGAGCACAGCACATCCGTCTGCAGTCTGCGGCCTAGAGAGGACGCACCACTTGCTGGACAGCAGCTCCGAAGTACGTTTGATGTGTATCATGTTGCTAAATTATTAGGGTTCCTCGGTAGTTGATGTCATCATCTTTGTGTCTTTCTGCTGAATTTTGCCTTCCCGATCGATTCGAACGTTTGGTGATTTAGATGGAGATAGAGAACTGTGACGAGTTGCATGAGAAATATTTCAAATTGCTCTAAATCTGTTGCTAAAACGGTCAAATTGTGACACAAATTGTGAATATGATCGCAACAAAATAATTTTGTATGTAAATTGCATAACTTTAGGCGGGTTCTTCAACAGAGTAAATAATGTACCGCTTAAACTTACACCACCATTTGCAGTAAACAACGTTTAATTTCACCACACCATTAAGTAGGCTCTGTACGCAATCTACCAAATACGTCACATGTAAATTTATAACGTGCCAGTAAATATGATCGAAATTAATTTGATCGGCCACCCTAACCACATGTGATTAATTTTGGCTTGCCTGCTCGCCACTAACATTATTAAACATCGACGTCATTGGCTCGAATCACATTCGATACATTCGAAGAATTGCATGACGCTTTCGTGTGAACTTATCCAATTCAATTTCTTTCGCGTTTTGGGCCACCAGGTGACTACATCCGGTGAAAAATTGAAACATCAAATTAATTAAAGTTCGTTCGAACTAATCACCACAAATGCTGTTCAAGCGCTGTTGGGCCCGTGCAAGATCGAATGTAAAGCAACGTTCATCCATTATATTCCTGGACCTGGTCCTGGTGCAGATAATTAAAATCCGGCGAACAAATGTCGCACGGTCCACGGTGCAGCTGGGCGTGGTTCAGCTGATGGTGCCCATGTTTTGCTCTTCTCTTTATTCAGTTGGTTATGTTTTCCATAAGCATTTTTCTTCGTAAATACGCCACAAGAAAATGAACCAACAACGAAATGATAGTAATGCTTCTGTGTTAATTATATCGACCGAAATGGCACGTTAAACAGCTTCTCGGAAAATCATCCATCACTCAGCAGCTCCTTAATTCCTAGCGGCACAAGTGCTGCGGTTCTGATTGTTGGCGATCAATGTTTCGAAGGAAAAAAATCCATTTTTTCCACGAAAAAAAGAAAAACACTTTAACAAACCGAAAACGAACCAACGAGCCGCATACTTAAACCGTTTTGTTCACTTCCTTTTTTCGGGTTTTGGTTTGAACCTGCGCGTTAAGATCGCTCTTCGCACCATTTGCATGATATGACAACAGTTGATTCGCTGATGTGAAGTTGCTTTTTCCATACGCAAATTTTTGGCAAAAGAAACACATACGAATTTCCTGCTGTTTCGATTCGTCTGCTGGCGTTGGCGACGACAGATGAGAAAAGTTTTTGCTTCACACAAATCACAGGTACATGCGTCGTTGTCGTCGGGGAACCGAGCTTACTTAACTTCTCGGAAGGCGATAAAATCTGATCCATTAGCATCCACCGCTGGGGAGTGTAGCGGGCACTCCTTGGAGTCACCCTGGGGGAATTCGCAGAACATCGGATGTAAACAGTTGCGCTTTGTTTGATAACTTACTGTCCGTGTCTAGCATCTGGACTGGAAAATGATTGCTTTTGGGCGTGCAATAAGCACCAGGTGTGTGTGTGTGTATGTCAGTGAGCACAAGGTGGTGAAGTGTGATTTAAAGAGTATTACCCTTTTTTGACATTTAATCAAAATTTGTGTCGGCTCGTTCCATGCAGAATACTGTCGCCAAAGTTCTTGTCCACTTGGGAAAAAATACAAAATTTACCAAACTTTTACACGATTTCGAATGTAGTACACTGTTTACTTTCCGGGTAATAGCTTACAAAAAGCGACGGAAAATTCTCTCAAACAGGCGAGCGAAAGCAAACAAAAAAATACAACCTCCAAGGTGTTTAGTAGCTTAGGAAGCTACCCGCAAAAAATAAAAGCGCCCAAAATGGAATCAAATGTTTGTTCACTTAATTACGCTTATCTTACGACCACGATGAACCCGCCCGCTGACACGCTCATTGCAGAGATAATTAAAAGCACGGATCAACACGAAAGGAGTAAATTAGAATTTTTTGGTTTAGAAAACTTTCCGCATCTCGTACTCGTAATGGCCAAACCGGCAAAAGGCTCGACCTGAACCCATATTCGCACCGTATTCGGTATGGGACGGTTTACTTGCGGAACCTTCATCATGTTAGGAACCGCTAGGCAAAAACACGGCCATGTGGCCAATGAACGCTTGTTCCAGAAGATTAAACCATCATGTCTCGGTGGCACTGCAAAACAATGATAAAAAAAGCAAAGAGTCGTACACTCTAGTCCATTTCTAGGAAAGCATAGCCGTCCCGTCGTCGCCGGATGTTGGTCGTCAGTGTGCATTGGAACAGTTTTGACCCGGTCGCGGTCTGTGTTGATTTTGCCGACAGAAGGCTTCGGCAAACCGTTCGCTTCTTTCTTCGCATTGCTCGCATGAGCTAGCATCCTGGAAGATGTCCAGATACCGGGAATCGAGCCAGTATCGGGACCGGACGTCCCTTTTGACGGAAGTGGTACGATGTTTTCTGCTTCCTGCACCCTTGTTTGCTTGTGTGATTCTGTGTGTGTGTGTGAGTGTTTTTTTGGGAGGCATTAAGTAAACCGTGGTGAAAAATTGTTTTAAAACTCGAAAGTTATCGAGTTGGGTACGTTGGGTTTGGGGAAATTTGGCTTAACGCCAACCGGGCAGGTCGTTCACTTTTTCAAGTATGCCGTAGTGTTGCCATCCCGTACACAGGAAAGGAAAAGTTATCGGATAAAGACGCGGTACGCCCCAAAATCCCTACGTTTTCGATAAAACCACACGAGATTCTTTCGTTCAGACGAAGTGAGGCATGCCCCCGGTTCTGGGAATTGCCATTTGATTTGGAAAGATGTGCGCATATTAGCATTAACGGTACGAGCAGGGACCGACAATACGCTACAAACGAGAGAGAAGAAAAAAAACATGTGCTCTCGAGGTACAGGTTTATAGAAAAGTTGCATTAAGCAAGCAATTGAAAAGAGAAATGGAATTAATTGCACAACAAGCGAAGGCACGTGTGCTAAATAAATTGTAAGCCACACGTGAGCCCAGGTGATTTCCAAAAATCGTAACGAAGACCCTAACCTCCAGTCAATAGAGAAGGATGAAACCTTGAGAGGGAGAAAAAAAAGACACCAAACTCAAAAGGTAGAATAGGAAAAGAACGATGAAAAGGTTTCCTTCGCCTGGTACCGCCATTTTGCAAGTATAAGTATAAAAGGAAAACGACTTCATCATCAGCTCGCACAGATGCTCGCTTACAAAGCAGTGCCGACAGATAGACCATCCCTCAAGATTGATTGGGCCGCGCATCCCGTGCTGAGTCCCGTGCTGTTACCTTTCGTGCAATCAAATAAAAAACACAGAAAACAAAACCGAAAGGTACTCATACTGCTCCTGAGGGAAATCTTTCCTTTCTGCTTGCCACACCATTTTCCCTGCCATACCATGCCCGTTCGGACAATCAATCGATCGAAAGAAAGACCGATCGAACCGGGGTGGAACACTTATAGCGTCTTTATTGCACACGGGCTTTGGAAACCAATGAAATATTGGAATGTTAAAAAAGTGCACAAATTAATAATGTTGAGACACCCATTCCCCATCACTGTGGAGGGCATGAAATGGAGTTCATCTGTGGCGATGAAGCCCTTATGTTTATGAGAGCAAAACTAAATAAAATCATTTCCTCAAATATCACCCTCGGTTGGTCGGTCGGTCGGAAGTAATTATGAACTATTGGCCCATCATCATGAAACATTTCCCAGCGACTAGTGACGTACCGTGCGCCTCCATCGGGATATCAATTTCCTTCATTTTAATCACTTTGGAACGATGGCTTACGCAGGTTATCGTGCCTTCTTTGCTTCTCGCGACCAGCAACCGTAAGACACCGCATACAGCTGCAAAAGAGCGTAGACGCAAAAAAGAAAACGACACAAAAATTCAATCGCTACAGTGTGCTGGTGGAATTAATCATGTTTATAGTACTATTGATTGTGATTAATAAACAATCGCGTGGAGGACACCCGGCGGATGGAGGGGCGTTCTATGGCTTGCAATAGCCTACTATGTCTTCCCTAAGTAGACGATGTCGATGGTCGTGATGGATGGTCGAAGGAGAGTGTCGATCCGGTCTCCATCCGTTCTCCAACCTCCAACGCACCCACTTCCGAATGCTCTTGCGTCCCTATTTACACTGCGGAGAAGTGTTATCGAATAAAAACGCTTATCGTCGATAACAACATGTTCCGATGGCAGACGATATACGATATCGCGCACACTCTCTCTCTCTCTGTCTCTCTTCCTTTCCTGGGCACCGCCATGACGGGACCGACCGAGCGAAACGGTGACGATGGCATCACTTTCATCGCCATTTTGCACCACCCTGGCCTGGTCTGGTCAGGGTGGTCCACACTTCCCCTACTCATCCCCGCTGTCCCAGTTGTCACTTCCCTTTTGCTGTTTTTCGCTGTGGATTCGCTGAAATCTAATCTAGCCTAATCATGCCGTTCGGGTTCGGGACGCAATCGAGATGACTACGGAGAGACTTTCAGCTTTTGGACAGTAAATTGTTGGGACGTTGGGATGGCGATGTACAACAACAGGTCCATTGCAGTTGGTCCTGGCAGGCGCAATGCCATCGCTTTGCTCCACTGGTGCCCGACGGCATGGCCTACTTTGAACGAGCAGGTTGCCTCATCGGGCGACGTGACCCGTTTTCGTGAAGGAATCTGCTCCATTTCCAACTCCAACACTCGTACACTGATTGCAAACTCATGTTCCACACGTTGGCTGCGTCCGGTAGATTGCTATTGCTCAATAAAATCCATCTCCTTCCAGCGCTGTAACGAGCACAAGTTTCGTGCGATTAATAGTGACTATCCGTACGAAAATTGAAACCAAAATACTACTACAACCGTGTCTGTGACCGGGATTGGTCAACGAAGTTAGTTGGTTTGACCACTTGAGCTCACCCTCGAAATGCTAAATCCTCAAACATTTGGCAACCAGTACATGCTCCACTACTAGCTGTACGACGACACTCTGTGCTGCCAGTGCTGTGATATGGTTGCTTCTTACAAAAACGAAATAAGCAGCTTCTCCTGCTGCTCCCGGAAAAAGTGGTCCAGTTTATGGAAAAGTGTTTAGCTCAGCAGGACCACCACCACTCCCGTCCAACTATGCGGGCTGCTATGACATACATAATAAATAGTGCCCCGGCTCTCCATTTCTTCCGGAAATACGTCCGTACTGGACGATGTAAGAGCTTTACCCCATGGAAAGAGGATGGTGCGCTTGGGGAAGGGAGACTTTTTGTGTTCATGCAAAATGAGTGATCGTGTACAATTTCTGGTCGGTTTCATCGATGATTTTGTGTTCTGCTCCACCACGATGCCCGGAGCGACGATTCGACGGTGTCATAATGGATACCACCGGAAGAATTTGTCGCTGACACGGTAGTTAAGTATGTCGCTTCATGGGAAAACTAGCTCCCGGAAGGAAAGTTTGGGAAAACCAATCTCGAGATACTTATGCGAGGTTATGAAAGCTGCTAGAGGCAACGGCATTCCTAGCAACTAATACTACACTCTGTGGAAGAATTACGATTTTCTGAGCAAGTTTTTGCATCGTCACTGTGTTTTGAAAACCCATCGAATCTATTTGGAGAGAAATTAATTGTAATATCCAACCCAATCTAGTAACCTGAGTATTTTAAATATATATAAATATATAAATATTCTAACGCCATCTGTTGCAAAAAGCACTTAACTAACTGTAGCTTTTTGGGATATTTAAATGATTACTTATCTAGTAACATAGTTTATTAATAATGACAAAACTTTATCGAGCTTTTAAAAATTAAGAACAACCGATTTGACTCCAATCAGTGTGGAACCTGTTCCGATTGTAATGCATGCACCACTGTGCTGCTGTACATCAATTCCATCAAAACCACAAATTACAACCGGTACAGCTGAACAATACATTATTTTCACATTTTACACCTCTGTATGCACGCTCAGTCTGCGGTCGCCCAAACATCGCAAACCCGACCCGGCNAACATAGTTTATTAATAATGACAAAACTTTATCGAGCTTTTAAAAATTAAGAACAACCGATTTGACTCCAATCAGTGTGGAACCTGTTCCGATTGTAATGCATGCACCACTGTGCTGCTGTACATCAATTCCATCAAAACCACAAATTACAACCGGTACAGCTGAACAATACATTATTTTCACATTTTACACCTCTGTATGCACGCTCAGTCTGCGGTCGCCCAAACATCGCAAACCCGACCCGGCAAGCGACACAATCATTAATTAGTGGAAAATGCTGCACTGCATTAGCGTTTCAATGGCGCGTTTGATTCGTGCCGTCCCGTTTTCCACTCGATGCACCGGCCGGTGGTATCAGTGCGCACCGATCGAAATGGATAAGGTCTCATCGATAAATCGCCATTGTTATGGCGTGCGAAAAGGACGAGTGTGGCAGTGGATGGCGAGGACAACATGTGGGAAAAACGATACATTTGCCTCCAGTGGACTGGATGCACCGGGAAAAGCGTTGCATTTACCACGCGAACATAAAACTTTATCGACTTGCCGGGCTTTACGCAGTAGGAAGAACACATGCCTGGCCATCGAAGTCGTGAGTGTGTCGTGGTTTGAAATTTAATCAGCTTAAATTATGCAGCCCATCTGCCGCACCTTCATCGGTATGCGGTCCAACGGCAGCCCGGAAGCCCGATGCAACAGGTCCAGCCGCTGGTGCATTTTTCACTGACGTTTCCTTTTTTCTTATTATGCCATATTTTTATTATCATAATATGATGGTGCTTATCTGACTGCCGGTCTGCTGGTCGGTGTGAATGGAATATTGAGTGGTTAGGAAAACAGTGATCCGAGCAGGCTGCAGCAGTGGAGCAGTGCAATGATGGAATGGTGATAGATTTTCCTTTATTCCCGTTGGCGCATTTTGCGGTCGAAAGCATACGGTGCCTGCGACACGTGTATGAACTCGATGCTTTTCTTTTTGTTTTATCGAATGATGGCCGGTGAAAAAGGCAGAGAGGGGGTGAGGAAGTGAGGGGTGAGAATGCATGCGTGGGATGATGTTGGGGGCGGGGTCACATTATCAACGCTCTTATTACTGATAATCATCCATTTTGCCGGAGGAAGTCATAGCACGTCCTGTGCAGAGCATATCCTCCATCGCACTGGATGTCCTAGCTGGCCACGTACCAACGCATCACAATTGTTCACTTTTGTTCACCGCTCCTCGAGCCCGACCCAATCGAACTCTTCCTTCGTTTGTTTTTTGTTTGTCCTACGAATTGCATTTTTTTCCTTCCTCGAAACATCTTACACAGCGACCTAGCCGGTGATGGGTATGATGAGATACATCGGGAGTGAGATTGTTGATTGCACAGTGACACAGTGCGAACTCTTCGATTGTTCGTCCCGATCCCCGGCACGTTGCACCATCAGTTTGCCAATTGTGCAGTACGAATGGCGCGTTTTTACCGTTGAAAAGTCACGTCCTTCACGATCGGTCGGAAACACTTCATCCGTCCGCAGGCACCCACGCACCCCGTTCCCACCGATTTCGCAGCCACGTGGACAGTGACTTAGCGAGGTGGCGCTTGTTTATTGATTGGCAATTGGGATTAGAGGAAAAACGGTGGTTCGGCTGTGGTTTCCTTCATCTACTCTGTTGTGGCCGTACGTGCCTATAGACGAGTTGTAGTTCTACGCAGTGGCGCGCGTTTGTTGCGTTCTGCTGTTTGGTACAGGGAAAACACTTAGAAAGCAACCGATGTTCCTTACCGCTGGCAACAGGAAATGTAGGTCAACAACTTTAATTGAATATTTTGTCAACAAATAACCGATCGACGGATGCAAAGCGCAACAAAACGATCAAATAGTAACGATATTGTGTTTTGTTGTATTGCATACATTTAGGCGCTTCGTTATGAAGCTGACAGAAAACGCCCTGCGTTATGCAATGTACTCAATTAAAATAATTAATAATTTTTCCCGACAAGGGATTGAATATTTCTGTTATTTCAAATCAATCGTCTACAAATAAAACATAACTCGAACAACATTGTAACTCAGTCATCAATACACAATCCGGATCAAAAGCTCGTATTCTTCTGAAAACTTTTGATGTTCATCGAGAACCGAGATCGCTTTAGGGTTTTTTGCAAATTTCATTTGAAGCTGTACACCATACAATGTTACAACCATAGCGACTGTACCGAACGGGATGCAACATAAAGCTCACTGGCAATGGATGGATGGATTTAAGCGCTAAAAAATAAACCCCCAAACCATTACCAATCTAATACACGGCGGCACAACCTTCGGCTCCCATTGTCCCGCAGGGATTGTATGATGGCCCTTGAACGAATGTATCCCAGTAGCTGCTCCGATCAAAATTGTATAAGTGGAACGGATTAATCGGATTTTCCAACCTGGTGGAAAATCCTCACGAAAGATGCGCGGGCGTTATGCGATGCTTTCAGCAAAAGGAATCGTGAACGGACGGCAAAAACAGATGAACCAGCTTGCCCTTACAACCTGTTGCTGTTTGCCTCACATCCATAAACCGAGCAGAGAAAGAAATGGCAATGGACAGTAATTTGGCACCGGCCGGAAGATGAAGGGTATGAAAATAAGGCTTCAAAATGTCACAAGCTTCTTTTGCTTATCGAAGCTGTCATTGTGGACGTCCGCTTATCCTCAGCTCGACCGGCACTAAACCTGAAATGTCCCTGTACCGATGTGCAAAGTGGAGGAAACGCACGGAATGAATTCCTTTTAAAGTACAACCACACCTTGGCTCGGTAGGCAGCCTACGCCAACTCTCGTCGTCTTTGAAAGTGACTTCAAACGACCGACGATTCCGGCCGGCATCAAGCGATCGATGGCAGGCTGCGTCAGAAAAGGGAGGAGTGTATTGGGGGGGAAGGGTGTTTATTTTTTTGACAACAAATATGAGATTCATCTTCCTATTCAAGCAGGGAAAGCGTGTTACGACTGACGGTTGCGAATACAGGGAACGTAAACTTTTCCGTCTGTCAAGGTGGAATGCATTCTTCAATGCTCCGGTTTGGCAACGGCATCAATGTGCCAATGGTACCTTTTGCGCTACGCTGAATATTGCTGGTTCATTCCATTCCATTTACTCGAAATGCCACTTTCGAATAGCAGCGTACGTTCCGATTGGTTTGCAATTTGTATCTTGGCATACTTTGTACCTTCCAGCTGTGTCGAGCCGTCTGCAAGTCTGGACAACTGTGGCAAAGATCACTTTTTCGAGCAAGAGAGTGATACAGTTCGGGAAACTTTCAAAACTTCCTTGCGAACAAGGTTCTCATTAGCAGACGAGCAGACGAGTTTGCGATGATTCTTGTGCCAGTTCTTCAGCTGGTTAGACCCTTGTATCATGTCTAATGAGAACTTCTCGTGTAATTGTAATTCGCAAGCAACACAATACCAAGTAGTTAAGAGTTTCCCGTTCAAGGACTCCGATTTCGCTCAAGTGGTTGTATTTTACCTTTTTTCGAGCGCCTTCCTTTCGTCTGTCGGCTATATTTGTCATAGTTCTTACCGTCGGCTTGAGGTTTGTATGTTTTTTTTTCATAAGAGGCTATAAATAAATCGCCCCTCAGTCGACAACCTCGCAACAATCTATGCGACAGATTGGCGAAACTAAGAAAAGGGAGAGAAAATATCCTCTAGCAGGAAGATATCTATTTCTTAAGGTTTTTTGAATGTCTGATCATTGCAACAGACAGAGTCATGCTTGCTCACTCTAGCACCGACGAAACCACTAATGGCAGGCGAGATGAGATGTGTTGTTGTTGGTGATGAGTGTGGTGAAAAGCTGGCTAACAATACACCTCCAAACCTTCGTGGGAAGCAGTATCAGATTTGTGATATTTACCTTAATAAAAGAGTCTTTCTTCCCATTTTTTGGGAAACCGCAGGAACCGAACAGGTGCACCTATGTTTGCGTTGAATAGCTGTAGGACTTCATTTGCTCATCCATCGAGAAATGCGTTGCCATGGGATACGCTGCGGTGATACGTTTGAGCGCAAGGCTCTTGAAGGTTACGAGACGCATAAGAGTTGGATTTTAGCTACTAACGAACTTTTGCATAGAATTCGAGCGCATTTCTCAATAGAACATCCACTAATGAACGTCATTCCATTGCAGGGTTCTTCGTTCGCTTTTTCATTTCTCCATTGGACAGCGCATCAGTGCGCTCACTTCGACACGATTGCGCTACTCGACGCCATGCCGGGCACTTGCCACCGGCTACGGATACCATCGATCGTTTCCAGTCGCTCCTCGAAGAGTGGCGTTGGAGCGTCATCATCCACATCCTCGTCGTCGGCGGGTGTCTCCACAGGACCTTCGATTGGCGATGACGATCTGTTCGGATGTGATGGTGGTTTGCCGTCGTCTCCACCGGCTACGGTCAAGAAGGAACGCCACCGGGTAACGATGATGGGCGCGGCACGTGTTGGCAAATCATCCATTATCTCCCAGTTCCTGTACGAGAAGTATCTGTCACGCTACAAGCAAACGATCGAGGAGATGCATCGCGGTGAGTACGAGCTGCCGGATGGTTCGAGCTTGACGCTGGACATTTTAGACACGTCCGGGTCGTACCAGTTTCCGGCCATGCGTGCCCTCTCAATCAACACTAGCGGTGCGTTTATACTGGTGTATGCAGTGGACGATGAGGAAACCTGGAACGAGGTGGAACGATTGCGTGAACAGGTTGGTGATATTTTTCGGACTTTTGTGTCAAGTTTCGTAGTAAATGGAGCTTTATTCTTACCCAATTCTCAATAATCCGTCCAGATCATCTCCGTACGAGGCACACGAGTACCGATCGTGATCGTTGGCAACAAGGCGGACGTTCCCGAAGAACAGCGCCAGATCCCGTTTAAGGTGGCACGTTCCCGGGCTCTACTCGAATGGGGCTGCGGATACGCCGAGTGTTCGGCAAAGAACAACGAAGGCATCCTGACCGTTTTCAAGCAGCTGCTGCGACAGGCCAACATTGAGTACAACCTGAGCCCTGCCGTACGTCGTCGCCGAAAGTCACTACCGAGCTATACCGGCGCTAGCAACCCAGCAAGGGCCAACTCCGCCAAGTATTATTTAAAGAGGCATTCCTGCTCAGTGCAGTAAAGTGACAGTTAGGATCTGGAGTAATTAGTCTAAGTTTGGACAGAAACACAACGATAACCTAAAGTGCGTGTACTCATGACGAGGCAGTATTAGTGTCCACTAGAATTAAGGTAAAATGTTGGAAAATACTGACGGAACCGAAGGCGTGAGGGTATGACGTCAGGTGGGTAGTTGTAAAGGAGTGTTGGCGGCGCTGTTTGTAATGTTGAATCGGTTTCACCGTTGAATTTTGGGGCACGCTTTTCTTAGCCAGTATTCGTCATTTACAAACCGTAAACCATACATTACAAGAATTGCATGGGCTTCAGTTTGACGAATTTACATGTTTGCGGCGTACGCCACCGATATTTGAATGGAGAAATTGTTTGTATTTGGAATAAACAAAATGAAAAGGAAGCTAGTTTTTTTATGCATATACCTTGGCTATACATGTAGAAGGAAATGAAAAGTCCAACCTCCAACAAAAATACATCCCATTGCTACTGTGTATTTGATGTGAAACAGCCGTAAACAAATCAGAATTTAATCGTAAAAGGAACAAACAAGTACAGCTGTGGAACAGTGGAATGGAATGGAAATCAATTTTGGCAATGGAAAAACAAACAAACAAACGAATTGCGTTTGATACTCAAAAAAGTTACCGCGTAGAATCACCGGTTAAGGTTGGACAAATTGTTGAATTTGTGACGCAGAAGCTGCGTGACGTTTGATGGGAGTGTTCTGGCAGAGTGCGCTTAAAGCTTAAAGCTAACGGAAATGGCATTGTTCTTTTTTCTATTGTCGTTTTGTTTTCTGCTGTGAGAAGGATATATAAAATAGAAGTGCTTTGCACGCTTTAGGGAAGGTAGGAAAAGGGTAACGATGCGGGCACGGTTACACTTTGCCCTGTTGCGAACGAAATGCTCCCCGAGAGGTAATGTCTTTGAAGTATTTTGAACCCGCGTATGATACTTTTATGCTGAAATATACAATAAAAAAAACCGCAAAACAAAACAACCAACGTACGCTAGACGTAATGGAATATACATACATGAAAATATTAAAGTCTTATACAACTTGTAAGTGCGTTTTACTTTTTTCCGTTCGCATTCTCACAGTGTAACGCATCCGAATGTAACGAACTCCACGTTTTGTTGTAAGTAAACTAATTGCAATACTGCTTCATCGTAACTGTCAAATAAAAGTTTATTGATTAGAAGCAAACTGTCACTACCGATGCGACACCGGCCAAGCGATGCGACACAGAAAGGATGTTTGAAAAGCTCACAACTACGCAGCGGTAGAAAGAGAGAGAGAGAGAAGGATACACAGAAAGAAAGGAGAGAAATAACAATGGAATGTAAATTAACTAATTTCAGATCAAAATTATGTCCCTGTCTGGCAGCATAATGGTTCGGTAACATGCAAGCAAATAACGACGTTTCTATCTCTTCCGTTTTCTGTTTGATCTCACTCACACTTTTTGCCGCGCTTAAACTATTTCACTCATGCACAGCGGTATTGTTTTATCTGCGTTCTCGAAACGAAACGATTCGGAGTGTTTGAAGTACAATGCTAATACTAAATTCGATTTATCCCGTCATGTTTATGCTACTATTCTGTTAGTTTTTTTTTTGCTTCCTCTATTCTCGCTCTCCGTACTCGTTCGTTGTGACTGTTTGCTTTTCTTTGCTCTGCCAACTGTGTCAATCTTTTCACCTTTCATTATTTTGCTATTGTACACGACAAAATGGGGAACACAGTTTTGCTCCGTGCCGCTGTCCGACCTCGTGTATCCGGTTGGGCACTGGTTGGGTTGAACTTTTTTGCACGTCCCCCCAATGGCTGTCTGGGGAAACGTGCGTCAGACAAACCAACGAACCAACCCCGTTTCCGGTCGGGCAGTACAGCTCAGACCAAGTCGTTGGTGTTTTCTGCAACTTTTTGTTCGGTACGGTTGTCTAACATGTTGCTGGGAATTCGTCAGCGGGATTTTGAATCTACGTGTTAAAAGCTATCCAGCAGAAAGCATTGTTTTTTTTTGCAGTTGGCGCGATGTCTTTTACAATAATGCTGTAATAAGTGATTTCATTAAATGTGTTCTTTTCAACAGGTGAGCAATAATATAATCTTATTTTTCAAATCGTGCACGCAATCTTTTTTAAAGGTAGCCTTGCTGTTCTAATTTGTAAGATGTCTGTTGTAAGCTCTTTCTTAACACAGTTACCGAGGGATGCTTGATGCACTGGAGAACTCATCGCAACTGTCATTTCAAATTACAGTAAAGCACGCATTCGTAGCAAGCGCCGAAAACAAAAGCTCCACCATTTGCATCCAAGGTGAGCTTTATGGCTGTGTGAAAGCTCCTCTCGAATGAAAGCTTTCCGGACGGCGTGGCTATCGATGGAGGAGTGTAGTGTTTGTTTGAGCGGTTGCTACCTTCTGACCGTGTGTTTTTTATGCTCTCGGGTACACCGGCATTCAATGTATGTTGGCAAGAGTAGTGTCTGGTTTATGGTCTTCCATTTTGTTCACCTATCGCCTTCCAGGACGTATGCTGCCCTGCTCGTATCGTTTATAAATGTTCTATCATTCACGTAACTTGTTCTATAAGATGATTATACAGTTTGCATTCTAATCTATCAACAATAATGTGCTATCTGTTCGCCGCTTGCTGGCTGCAACAGGTTAGGAAGAACTATGTTGGAATCATTATAATGCTATTGTAGATTCAAACAATAAACAACACACACCACTGGAGTGTTTCTCTTTACAGGAACATAACATTTATCAAACAGAGGAGAAGACTTTTAGACCGGTTAGCTTACATACTTTAAGAAACAGATTTACACATGATTTGCAAAGCTAGTTGTATCAGTAATACTACCTCGGCTCACGGATGGTGACACCGAGCAAAGGTTTCTTTACAGTTTACCTTCGGAGGCTCTTGCTGGCCGCGTGACGACGGTGGCCGTCTTGCTCGTAGCCAGCTGCAAAATTGTCCCGCATTTCAACGTGTGTTTAGAGTTGCTTCTTATGTACAAGTGTTCAGCAATCTTGGTCGCGGGTGTAAATCGTCTTACAAACCCACTATCTATATCTGTCTCGTGTCTCGATTACTATCGTGCCTCATATTATCCTATACAGCATTAGGTGTTTTTCACTCAGCAAGGAGAGAAAGTGAATGCGTTGTGCTACAGTATCGCTATAAGTTGTATGATCACTGTCACCAACGCAGGTGGACTAACCATGATGCAGAACCAAGTGGCTTAGGGAATACTAGCCAAAGCATCTTACAAGTATACGTTCTTTCTACCCTAATGGAAATCCAGCAGCGTTTACGGCCACTGCAATCTGCAACTGGCAGACAACGCTTATGATCTAGAGCAGAATTTGGAAGGGCAGATAGGTTTAACGACAAAATCAAAATTATAGCCCACATACACATGTTGGAAAGAATGGTTACAGAGGAATGGAGCGTTTCACACAAAATAGATATCAAACCGTGGACCGTAGAATCGCGTACGCACTCAAACCTCTTCACCTTCGTCGGAGTGCGTCAAGCGAACCTGCGCCGGTTCGATCGATACTCCATTGACGGCCATTTGCTGATCGCGCCAGGGCGTGGTCAGTATCTTCATGCGCTAAAATAAAACCAACGTGTATTGTAAGTCGGAAAGCCAAACATTAGAGTAAACAAGCAATGGAGCGTACCTGTCGGAAGCTTCCCGGTGTTACAATAAGCTTGTAGCTTGCCATCAACGGGATCATGATCATCGACGAGCCCGCTATACACCAGCCGAGCACGTTTGCCCACGACGGATACACGTAATCCTCGTAGCTGAGCGGTTCGTGACCGATCAGTCCGTAAATGATGATAAACAGCAGGAACAGTGGTGCTACAAACTTCCAGCAAACGCGCCAGTAGATACCGGGTGCAAAGCCAATCATGTCCTTAATGTCATTGCAGAACCGTTCCGTCCCTAAAACACACAGCCAGCAATAATGAGTACTTTGTGGATGTTTTTCCCCCTTAACAATCTTACCATAAATCCACGATACGGCGATGGCTTCGAAGAACACCGCTATCAGTATAGAATAGCCGGCCGCGTAACGATCGAGCAGCTGGAAAAAGTAGAATCCTCCCTGCGTACAGCTTGCCAAACCGACGACGAAGTACAGCGAGAAGAGAATCGCCACAAAAATCTCCCGATTGCGTCCAATTTTGGGAAACTCGTCACTTAACGCCGTAATGATCGCCTCTGAGCCGCCGAACTAAAAGACCGAATAGAGCCCTGTCGTGAGAGAGATCCTTCAAATCTTGCCACAACAGAGAACCAATTTACCGAGCTATCGAGTCCGAGTGTTAGCAACATCATGAAGAAGATCAGGGCCCAAAAGATGCTGCCGGGCATGGTAGCGATCGCTGCCGGGTACACCACAAACACGAGACCGGGTCCCTCGGTAGCCACATCCTTGATGCTTTGTCCGCTGGCGTGTGCCATGTAGCCCAGCACGGAGAAAATTACGAATCCCGCCACAAAGCTGGTAGCCGAGTTGATCAAGCTGGTCAGTAGAGCATCTCTGAAGGGAAAAAAGGAAGAAAGTAGCGTCAACAAACCGCTCCAAAGCTCCGAAGGGCACAACTTACTTGTATACATTGTTGTGGTACTTGTTGTAGGAAGCATACGCGAGCAGCACTCCAAAGCCGGGCCCCAACGAGAAGAATACCTGCGTAGCGGCGTCGACCCATACCTCCGCATTGTAGATGACGTCAAAGTTGGGCCGCAAATAATAGAGAATGCCTTCCGCCGAGCCGGGCAGTGTGATCCCGCGGACGAGCAGAATCAGCAGCACGGCGTACGGGAACAGGGCCGTGAACCATACGACCTTCCCGGATGTACTGATGCCTTTCCAGAGCGAGAAGTAGCAGATGAGATAGACCGCCAGCAGACAGAGCGCCATATCCCACTTGATCGCACCGAGATCATGGATGCCTTCACTCTTGTCCAGCTCCAAGATATAACGACTGCGTAACCGTGTGAGGAAAATGTTTACAACAAATTAATATGCATCTGGCCACCATATTACCGAACGTCTGAATACCCACTTAAAATACTCCGAAGCGGCCGATGCAAACTTTGTATCGTTAATGGTGGTGGTGACTGTGGCCGTAACGTTTGTCGCTAGTGCTCCGGTTCGGTTCATCACGGTGGAACTGTTAGTGAAGCCGAACGGTTTACACTCGGCCGTGTTCCAAGCGTTGGAGCAGTGTGTCCACGGGAGACTATCGGTGAAGGAGGCGAAGAAGAATCGCAACGACCACGCGATGATCACGTTGTAATAGAAATCGACGTAGAACGCAATCAGCACGACCGCGTAACCGATGCCCTTGAACAGTGGCACCAACCGACCCCAGCAAGTGATGGCTCCCTTCCGGTTGAACTGTCCCAGCGCCAGCTCCATGTAGAACAGTGGAATGCCACCAACCAGCAGCATAATCCCGTACGGTACCAGGAATGCACCTGAAGGAAGAGAGAGAGAGAGAGAGAGAAAACGAGAGAAGACAATAATGAAGACGCTTGAACAATGAATTCCCAAAGGATTGCTGAGATTGCCTTCGGTTGCCCGCCGTGGGAACTCCCATTATGTCTCCAACCCCCGGGTATATCGTCGGAAAAGCTGCACGGAAAGTGATGCCATGACGATGGCCATAATAGCATTATTATTTCCTTTCTTTTTATTGACTTAATCCGTTGAAGGATTCGTACGAGAGGAGCTGTGGACGGTTTCCAATGCTAGCGACTACTATCTTACTCCACGTGCTCGGTACAATATTGCCCAGCTCGCCACGCACGCACACGGAGAGCGCTGGAAAATGTCGGGAGTTAATAACAGGGACTTAATGTCATCCAGCTTCGGCTCGCCTTTTTGCCCTCCGTTCCGAGCATGAAAAGCGACCATCTTACGAGCGTTCTTGATGGCCACACGGAACGGCGGGACGGCAATTTATAAAGGGATGAAGGCCGTTGAAAATGCCGTAACCTAGGCTAACACCACTGTCCACGGAAATGTTGGAGATTATCGTTCCTCGGTCTCGGATGTCTCCCACTTTGGAAGGCTCGTCTTGAGGGCGACAGTAAAGAGTATTTTCTCGTAGTTTGCCATTGTCCAGCGCGACCAGCAAACGATTCCAAATCCGTCCGTTACATTTCACGTTTTGCGGTTCAAACAATAACCACACACATACACGTGGGGCCATAGCAAAAGGTAAAGGAATCAAAGCTGTCCCTTCGTAACTGTAGCGAGCCACAAAACGTGGCGTAGAAAATCGCATTCACTTCACTTTATCGATGACTTCACTGCGGTCCATCTGCTTGTATTGGAGCACCATAAAGATAATCCACTATCGACACATCTTTAAAGCAGTTCCCGCCGCAAAAGAAGTATCGTATAAATCCATCTTTCCCAGGTAGATTTGAACCAGCCATTGATGGCCACCCCCGGACGCTGTTTCCGATACTGGGAACTGTTGTGCTTTATCTTTATGGTCGAATGCCAAAAGTTTTGTTTTGTGATTTTTTCTCGGACACCTCATTTATGTCATTCCTTGCTTTTTCTGTTCGCGATGAACGCATCTTATGTAATGTCCAGTTCCGATGGTACCGGTTGTCAAGTTCTTGGACGCGATGTACCTATACGCAGCTTAAAGTGCAATCTGAGTTTTGCAGGTGTTGGAAGGCGTACAGGTGGACCGAGTGCACCAGCTCGGTGTCTTGATTCTCAAGGTCGATTGTGGATCGTGGCTTTTCGGATGGTACACCATGCGCATCCCTATATCCTACTATAGATATCTATATCTGATGTCTGTTCCGCTGGTTCAATTACATCCATGATGCGCGTCTGATAAGCTTATGGGGCCCTGATTAGGGGGATGGGGACCGCCGATTATCTGGTCAGTATTTAAGAGCTGACCATTGAGGATGACACTCCAGTAATCGCTAGTGCTCTGAAGGCTAGCGATTTTCGGAACCTCGGAATATCTCAAGACAGAATGAGTGCAAAAGGTGAGTAGAACCGGATGTGGGAAGCCTCTTCCTGTATGTGTGTGTGTGTGTGAGCTCATGTGCAGTGATTACAAATTTCCTTTCGCAGTTCTGTGGATTGTGGCCGTGCTCTTCTTGGTCACCGTATCGGTGGCCAACGGGCAACAAGGACGTTGCGAAGGTGTCGATAATTTTGGCTTTGTTCGAAATCAGTTCTTCTGTTACCGCTACTACCAGTGCATCGATGGCAATCCCTATCCCTTGCGCTGTCCCGATGATCAGTGGTTCGACGAGGAGCGACAGGTGTGTGATGACCCGGCCAATGTAACCTGCGAGTTGGAGGACCGTCCGCCAACCGTCACGCCGACTCCGGGCATTTGCAACGATGTCGCGGACAACCAGTTTGTGCTGCATCCGTTGTTCTGCAACGAGTACTACCTTTGCGTTGGTGAGATTGGATTCCCGATCATGTGTCCGGTGGGACTGTGGTTCGATCAGACGCGTCAAATTTGCGGAGATCCAGCCGATATTAGCTGTCCGCACGGACGCCCAGGAGCGGCCCGCTGTCGCGATGAGCCCGACTTTGCGCTGGTACGCAGCGAGTATGCCTGTTATCGGTACTATCAGTGTGTGAATGGATTCCCGTACCCGATGACATGTCCCGAGGGCTTGTGGTTTGATGCCGAACGCGACATCTGCGACGAGCCGGATAATGTGGAGTGTGAGCTGAGCCCGGGAACGCCAGCTCCCCCAACTGCTGGCATCTGTAACGATGCGCCCAACAATGTACTTCGTCCGAATCCTACTGCCTGTAATAAGTACTACGTGTGTGTCGGTGAAATAGGCTGGTCCAAGTACTGTCCGCTGAACATGTGGTTCGATGAGGCACGTCAAACGTGTACCACGCCCGGTTTGACTAACTGTACGCTTGGGCCGGATCTACCCCCACCACGTCCAGAGAATCCTTGTGACGATGTACCGAACCTTGCCTTCATTCCGGACGACTTCTTCTGCTACCAGTTCTACCAGTGCCGCAATGGATATCCGTTCCCGCTCATCTGTCCAGCTGACCAGTGGTTCGATGTGAACCTGCAGCGATGTGCCGACTATCGGACGGTAGAGTGCGAAATTGAGGATGGACCACCACCAACCATTAAGCCAACGCCCGGCATCTGTAACGACATCATCGGGGAACGCTTGGTGCTGCATCCACGCTTCTGCAACCAGTACTACATTTGCTCGGATCAAATCGGCATCCCGGTAATCTGCCCCACGGGTCTTTGGTTCGATGAGGATACCCAGTCCTGCCGTTCGCCGCTGCAGGTGGACTGTCCACATGGTGCGACGCCACCGCCCGAGGATCCCTACATGATGTGTAACGGTGTGGAAGGGTTCGGATTGGTGCGTCATCCGAACTACTGCTATCGCTACTACCAATGCATCGACGGTACACCGTACCCGATGATTTGCGAAGGAGATCTCATCTTCGACCGGGAGCGTCAGGTTTGCGACGAACAGCAGTACGTGCAGTGCGAGGTTACGCCTCCACCGGTAGTGAAACCTCCACCGACTGCTGGCATCTGTAACGATGCACCGAATGGACGGTTGGAAGGAAACCCGCTGTACTGCAACCAGTACTACATCTGCATCAACGAGATCGGTTGGCGCTTGGTGTGTCCACCAGGACTGTGGTTCGACGTCGAACGACAGACCTGCTCGGAGGCGGGCACAATCGAATGTGGACTAGCGCCGGAACGTCCACCGACGACACCGAACCCATACGCACCGTGTATCGGCATCCCGAACAATGCGTACGTGCGCGACGAGTCCTTCTGCTATCGGTACTTCAAGTGCGTCAATGGATCGCCCTTCCCCATGATCTGTCCTAGCGAACAGTGGTTCGACGACCGTCGCCAGCAATGCCGTCCCCAGGATCAAGTGGAGTGCATCATCACCGAGCCACCGACACGACCACCACCAACTGCCGGCATCTGCAACGGTGTGTCCAACTCGATCCAGGTGCCAAATCCGTTCAGCTGTAACCAATTCTATATCTGCGTGGATCAGATCGGATTCCCGCAGGTTTGCCCACCGGCCATGTGGTTCGACGAGGACGCCCAGACGTGTCTGCCCGTAGCGGAAACGTCTTGCAATCTGGGACCACCAACGACGACCACGATTGCGCCCCATCCGTGGGGACAGTGTGACGTGGTGCCGAACTTTAGCTTCGTGCGCAACGAGTACTACTGCTATCGCTACTTCCAGTGCATCGACGGCCGTCCTTACCCATTGATCTGTCCGGGCGAGCAGTGGTTCAATGAGGAGGAGCAACGTTGTGATGATCAGGCAAATGTGCGCTGCATTGTGAATCCTTCGCCACCGGCAGTACCGGCCACGCCCGGCATCTGCAATGACGTGCCGGACGGTGAGATGGTGCTGAACCCGCGTGCCTGCAATCAGTACTACATCTGTGTGGATGAGATCGGCTATCCGCTGCTCTGTCCTGATGGGCTTTGGTTCGACGCACAGGAGCAACGCTGTGGACCGGCTGCGCAGGTGTACTGCCCATTGGTTCCGCCGGTCACCACGCCGGATCCGTTCGAGCTATGCGATGACGTTGAGGAGGGTGGTTTGTTGAGGAACGAGTTCTACTGCTATCGCTACTTCCAGTGCAAGGATTCGATTCCGTACCCGATGATCTGCCGCGCCGGATTGTGGTTCGACCAGGAACGTCAGGTTTGCGATGCACCCAGCAATGTGGCGTGCTTCCTGCGCCCCGGACAGCCAGGTCCACCGATCGCAACTCCGGACATTTGCAACGATGTAGCAGATGGACGGTTTACACGCAACTGGAACTTCTGCAACCAGTACTATCTGTGCGTGGATGAGATCGGCTACTCGCAGATCTGTCCCGATGGACTGTGGTACGACGATGATCGTCAGATTTGTGACCTTCCCGAAAACGTGCAGTGTCCACTTTCACCGACGACGATCGCTCCCTCTCCATGGGATCGCTGCACAGGTGTTGAAGATTTGTCGTTCGTGCCGGATGATGACTTCTGCTATCGCTACTACCAGTGCGTCAACGGCATCCCGTACCCGATGATCTGTCCCAACGATCAGTGGTTTGACTACCGGCGACAGTTGTGTGACTTTGTGCAGAACGTGCAGTGTGAAGTGCACGATGTGCTGCCGCCTCCACTACCGACCGACGGTATCTGTACCGGGTTGACCAATTCGGTGCAGGTGCTCCATCCGGTGTTCTGCAACCGGTTCTATATCTGCGTCGATCAGGTTGGTTTCCCGCAGATCTGTCCCGCTGGGCTGTGGTTCGATGAATCGCGTCAAACGTGTGCCAGCCCGACCGAAGTCGAATGTCCGAACGGCCTCACTACGACACCGTCGCCGATTGAGGGTATCTGCGTAGATGTCCCGGCCGGTACGTACGTGCCGAACCCACTCGACTGTAGCCGTTACTACGTGTGCGTCAACATGTATCCGTACGCCCTGGACTGTCCCGGTGGAACCTGGTTCGATCGCAATCTGTTGCGTTGCGTACCGATCGATGAAGCGGAATGTGCGGACACGGTCACCACCGTGCCCACGCCGGGCATTTGTAACGACGTCGAGGATGGTGTGCGCGTACCAAGCCCGGTCAGCTGTTCGCTGTTCTACACCTGCCTGAATGAGGTCGGTTCACCGTCGTTCTGTCCACCTGGACTTTGGTTCAACGAGGAGCTGCAGGATTGTGACGATCCGGAGAATGTAGACTGCACGGTAGAACCATCGACTACGCCACCACCTACCGGTGGTATCTGCGATGGACAACCGGACGGTCGGTACGTTGCCAGCCCTTACTCGTGCACGCAGTTCTACGTGTGTGTCAACCAAACAGGCTATCCCTCCGTCTGCCAGCCGGGTCTGTGGTTCAGTGAGGCAGCTCAGGAATGCGTCGATCCTTCCCAGTCAGAGTGCACTGTGTCTTAAGGGAACGACTTATGCCTGTCATTCATACCATATTACGGAACGGTCAATAAATGTAACAACTGCTAGGAACAGGTATTAAGCCTTAGCAACGAAATAAAACCCACTTGTGTTCCATTATTTCCCACTTGACCGCAAATGCAATGCGCATTGCATACGCAAAGGCGCATTAGGTGACGAGCGTTCACCTTATGTTTCCATTTAATTTTTAGTCCATAGTATTGCGAAAAATACTACATAAATTTATAATTGTCCATTGCCAACTGCCCTACAACCACAAACTGGAATTCTCGCCACGACGACAATAACGTTCCATTTTAATGCTAATATCTATCGATGAAACACTTTCCACTCCATTAGTTAGCGTGGCGTTTCCCCAAAAGGCTGGTGGCCCTAATGCATTTCTCCATCTTTGCGTACGTCAAATGTTCTCACCAAACTGGGCGGAAGAATTATTTGTAAGCTCTTTCATCCACCACCGGACGACCGTGTCCGATCAGCCGGCCGTGCGACGTTTCAGAGTTCCATTTGCCTTCATCGTCACGAGCAGTCAGCAACAGAGTGTGAAAAAACATGGCACTCATAATTCCCGTTACCAATGGGGAAGAAAAAAGGGAACATACATACGCACATGGACAAAGTTTTCAGTGTGCCGCAGTGTTCAGTTTTTCATGCCCACCCCTACAGAGCAAGCATTAGGGGGGAAGAAAAACGATGAAAAAATGTCAACCTGTTGAACGGTGCAAAATGGCAAATGCTGCCAAATGGAACAACACAAGGCCAAACACCACCCCTGGGAGGGTGTGGAAAAAGCGAAGGAGGAAATGGGGAAATAGGGTCATTTTCTTTGTTCGCACAACCACTTCGCATGCTCAAGCATTGCTCTCAGCCATGCCAACGTTGTCGATGCTGTCAGCCCCAAACCGATAGAGGAGCTAAAAGATAAGAAAGCACACTGACATATTTTACTGTGAAATCGGTGTGGCAAGGCATTTCTTTTAAGATTTCCTCCTTTCATCATCGCCTGCCGGTGGCCCAATACACCAAGGGCGCATGCAACAAGTTGTTGAAAATTGTCCCCACCCGGAAGGAGTGGAATGGGATGGTGGTTGTGAAGGATACGATTCGTTGAAAGCTGCAATAATTCATCACCCAGCCAGTGGTGCACCAGTGCCACCACATCGGCGAAACGTAATCTTCGCACTCAATCGCTGTGGCTCTTCTATCGCTCATCATCAACAATTGGGAACCATTCCGTAATCCTCCTTGTCGTGCGGGATGTCGTTCAAGGCTACTAGAAGCGAACCGTTCGGTCGGTCGTTCTTAGCAACCTTCCATTCTGGATCCACTGGTACGGATGCACGGTTGAGTGAGTACGGTTGAATAAAGACATCGACGCCATTAGCGTGAAACTTTGGTTCCTGGCCGCTTCCTGACTTGTTTTCCCGCCCTGGTTCAAAGGCAACCCGGTTAGAAAAGACGGAAAAGTGGAAATTTCCGTTCCATGTCTCTAACAGCGTACGGCAGAAAGAGCGAGAAAAGTGTGAGCGAGAAAAGTGTGAAAGAGCAAGCTTAAGAAAGAGGCTCGTCCGGCAGGAACCGGCTCCGGCACTTGCGAGCTTGAGCTCGGTTCCAGTTACGATTGCTAAGAACAGTACTACTCCGGCCAAGCCTCCGGAAAGGAAAAGAAAACCTCGACCAAAGTCCAGGTTTAGTTCTTTCGCTTCAGTTCCCACTGTCATCAGTGGCAGGCTTCCGGCTTGCAGCAGTAGTAGAGCGAGCTGGAAGATTAGAATTGTGGCGTAAATCTATGCTGTCACATACATTCTGCCACCATATCCCTGCTGTCCTGCCACAAACCATCACAAGCGCTTTTGTGCGCACGTGTGTGCGAATGTGGAAGGGACAGCACAACCGTAACCATCGTAGTAGCCTGCGACTTACTAACCGACTGCAAGATGGCATTTGTCACGGTTCAGTAACGCGTTTGAAACGTTCTTTTTTGGTTTTGTTTTGGTTCTCTGCTCCACTCACACGTCGCGAAAGTGCGTTCGCTTGTACCCCGTTCATACGGAACGAGGGGCCAATCCCTTCGGTATGATTTATGTGCCCCGACTGGTGGACTTTACCCACCTTCAGATTGTGTTGCTTACCGGAATGGTTTAAGAAACAACACTTACCGGGCCGGTAAAGCAGGAACTGTGGGCCATGTGTTCTTCTACCGGTGGAATGTCTCAATGCAACACCTCGCGAGCAACTGAGATGCGCTTCCAAAACAGGTTATTGTAGCTCACGGTGAATTCTATTCTAATTCTAACCATTGGGATGGAATTCTTCGAACAGATTCACAAGACGAAAGAAACAAGTTTGCTGCGGAGAAACGTTACATTAAAACCATCCCACGGAACTAGAAAGTGGATTCGAGCGAAAGAATGTTTCAATTGCGTGTGACCAGAGAGAGAAGCAGATCTTTATTTTAAAGAATCGGAAGTAATAATCAAGTAAAAGGTATTCCCCAAGGAATTCGTCGAATCTTCTAGATCTCTAAGGTTTCAAGGGAAATTAATAAATTGTCTTAAAGCATAATGAGACTGTAAAAATGCTCTTAATTTCGTGCTCACTTCCTCATTCACCAATAGCCTTGGTAAGGTGATGCAGTTTAGATATTTACGAAGAACCTTTTCATGGGAACTTATCCATCTCTTGCAGCTAGAACCATTGAAAAACTGGATTCTTTTGTGTTTTTAAATATTTTGCTACTGTTATCTTGAACACATCGCAATAAACCTTAAGAATCTGTCTTTAAACAGTAGTCAACTCCACACAAGAAGTCGCTCGTCTTTCCAAAACCAAAAAATATTTTCCCTAAATAGAAACGGTTCCTTGTTCACTGGTTCCGTTCCTTCCATCATCCAACTCGACAAAAGGGCAACGTTTCAATATCAATTTTCCTCTCGTGCCGTAACCAAATTAGATTTCACCGTCGGTAATTAGCTATTATACGAGGACGATATAACAATTTTCCAATCGCTTCCGCTGCGCGCCATCGGAACAATGTGAACAGCACGCGCGAGGACCTAAGGGGCCCTGGGTGCAATCTGAGTGCTGGTACGCTCTGTCATTACTTACCACCACCGTTCTTGTAGCAGAGGTACGGGAAACGCCACACATTGGCCAGATCGACGGCGAACCCGATGACCGACAGCAGGAAGTCGACCTTCCCGCTCCAGGTTTCGCGCTGCTCGCCATCGTCCGGTTCGCCGGCACCATTCCGCGGCAACAGTCCCGGTCGGGCCTTCGCCTTGATCTGGCCGATGGTGGTCATCGCCAGGGCGGTTCCCTCGCTGTCACCGCCGACCCCGTTTTCCGCTCCACCGTTCAGCTCCTTCAGCGCGTCCCCGTCGATGGAATCTGTGCGGAAAGAGCAAACACAAAACAAAACAAAAAAAGGTTGAAGATGCTGCGCAAAATTATTGTAACTCAATTACTGCGATGTACAGGGTCCGGTACATCGGTCGGGATGCAACGGAGTGTATTGATTGCCGTAAGGAAACTGTCCAAAAGCTTCATACCATTTGGCACCATTTCCCTCTGACCTACTCGCTCTGCTCCTGCTCGCTTCGACGTTTCGATGACATGTCGGACAAGGTACTTGAGGCGATCATGGCGCAAATACCTCAAACTGGTCGACATTTAAACCCCCCCCCCCTCTCCCCCCCCTTCCAAATCGACACGGCGCTAAGGCCCCATGCCCCAATCGAGCACATCAAGAGAGTATTCAAATTTTGAAGTAGCTGCTAATAATAGAACACAGACCGCCCGTACCATCGCCCGGACGCATCGGAACGACAGCGTGGTCTCGGTTGTCAGCGCTGTGCTGAGTGTGTCACCGGTGTCCAGGCGCCGGTCAGGTTCGGCCAAGCGGTGCTCCAAAATTGACAAAGTGTTTGTTAATGTTTTTGATGTTTTATCCTACTTTAGGAGCGGGCGTCGATGGCGCTACTAGCCTCAAAGTGTCCCGGTACATTCCGACCATCATCGACGTTCTTCACGTTTTCGCTTCCCGATGGGGGGGTAAACTGTTCCGGGAAATTACTTCGAGACATTAAAGAACCATTTTCAAACACGCAGCCTATCGGGAAGCAAAACTCATCCCGCCGAGCATCTTTGCATGGCCGATGCGTTCGACAAGAGCGGATGCTTTCCATGCGAAGAGAAATTGATTTTTCAACCTCCAGCTCCAATGAATGATACTGATGTGCCGGGAAACACGGAAAATGGGGAGGAAAATTTGATTTGTTATGACGTATCGTCCTACTGAATACACTCCGATGATAGTCGATCGCTCGACGTCACGACAGCCACGGTAGGGGTGGGAAATGTACCCGGAAAACACACCCCCCATAGAGACACACACACACACACGGACGTGTACTCATAGAAAAAAGGCGTCAAAAGTGAATTGGCGGGCACGAATGTAAATGTCATTTTACACACGGGCGGCCAAAAATAAAAGTCAACCACATCACCACTGAATGTAATACACTTGTGCTGTTGAGTAGAATGAAAATCTTCATCATTGATGCCTCCCACCGTGACCGTGGCGAAGTGGAAAATGTTAAGTACTCCTAATTCGATTTCATCCCCCCCTCCCCCTTTCATCCCTCCAATCCCCCACAAACCCACCCTTGTGACTGCTTGCCTCTTTGGTGCGTCTTTCAAATCTATTTACCAATCAGCTTTGGTTGGAGCCGCTACTACAGCTCCCGGAACGACAAGGATGCGATATCCTTTTACCTGTCACTTTCTTACGGCCTTGCTGCTCGAAGGACACAAAGCACCCGCAGGCATCCTTCTCGTTTGTTCTTGTTGCTGGATTTTATTACGATTCACCCCATTGCCCTGGCATAACTGAAGACTTTGAAGAAGATGTAAGAAGGCGCTTCCCCATCGCCGGCCGTCCGAGTCTTGGGAACAACGATGGGCACAGAGGATGAAAGAATTCGGTCGAGATGGAAGCGACAAACCGCACTAGATAACGTTCGTTGGGCCGGTCGCCGTTTTGTATTCGTCTGGGAAAACATCTCCGACTTCGGGTCCCATTTGGCTGCCCTAAGCCGTTGCTATGGCATTCAAATGCTCGTAATGCTTAGAAAATCTCTAACGAAAGAAGATAAAAATGTAAGATTTACTCAACGATTAACCATCTCTATCTCGAACACTCATCTCGATTAGCAAACGTGATTGATGCATCCTCGTTTATCGTTCATTGCGCGCCATCGTAACCCAACTGTAAGAGAGAATAATGCCATTTGAAAGCAAATACGTTGCTACGAGGGAACGAAAAGGCTTGATTGACAGGGTTCTCCACGGATCGGGTAAAGCTGTCCAAAGTCACAGATTCTAGAACGGATCGCATTCGCACAAGTGACTGCATAATCGTGTGGTTAACAGTAAAGCTAACTTCATAATCTACACACGAAACCACAATCGGCTTACGAAAGGTACGCAATACAACACTTGACCGATGCAAAACAAATCCCTGCCCGAATGTTTGCTCTTAATTTAAAGTAAAACTAGCACATGTGATAGCAGTTGTTTAGTAAAATTTACCTTTCTTCTCCTTTTTGCGACCCATTTTTAGACAGTTAGATGAATTCTATCTCACCAACACACACATACACACGCACACGCACACGCACGTGTTACTACACTTGGGCTGAAATGTTTCATCCACAACCTAACCGAACAGGGATTTCATTGAATCATTTTGACGATCACACGCGTGCAACTGTTTCACCGGGTTAAACGTTGAACGCTGAATAGAGCTCATTATTTTTGTTGCAGAAACGATTATCACAAGCAAACGAATAGGTAAACCTGCTCGTAAGAACTTCACTCACAGAGTAAGTGCTTCCCTCGTCTCCAATTCCGATGAAGAAAGCGTCTCTTAAAGCCTCTTGTGCCGACTCTAGCCGAACCGGACTGCCGTCACCAACGGAAATTCAATTAAAATCACAAGAATAAAAAAGCAACACCTCCCTCACAACACTCACACATAATCGGTCTTGAAACAGAGCCTAGGGCTGAGTATGGCACTTAATCGACACACTTGATTTGCGATGCTTTATTTAACGACAGTACGGTGGCCGACGGTGACCGACACACACTCACCGCACGCACGCCGAGCCGTGTTTAGGCTTTCGCACGAGTCGACACGAGCCGAGTCGGTTCGTACCAAGTGTGCGAAGAGCATTAGTAACCTGCACTGGAACTGGAAGGAACGCAACTGCCATGACCTAGCAGCATACTGTCAGACCGACGGACACTCGCGACGCAGATAATTAGACTTGATCATTTTGGGTTGTTTTCTTGTTAATTTTTTTTCTCTCTCTCTCTTAGCGGAGTGGATAATCTCCAGACGAAGCGATTTCGTCATTTAAGAATGTCCCAGATTAGATGCAGCTGACTGTATGCTAAGGTTTTTTTTATGGGGATGACTATTTGTAACATTATTCCACCAATTAGTACTAACACGCGATTGAATCGGACACTTTAATTATATATCTGCACCGTATTCCCCGTCGGCAATGTACGAATGGGAACATTCTTATTAATAAATCTCTCATTACCTAACAGAACTTAAGATCGCGATTGATCATAAAAAAAGAAATTGGTGGTACCAACTTCTTGTCCCCAAAATTGCATCCCTCGCTCTCTCCGCTTTTGTTTCCATAAACATTTTTAGCTATTAAATCATAATCAAGGTTGCTGAACAGGTCACCAAATGGAATTCTGCAACCGATCATCGAACAGATTAAATGNTAGCCGAACCGGACTGCCGTCACCAACGGAAATTCAATTAAAATCACAAGAATAAAAAAGCAACACCTCCCTCACAACACTCACACATAATCGGTCTTGAAACAGAGCCTAGGGCTGAGTATGGCACTTAATCGACACACTTGATTTGCGATGCTTTATTTAACGATAGTACGGTGGCCGACGGTGACCGACACACACTCACCGCACGCACGCCGAGCCGTGTTTAGGCTTTCGCACGAGTCGACACGAGCCGAGTCGGTTCGTACCAAGTGTGCGAAGAGTATTAGTAACCTGCACTGGAACTGGAAGGAACGCAACTGCCATGACCTAGCAGCAAACTGTCAGACCGACGGACACTCGCGACGCAGATAATTAGACTTGATCATTTTGGGTTGTTTTCTTGTTTATTTTTTTTCTCTCTCTCTTAGCGGAGTGGATAATCTCCAGACGAAGCGATTTCGTCATTTAAGAATGTCCCAGATTAGCTGCAGCTGACTGTATGCTAAGGTTTTTTTTTATGGGGATGACTATTTGTAACATTATTCCACCAATTAGTACTAACACGCGATTGAATCGGACACTTTAATTATATATCTGCACCGTATTCCCCGTCGGCAATGTACGAATGGGAACATTCTTATTAATAAATCTCTCATTGCCTTACAGAACTTAAGATCGCGATTGATCATAAAAAAAGGTATTGGTGGTACCAACTTCTTGTCCCCAAAATTGCATCCCTCGCTCTCTCCGGTTTTGTTTCCATAAACATTTTTAGCTATTAAATCATAATCAAGGTTGCTGAACAGGTCACCAAATGGAATTCTGCAACCGATCATCGAACAGATTAAATGCAACGGAGGCCGATCAAACGCTTACCGAGACCCTGTGGACACCTTTCATTGACACACACGGTTAACCTTCAAGCGCCGAACATGTGCAGCCAGGTAGAACACATAATTTGTGCACGCTTCACGATTCTCCGCCGGAACCGCAAACAGTCCGACCCCAAATGTTCCGACGGCTTTCCGACGGGTGCTTTCATTATTGTGCCACTTCCGGTTGGCCTCGGATGGTGCAATTGTTTTTTTTTTCGCGACGAATTAGATTGGAAAACGGAACTGTCGTCTGATCCTCGGCAATGACAGTGAGTGTGTAAACAGAATCAGCAGTTAGTACAAATCGCGATCGCTTAACACCGTCTGTTGCCTTTCGGGTTTCACTTCTTTCTTGCCTGGTTGATGACGGCACTCGAACAAATATAGCTCGATGAAAAATGATCTTCAATTACAATGTTAACCTTCATCATACCCTTCCCAAGATGCTGTGGGGTGTCTCATGGCGGGGAGATGATTCAAGCAAATGCAAATCTCATCGATGTTGCTTCTAATAGGATTCGGTAAACCAAACCTGTTTTTCGAATATCTAGAAATCAAGCGACTTCGGTTATGTTGCGGCCATTAGACGAGCGTAGGTGGTATTGGAGCTTACAGTCGAATTCTAGCAGAAGCCTGTTTTCGCTTTCTGCTTAAGGTTACACCAATAACATTCCAACGAAACCCGACGGACCAGAGCGGACATAAGGGAGGCTACGAATAAAGCCGGTTTGTCTGATTCATACCATACAGCTGATCTATCTCTCTTTTCCTTCCCCTTTTTGTCTGGCTTACAATATTCCAAATGGAAAGCACTGGCATCCAAAACGTTGCACCTTTCGTGCACTGAAATGTCCTTCAAATATTCTTAGGGAATGGCAGGAATGCTACAGTTGTGGGTGTAACTAAAGTAAACAACGTTTTTTAAGATAACTTGGTACAATGCGTTGTGTGAAATTTGACAAGTATTCGAGAACCATTCACTCACGCCTAACATTTTTGCCAATGTTTTGTGTTCATTCGAAGAAATAGAAATGGATTTTGTTTAGTAAACTTTTATGTAGATGCGTTAAATGATTAGTTCCATCACATTTCCAGCACGTGGCAACACGTATTTAAATTTAAAATGCACTTGTCCGTTTAGTTTGCTCTTGCTAGTTGCAGCATACCAAATGAAGTTATTTTATTGCTTCGCTCCATTTACGGTACGGTATGATGAATAGTTTACACCTTAACTAGCACATTTAACGATTCCGCACAATACACAGCACACAAACAGTGGTCAATAATTTGTGGCACAAGCAGTAAAACAGTGTTAAACCAGTGTCGATCAGTGTCACTTTTCACACAATTCTCTATTAATCACGCAGCAGAAGCACAACTTTACGACTTACGAGGTGGGACAGAAGGACGATTTAAATCATTTCACCACACTGGTTAATGTATAAGAAGAAACCCTTTGGCACAGCCGAGTCCCCGGGGGTGAGTTCGTACGACAAAATCTTCGAACCCAATCCGTTCCGGCCTAAGCGAGCGGTTGTGTGAGACTGAGGCAGAAAAACAGAACGAGACTCACTGGACTGGCACGTTTCAGCTTCTCCTACTCCTAATCGATGTTCGTGAACGGCGATTACGGCGAGATGAAGGAATCGTGGTCAGATTCACAGTTCGAGTGCGTTTGAACGTAACGGTCAACATGTGGGGACGCATTTATTCTGTCTTGTTTTAATGTTTTATTGAAATTTTATAACAAAATAAAACAAAGAGTTACTAAAGTCTTCAGGTACTCTGCTACAAACTCCTTGGTGAAGATCTTTATTTATAAATATTATTTACTATTTTCTCTGTCTTTCGGTAAGAAGATTATGTATTGATATTTGACATTTGATATAATTGAATGCTTTCATCTCTTGCTATTACGTTAATGATTGTTTCATTCCCAATCGAAAATCATTAGCATGGAAGCGTGACGCCATCAGCACGCCTTCTTGCAATGACAGCTGTACACAGCATTCCTTTTTTTCTTTTATAAGTCCTTGTTCTCCACAGTATCGCAGTCTAAAAGAGCACTGTACAGAACAACTAATGCTAGTTTAGATACTCCAAAAACCCAAGCTTATAGGATCATAATGACCGTCGGTAAATTCGGTCACAAGTACCCCCAAAACTTCATCGTAGAATTCTTTCAAAGACATTGGAGCAAAAATGTATAAGCTTTACTCTAAAAAAATCTCAATTAGTCATTACAACTTACATCCCAAAATTTAAATATTTCATGATAGAAATGAACCTTTCCAAACAGTGACCCATTACTCTCTTATTCTTTATTTTAAAGTCCCGTAGTTTTCAAAAAGTTCCCAAAAAGGGAAGAGGAACAACTCAATAGAATTTGCGTTATAAAATGCTATCAAAATGTGTTCACACCCGTCTACTAAAGGGAATCTATAAATCCGTCGGCATAGCCACAAGCTTATTGAATTTTCCAAATTTCCTTTACCACAGTCAAAATTGCCTCCAAAAAAAAAAGGGAGAAATAGCTCTCATTCGTTTCCAGTAGTGTACCTTCAAAAACTAAAATATCCTCGGTATGGGTGGCCACTCCCGTTGGTTTCATTCCATCAAGCCACACCGATTCGTTCCAGCGTCGCTAGATTAGCAACGAAAACAATCATAACCACAGATTTATAGCTCATTTCCTTCTTGCTGCTGGCAGTCCCTTTTCCGGGACGTTGGTTGCATTCCTCTCCGATATATTACAAAGGCCACCCACGCCCACACAAACCCTCCCAATGTTCCACGCTTTCCGGAACTGAGCAAAGTGGCAGAAATCATCAAAAAACCGCATCATATTGCTAACTTGTTAAAGCTGTTCAGCAAAATTCGGTTTATTTACTGCTGCCCCTGCCCGTTGCAGGAACCCGTATCGGCTCGGACCATACCGACTTCGATAATCGTTTGCGAACTGATTCGGTGCTTGTGGTTTTGACCATCCGGAAGTACGTTTGCATTGCATCGCAACGCAACAGGTATCGGGCCATGCAATGGGAAGCGGTTAAATTAGTTGAAGCGTTTGTTTGCAGGTGGACGATGGCAGGTAATTGAAATATTTCGCGCTATTTAGTGCACTTATTAGTACCGACGGCACGAAACAACAAGTGCGCGCTGGGCGAGTGTTTCAATCGCGTCGGTAACGAACCGTGCGGAGAACCACTTAGAACCAGAGACTCGGAACGTACGTTCTTGGGGAACGTGAAACTGCAGCGTCCTCTGATGGGTAATGGTTGGTAAGGTGGTAGAGCTACTTACCTGACGACTTGTCCGTGCTCTTCACTGGCGTTTCCAGCAGTCTCAGCTTCTCCCGTGGATCATCTAGCTCGAACATCCAGCTTGGTTACCGCACTAGCGCACCGTCTCTCTAACAGATATCGGAACTTCCACACACTCACTCACACTCTGTTCCCGGCTGGACAGCCGGACAATTCCTTGTCGGAAAGGAGCACCAAATAGTGACCAAATTTCCGATCTTTAGCAGGCTGCTGGTCCACTCTGTCTCATCCACCAAGAAGAGAACGTTCAGATCTCAACTATCGTCTACCAGCCACAAGGTAACATGTTTGAATGTGTGCATATTACCGTCCCCAAAAAACGTCCAACTCATCCACTGCAACATGCGTAACGTGCAGTCACTTTACCGCTGCACATGCTGATATGTTTTGCACGTGTCTTACCTAGCCGGAGGTAATTTTGTACTATAAACCGCTTCCCGCCTTTAGCGCCCTTACATTCACAACCACTCAACACCAGCTCCAGGTCAGGGCACTGTGCTTTTCTTCGAAGGAATCTACTGCATCCAACCGGACCAGCGCTATCAAGCAACAACACAAACCACTAGCAAGCAAGCAACCAACCATCCAAACCGTCCTAGAACCGACAGCTTCCGGCTTCCGGGTTGCTCCGACCTGCTTGCCACACGGGACGAAACAACTAGCGACTCGCTGACTGGCTGGCTTGCCCTTTTATAGCGGTCCTGCCCCCAAAAAGGACGGACGATGGCGGCGCGAAACCGATCCTGCGCTACAGAATCGCGTGGAAATTCGGATGGTAAAAAAAGAAAAGCTCCTGAATGTGTGTGCCGATGGTTTGCACACAGTTGAAATGGATGTTGTTTTGTTTCATTTTTAATCCCGAGCTTTTACTGCAAATGTTCTTGAATTGAGATAGTTTATTGTCCTAACTACTAACATTTTACTATTTAGCTCTAAGCTCTGTATGGCCTTTATATAATTGTTTTTCAATCATTCAATTTCAGAGACATTATAAAAAGGACTTAAACACATGAAAAGTATGGTGAGCTGTAATACAGTACATATATTATTTAATTTTAGCACACACAAGCGGAAAACAAATTTTCCCTCCTATGGTAGACTAACCCTGTAATAACGAACTTTTGGTTTTGACATTCAAGCATGAAGCGCACAACGGTCGCTCTACGCTTGATTATTTTTAACTATTTCGCTCATAGTGTTGAAAAAGCCACTTGCCACTTTTCGTATTTTGTTGCAGGTGCAAAATGGTAAAAAAATTGTAATTTACCTGTTTAATAATTAATTTAATGCTTAAAAACCTTCAAATTTCGAACAGGGTTGTCAAACTGCTGTCAACCCGTTTGCCCGTCCGGGCAACCAATCCGGTACGGCGCAGTTTGGCATATTGTGTGCGTATGACCACCGCCTCAGCGACCCTAGCTTTTGTTGATGTTTTGACAACTGTGTTCGGAACAAGACGAAGGGTGTCTGTCTGTGTTTTTGTGTGTTGTGTGTTTTTTTCTGGACCTGCAGCAGCTGCAAAATTGCCACATTAGCAAAAATTTGGTGTGAAAACTTTCGCCCGACCGTCGCTTTTTTCCACTATCTTTGTGGCCGCCCGATGCACCACAGCAAGGTAAATCTGGGAATGTAAATATTTACGCGGGTTGAGCATGGCAGACAAGGCAGAAGGTCGCGGCGCGAAGAAAAATTTCAAAGCCAATGGGCGGAGGGCATCATCCGCACCAGCGGTCGGACGGATGTTGTAAAGCGTCGGGGAGGGGTTTGGGGAGGATCGCTGTGTTGTTGTGCCCATTTGGAAAGCCCGACGACGGTATGGCTGGTGTATACGGTACAATCCGGTTTCCGCAGCCATCGAGTGATGATATCACCCTGCAAGAGGTTGACGGTGCGGTGCTAAAGTGTGCAGCTTGTGAAGTCTAATCTTGCAACATATCGAAACCATAACACTCCCCCTTTCAAGTGAATCGTTCTACTGGTGTACTTTGTTCATTCGGACCGATGGATGTTGTTTGGAGCACAGTGATCAAGTTTATGAATTTTGCGCATTTCACCATTTGATCGACAGCACAGCTTTCCTTTCTATTGTCTCGCGATCAGTGCGACAAACCAATACCAACAAACTTGGCGACACTGTACCGTACGGCGCATCGCACAAATGTGGGAAGTCCACGTAAGTGTTTACATACGAACCGAGCAGTAATTACAGGTGTTCGGTGGAAAGAAAAAAAAACGGAGCTACACGCTTCCAATCTGCATTTTCCAGCGCAGAGCTGTGTGTAACATTCGTGCTGTTCTACTATTTTACCAGTTTGTCTGGCACGCGTGTGCTTCACAGTTTTCTTCTAAGTAATCTATCAACAGCCCGAACCAGACGGCACTTTACATTGGTTTTTGTTTGATTGTTTCGTTTTAGAGTCATTAGAAGGGACACACTTTCAATCCAGTTCTAAACAATCCAGTGTACGAAGATATCCGTGGCAACCTTCAGCAAAAGTTCTACGCCGTATTAGTTCTCCAGGTTCGTTTTGTGAAATCATCTACTAAGTCTCTCGTACGACAGAAATGGCAGACGAATTCGATGCCTGTGAATGCTTCTGGAGTCATGAAATTGCTATGCGGCGATTGTTGTCGCTGGTAAGTTTTCGAACAAGAGCGTGAGTTTGCAGATAAGTTACAGTATAGCTTTACATCATTTTAGCTTCGACAGGGCCAGTCCTATTGCAATGACAATGAGTGCACCGATCGTAAGTACATCAGAATCATCTTTAGAGGCCCTTTCTTAAGTGCACCTCAAGCGAACAGCCTCACACTCTTACTGAGTTGAACCTTGCTACAAATAAAATACTTACGTTTATTCCGATTGCCAAACAGTTCCCAGTCTTCCGAACGTTACCGGTGGCACAAACTTTTTCCTAATCATCATGGCGCTGATTTTTATGGCTGTGATGTACGTGATGAGACCATCGTCGATGCGACGAACGAATGATTTGAACAAGTCGCTACCACCACCATCAAATGATGTAAGTGTCCAAGAAACGATTACCCGTGCGCTGTACTATTTTTCTCACACGGTTCCTCTCTTCTTCTTCTGGCCATCAACTAGGGTCCAAATAACGATGGTGCACCACCGTCGATATCCTGAAAGCTAAGCTCTTGCAGCCGCCAATGAAAAGCACAACCGAACCATCTGCATTCGCCTGTCCCGTCCCGCCCAACGTGGTACTGGTATGCATCGGTTCACGGACAAACCGCATTTTCCCTTCTAGACAATTATCCGCATGATGGTACCGACGCGACGGGCGCGATACACCCCAAGGACAACCGTACGTACGGCTTGTTTTCAACGCAATCGTCATTTCTTCCACAGCACGTATAGTTCAAATGCAAATTGTTTGTTAAATCTCTTCCACGTTCTAATGTCTCGCGCGTCTTACGCGAACTTATCAAAGTAATTTTGCTTTCTTTCCTGTCTCCACATGGGTCTCCTAGAGGCGCATACGGTGATTGTTCAATGTGATTATTTTGTTTACCACTACTACCCCAAGTCCTTTACAATCGGTTATTGTGCATGCAAATATTGTTTTGTTTCTTTAATTACTTTTGTTTAATCCTTGTTTACATTGCAATAAAACGAATGTCCCATTCAGAACGATCTGTGCAACATTCGCGTAATACACTTCCCGTATTAACTGTGCCGACAGCTGGGGGAGTGGACAGGTCAAGTTAAGTTCAGTCTTTGTTTCTTCAAAGCTGCGCCTGCGCTGTGTTCCTAGGCACTAGTGATCAGTAAATAATAATGGTTAGAAATTCTGATTGTATTTACATGGTACTAAATTCATAAGTAGCCAAATTGAGTAACAGTTCATTTTTTCACGCAAATACCGCATACCGCTCTCGTTCATTCTCGTTGAAGAAAATTATTGTCGTGCAATTGGTACAACAGACAAGATACTAGAGCTGGTTGATGTACAGCTGGCTAGCGATAAATGTTCTGTCTCATAATGGGAAATAAAATTCAAAATCCAAGTCTCGTAAATAGTAAGGACATTTGCCAAATGATTTCATCCGAAAAGGAAGCGGAAAGCAAACGAATGTTATCACCACCGTTGTAAATAAAACAAACACGCCCAAGCTTCAATGCAATCAATGATCATATATATTGGCGTCAGCATAGAACC
>CM032178.1:3134783-3212355 GCA_018908115.1 Anopheles rivulorum
GCTTTTCTGTAGGACAATAACACCATTAAATAGTAGACTGTTCGAAAGATGCACAGTAACCACGGAAACCAATTCTAAAATCTGTAAAGTCCTCTTCCCGTTGGTAATGAGCGATCGTTTGGCTCGGTACGTTTCCTTCGCACTTGATTAATCACCCGAATGTCCGTGAAAGAAGGCCGACGATTTAAGCCAATTGGACATTCTGTGATGACACCTGCGACACGTACATGCGTGAAATATGAGTACACGCGATTAGTAAGCCTTTTTCCCCCGATGTCCAATGCGAAGACGTTTAGAGACACGATCATTTAGACTGATCGAGAATTCAGCATTAACAGCTTCTGTGTGATCTGTACCATCTGCTTACGGACAGGACAAATGGGGTGTACTTAAGTTGATTGAGCAATGAAAAATACAAACACTCCGCTGCTTCCCACCTCTATCCGGCGCGGTTCTACGCGGCATGCTAGCAGATAGAGAAAAGAAGCAATTTTTAACGTCGGTTCTATTCTTTTTGTTTTTGTGGAAAACATATTTACCTAATGCGAGTGGAATGCTGATAGATTTCCCAGCGGGATGGGATATGGGGAGGTGATTATTCAAATCTAAGCATTTGTTTCATTTGATGCATGGTTTGGAAATGTGTGTAAGATTATTTGGATCAACGTGACATATCAACATATCTCTTTGTTAAGATGAGCAGAATTTTAATATAAGTATTTACTACCCTCTATATACTCTCTCTTTGTAGGTGAAGAAACGCCAGCAACGGGTCACGATGATCATGGAAAGTAAGCACATAGAATATACCGTCATCGACATCACAGAGCCGGGCCAAGAAGCGGAAAAGGATTTCATGCAGACGAACGCCCAGCACAAAGGATGCACGATCAGTGATCCGAACCCACGGCACGCACTACCCCCGCAGCTGTTCAACGACACCGAGTACTGCGGTGATTACGACGACTTCGACATGGCCAACGAGGTGGACAATCTGGAAGTGTTTCTAAAGCTGGCGGCACCGGCACCCGAGCCGGAGCATAAAAATGGCGATGAATCAACACCTGCCACTGCCGCCGCCGCCGAGGATGAGGACGAAAACAAAGAAAACAAGACTGAAGACAACGGTGCTGCCGGTGACGGTGCGGAGGCGACTGAGGACGCGAACGAGGTTTGAGACAGAGGCGTGACAGTAACACAGCTCCAAACTGCGGCCCATGTGTTTGCCCGCTAGACAGTGCCGATGATGGGCCGCAGAAAATCGAATTAATACAGCAAAAAATCAACAACAAGCCACATGCACGACACCTTGCTGCCTATATAATCCCGTGTTGTATGCGTGTTTGTATGCGTGTGTGTGTTGCGTGTTTGGCCGTCTAACAATTCGCGTTTGTTGCTTCTCTATTCTTCCTTGGTGTTTATTTAGATAGCTCTGCTCGGGTCGGAAAAAACGATGCGATGAACCGATGTCGAGAATGTAGGGATATCTTGATTTGTTTGATAGTGATGCTATCGATTGAGTATGTTTGCGTTTTATCCGGCAATAACGTTCAACAGCGTACTACTACTGCTTCCAGCTTAGCAACTTCCATAATATTATTTTCTCCAATTCCTGCTGTACGTAGTAAAGATAAGGCAACTAACAAATGGCGAGAGGCAATCCATGGCCGTTTAGTACACTGCCCGCATAGTTCAGGACCTTGGTTTATCTTTCATCGATCAACAACACCCGCACGTTGTAGCGAAATGACATACCGATACCGACGACCCTCACTACTTTGTCACTACTATTCCATGAAAACAAATCCACTTCTACTCTCTCTTTCTTACCATGAATGGTTGATTTAAGTTCCGGAACCGACTACTTTCTGGCTTCCTGGGAAGTAGTTTAACGTAATTTAGCGTTTGATCGATTTCACGTCGGATGTAATTGGTAAATCCTAACCGAGGTCAGTTTGTCTTTCTGGCACGCAAAACGTGAGTGCAATTGATGGATAAAAACGGGATCGTTCTGTAGGATGGTAAATGCAACACGTGGTTTCGTTATGGTTAACCTGCGTGATGCCAAGAGGAAAAGTTCGTTTATGTTATCGGATTAGAAATGGTTGTCCAACGAGAGGTGTTTCCATATTCCTTATATTTTATAATATGGAAAATCATGTACCAAGTTTACTGCATGACAACTTATAACCTTTTTTTAGTAGTTTACGATGGAGTTTAGTTGTTTAGGAATTGAACATGTGCAAATATTTCTTTTATCAACTTTTTCCCATGCGTTTTTGTGTTTCCATTTACGCACAAGGTCGCGTTGAATGATAGCAGGCCGTACACTTTTATGCAAGCGACGTGTCTTGTGCACCTTGTCACGTTCCACTCACCAGTCAGAGAGTTACTTCGCAAACAAACCGATAACCACACGGAAACACATATAAAAATTATTGTACACTCACTATCACCTAAAAACTGGCGAGTGACGATGGATTATTACGACATACGACTTACGGCGCGCTATTGGAAGCAGTTTAGAGTTTGTGCGTTAGGTTGTTTAGTGATGACAGCATTGAAACAGCGAAGAAAGACCCAATAAGCCATTCCTCCCTTGCATGCAGGATAGCGAAAGGAAAGGGACGTTAATAATATGCGTATTTGGGAAAACATATTTTAAATTTCCTCTGATTTTTTTTGTTTTTGGAAGATGTAATTCGGCTTTAAGTTTTTTTTTTTGTGCGATAGTTTTTGTTCTTGAACGGCGTACTTCTTTTTTGTCTCGTAAAAGAAAGCTCGTACTCTTCTTATTGGGCTGGGAATTAAGCCTGTTGCAGCAGAGTACGAAAATTGTTTTATTGCCAAGCAGACTTCAGCTTCTGAAAAATGACATTGGGACATCAACGGCATTAGGCAGAGAGGCAATAACTTCAGCTGTATCTCAACAAGATGATACAGTTGTGATGGTATAGAGCAAGTAACGTTTGGAATGAAATTTAAAACATGAATCATTCTCAGGGGACGTAACCCAACTATAAAATGAATTAAAATGTATCTTAATATAAATTTTATGAATATCCTTACTCTTATTTCATTACCGAATGCTTAGCACGATAAGGCAAACGGGGAAAAAGCTTAGCAATAGAACGAAGAAGAAAAATAAAACACAACATACAAAACGGTAAACGAAACGTATCACAACACGACATACACATTGTTCTCGACAGCCAATACAAACAGAAGCAAAATAAGTTAGCTCAACTAGAGAAGTTAAACATAGCAAGAACAAATCAAAAGAAATAAGCAAAACGAATGCGATGATGTCGATCGAATCGGAATTGAATTCGCAGTTCGTTTTTTAAACGTAAGCAACGCTTTGTTTCGATAGAGGAGTTTAGTGTTTGCACCTTTTAGCCCGTTATCGAGATGCTTTGTTTGTTCGCGGCGCGCAAGGAAATTTACAATGCGCATTATGGTTAGTGCTGATAATATTATTATTACACAACATGAGAATATAATTTCAGGAAATAAAGACCATACCCTTATCACACAAGCGGTAAAAAACATACATGTTGCTGCATCACGCGTTAAAGATTTATACTATTAATAGCTTTAGCTAATAAAAGAGAGAAAAAATCGATTGAAAAAACTGAACCAATTCGCCGATAATTAACAATGCTTTAAACATATTGCATGCCTTATATTCATTATAAATGTCGTAGTAAACCAGCTTAATAACACCTTATATGTACATGTCGTTACAGTAAAGTAGCTTATCATAGATAAGGCCGGATCAGTGTTTTTGCGATCTCGGTACACCCGTCTGTGTCATGATATCAAAGATATTGCAATCGATTGATAGCGAGAGCGAGAAAGAGAAGAAATGGTTTCTTTTTGGGCCAATGTGGCTGAATCATGCAAACATGGCACAGCAGATGGTCCAAATCGTACCAGATATGGGCATTTTTCGGTGACTAATCCATCGACGTGTTATTGTATACGAGTTTTTGATGGCATCTAACGTAATCGGTTTATTACATTACCTTACCCTCATTCAATATTAACGTTTCATTTTGTTTTTTTACCGTCATTTTACCGAAATTCCTGCACATCACCAACATCACCACACTGTTCTGTACCATCACACCATATATCTATTGGCGAATTCATTCGAACACTCCATAACACACTGATTGTGATCCTTGATGCAAAATTACACACGATTACAATTGGCGATCGACAATAGACGACAAAGGCTCCACCGGAAGAGACCGGCGAAGAGATGCAAAAGGAAAAAGAAGTACCCGATGAAGAAGCGATCGGTACAATGGATGAGAAAACCGATCACTTGAAGGACGAAGAGACACAGGAAGTGGCGGAAAAGTTACTAAAGGAAGAGGAAATTGACGAAACTTTAGCTGAAGGTACGGACGTTGAAGAACCGAAATCGAATATGGAAAAGAATATAGAACCAACGCAAACAGAATCGATGGAGCATTTGGACGAAGAAAGTGATTCTCAAGATGAAGATAATGTTTCAAAAGAGCAAGAGGATAAACTAGGGGATGAAATTGAAACCAGCAAAGAACTTGAAAGCTCTCCAATCGTTGCATACAACACTAACGAACAGTCGATCGTACAGCACGAAGCGACCGATGATCCTAAAGTTTCGGAAGATATATCGGTAACAGAAGAGCAAGTGACCGCTATGGACCATGAAACAGATGATGAAGATGCTACAGATGATTCCGTTGAAGATCCCGAAGGCAAAACAGTGGAAGAGACCATCGTAGACGACAAAGAAAAAGAAGAATCTGAACTGCCTAAAGATGACGGTGATATGTCCGCAGAAGAAGACGTTGTAAATGAAGCTATCCACGAAGAATCGGTATCCAGTATCGCACACAGCGAGGTGGATCAATCGGCTCCAAACAATCAAAAAACGGAAAATCTCGAAAAGATGGAAGTGGAGCAGGAGGTTCTAACGGACGAGGACGAATCATCGGATAGTGCCGATGATTCGGAAGGTGACAGTCAGATAGAAAACCCAGCAAAGGCAAGATCAACACCGGAAAAGGAGGTGGCAGAAGTAGAAGAGTCATTGGATGCCGGAAGTACACATGAATCCCGATCGATCGGTGAAGCAGAGGTTTGACAGTGGATAATTACCAAGCTCAAGAACATTCTCAATGTTTCGCAATGTTGTTTACTGTGCTCTCTATTGCTCTGTAGCTCTGTTCTTTTCCTCGCAATGTTTATTTATGACTCGGAATGTGCACCATTCCTGTACATATTATTTATCTGTAAACAGTTCCAGTTGCAATTACTTTCGACCCACGCATCTACGTCGCATTTTACTTCTGCAACACTCAAGAAGCAACGTTGGTGTTGTTTCTTTTCACACTCTTCAATCACTTATCAGCTTTATTGTTAATCTCACTTCTTTCCTCTGCGTCATACTCCTTCTAACAGATTCTCGTGGTTGGTCTAACTACGTGAAGCAAAGGTACAACGGCTGCTAACTTCCTTCCTCCCCTAACATAAGCTTTTGTACGCAAGTTCTACACAATTTTACGGATCTTTTTACTTTGCTTTTGTTCGCTTCCACACCCTGCTCAGTGTGAGTGATGAGTGTGTTTAATTTTAGCCTTTTCACATTCCCTTAACTTTTATTACACTATCGAAGCGATGGGGCGTGTGTTTGTACAATGAGTAACAACACACTGCGAGCAAAAGAAGTTTCATTCCGATTCACATAAAAATGGTGCGTGTGCGTTGTGTGTGTATTGTGCTTTTGAAGGAACCGGCGAAGATGGAGGCCGATGGTGGTGACGTTGATGCAGAAGAACAGGAACTCCGACGGGCCTCCGCAGCACTGGCCGGCAAGAGCGAGGACGCCGAAGAGCAGATCGGCATGGAAGAGGAGGTGGAGGAAGAGGAGGAGGAGGAGGAGGACCAAGTGGACAACGCACTTGTGGAAGCCGTCAAAGAGGTCCGGAGTTTCTGTTAAAATTCCTATGCTAGTAGTAGTGGCGTGTATTAGCTTTAATAGTTAGGTTAATGTTCGTTTTACATAGCTGCTTAGTGCCTCGAATGCAAGGGCTTTGTGCATGCGTACGCGCGCTATAATGACAATAATTCCCGGTTCTTGAGTGATGTCCCTAATCGCTAGCTCCGTGTACCGTGTTGGGATGTATTGAGGAGCGTTTGATCCTTATCCTCGTCTTCCATTTCCTCGTGTCTATTAGGACGAAATATCCAGCAAACTGGTTGACACTGATGATCCCATGATGGCTGAACAGGAGCAGGAAGAATGAATCCAATCGATGCCTTCAGACAACCACAAGAAATCTCATCAGTAAAGTTAAAACCACCAAATACGCACACGCTCATGCCATCGTTATCGTAACTATCATTCACTACGTCGAACGCCGGATACACCATTCAAGGGAATACAAAATCTCACATCGAGTGCTACTGCAATGACTTCAACACTACAAAAGCGCAGGGACAAGGACGGAAGAACCCTGCCCATCTCATCGCACTTTTTATGAATTGCCTAGTGACAGGTCGAACGAATCATCGGCTGCTTAGTATACTGGAAGCCTCCGTTCTGTAAAGTTCCTCACTTATCGAGTGTGAGGTAAACAATCGTGGAAGGCAATCGCGCGAAGAAAGAAAGAGAGAGAGCGAGACAGCGCGACGAAAGACGAAGGACGATCGTTTAGGAATATTTAGTGTTGCGAGATCGCATTTAGCTTTTATCCCGTCCAGTTGTTGGAAGTGCGATGCGACACATTGAACTTATTATTGTGCCTCGCGTAGGAACAAAGTGTACCGACGTGCCATACTTCATAATTGCAAGGTGATCATTTGTTAAGGAAACTACGGTCAATAAATAATACAAAAATACAACGTAAGTGCTGTCCGTGTACTTGTTCAGTGATGACAGTGATTGGCAAGTGTTGTGCGTGTGTGAATAGGCGAGAAAATGGCGGACAATTAGCGTGGGTTTCATTGTGATAATTCCAATATTAGCTTTGATTGTCTTTATTCCATCGTAACAGCCTTTGCTTTAATGAGATCCTTGCTTGTTGCGTAATTAGAAAACGAAGACAACAGAAAGAAAGTTCACTTGCGCAGAGAATTCGAATCGCCAGGTTTCCATTTATTGTCAAGCAAATCATTCCGAGAAGTCCTTTGAGGGGAGTTAACGAGCGATCATAGTGATGGTTTCGTGGCGTGAAAACGTCCTCAAGCTTCTGATCATGAATGGATTTAAGCTTTACTTCAGCAGTACAACATTCCGTAAAGCAGTGGTCACACGGTGTAAGTGGTAAGTCCGTATTATTTAAGCAATTTTAAACAGTATATTTGAATTTTGTGCCAGAACCCTACAACAGTCGCAAACGTCTTATACATCACTAGAAGCATAATATTTGTGCTTCCGCATATAAACACGCTTGTGGCGCCGGGCGAATGCCCAGTCGAACTTCGGTGGTCCGGAGTGCAGACTTCAAATCTGTAGTCGATTAGCGTCGAAGTGGTTCGATTCCACCTACTGGGCGGCGGCGGCGCTTGAAAGCTATTTTTTTCATGTTCATATTTCCTCAAAACAAGACACACGAGAGCAACTTGTTGCACAGTTTTGTATATTTTCTTCTCTTTTATACTACCCAAAGGGTGCCACAATTTCACCGTACCATTATTCCACAGGAACACAAATATAAACAATCTTTACCATTTTACGTTTCAATATATTTTATCCTCTCACTCGTCCAATTCCTCATTTAGCGCTCCTTCACACGTTCAATGCACGGGTGAGGTTTAGTCGTTCTACTTGAATCAGTCCACCTCCTACGGGGTTTACCAGCCGCTGTAGCAGCAAACAGTTTCTGGTGAAAGTGTAATGAGCTTTTTCGTGTAAAGCAAGGTCATATGAACAGGGAACATCATCTCCTCAAACAAAGAACGGTAGAAGTAGAAAAAAGGGGGGAGAGTTGTTTCGGAGTGAGGCACCTAACTAATGTCACGTCTGAACGAATGATGAATGTCAAGCTATAGACCCGTTTCTTTCACGAATGGAAAAGCTACTGCTGTCTCTGTGGGTCTCTGTGTATGTACGTGTCTCTGTGTCTCTGTGTCCCTGCCACCAGTACAACAATGTACGAAGCAAACTGTTCTAACATTCCACCACCTTTGTGCCCACCGGAATGGGGATGGGGGTTTGGGTGGACAAAGGGGGAGAAAAACGCGGCTGCGCTCAGTCCGCTCGTTTTCGCGATTCCTCATCCTCGCCGTCTGATGAGTCGGTGGTGAATTCGCTATCGTTCGCCTGCATCTCGTTGTGGTCCGATTCGGACTCGCTAATGTCCCACTGCGGATGTTCGGTCGGGATGGCAGCCGGATCCTTAACGTCCAGCTTCAGATCGAGCTGCTGATCCATGCCGATGTACGAATCGGATCGTAGGCACACGGTAAACACGTACATGCCGGCCCACTTCGGCGCGGTAAACTTTAGCTGCACTTCCTCCCGATGGATCAGGTTCGTCACGTGGTACGGCACGGTTAGGAGCGTGTGCGACTTCCGGTCACAAATGTACGTCCACCAGTATTCATGCTTTTCCTGCAATCGATCAGTGTGTGAAATGAATATGCGGTGCAAACAAACCAGTGAAACCACGTCTTACCTCAGGAAACAGTGGACAGTGAACCGGGTGGGATACCTTCGATCGTCCTTCCAGTTTTTCCCTTTTGTTAATCTTTTGCTGGAATCTACAAAGAGCACATGAAAACAAGGATTAATTCTCTACATAACGAACGTTAACCAAATCAAATCTAATGCCTTACTTTTCCCACTCATCATCATCATCGGCCGCTGCTTCGCTGGCATCATTGTCGCTTTCCGCACCACTGTCACCGTCCGCCACGGAATCCTCTTCCTCATCACCTCCTCCTGGCGCTTTCCTTTCACTGCTTTTGCCAGGCTACAAAAGAAAGGAGGTACGATCGCATCACTTTACTGGCAATCGATCAACCTGCTTGTAGTCGGTTCGAACTTACCTTTGTTTTCTCACCCGTTGCTGTTGTCGATTGGTTTGCTGACTGAGCTGCAGCTGCCGCAGCCGCAGCCGCCGCAGCAGCAGCCGTAGCGGCCGCCGCAGCTGCTGCTGCCAGCTTCCGGTTGTGCGGTTTCACACCGGCTTTAGCTTTACTCTTGTGACCCTTGGAGGATTTTGCCTGCCAGCCGGACTGCTTTTTCGCCTTTACCTCCTGCTTCTGATCGTCGGTCGCTTCCAATTCTCCATCTGCATCACCATCGCCCGTGTCTCCCGCCTCGTTGCTCTCCCTACAAACGACATCGATGAAATGGAAGGAACGATTCGATTAAAAGCCGATCGAATTTGCCAATAGAAACGCGGATCGTACGTACGTGATGCCTTGCTTTTCCTTAGCGGTCGTGTCACCGAACAGTTCGGACATGCTGCGTCGCACCAGCTCAACCGTTACCGTCACGATCGCGCCGGCTGTGACGACGTTGGAATTTTCATCGTCCACCACCTCGCATTTCATGTTGAAATCAATCAATGGCAGGTGGCCGAGCACCTTTACCGCGTTGCTATACTGTTCGTCGGTTAAGCTGCGCAACGCCGCTCGACGCTGTTCCGGCTTCAGCTGGGCCAACTGTTGCAGATTGCGTGTGTTAAATTTGCGGGCCAGAAGGGCGCGCAGTTCCTTCGTCATGTGCGGCAACTGCATCAGCGGATGTTCCGATTCGCGCAAACCCTGTATTACCATCGGTGACAGTTTCATGCAGTTTTCGATCGTTTCAATCGACGGAAGTCGCTGAACTGAAAATGACACCAATTTCAAACCATTAAATTCATTATTTAACGTGATACTCTTTTGCTGTCCTAGTTTACTTACTCTTTCGTGCGTAAGCCAGCATTATCAGATGACTGACGCAGCTCACCATCTCCTGGATCAGGTAGGGACATTTGCGCACGATCAGCTGACGATCAAGCTCCAGTGTGTTCGGGTTCAGCGTGATCCGGGACAGATGTGCATGAAGAATGGCGCGTGCCTTTAGCGAGTAGCTGCGCGCAAAGGGCAACTCTTTGCATTTCTCATTCAGATAGGGCAACTCGCGGATCAGTGCCGGCACTTCCGTGTTATCCGAAGGCCGTTCAATCACTTGATTGTTGTGTCGCTTTTCAAACTCGAAACTCGCGGCCAATATCATAATTACGCGCTTTACCGCCATGTGGGGAGTTTTGTGGAAAAAGTACCAATACATGTTGGTCGTATCGAGCAGCACCTTATCGCCGCTGTAACGAATCGACCGATACCACCACGTGCCGACGACGATCGGTAGCGCGACCATAAACACTAGCGCATACAATCCCAGCACCCATACGGAGTTTTCCTTCTCTACGATCCAAGATGGTAGCGCAATGCCGAACGAAGTCGCACCGGGGCCATCGGGATTGCCATACTTTTCCCAGTTCTTGCGTGCCTCATCGTCCGTAAGTGCTTGGTAAGCTTTCGTCAGCTTCATGAACGCTTTCTCGTCACCAGTTTCCTTGTCCGGATGCAGGATAACCGAGAGGGTGCGGTACGCTTTCTTGATTTCCTTCTGGGACGAACCGAGCGGTACGCCCAGGATCTCGTACGGATCAAAGTTGGACATTTCATAGTCGAACTGCGACACCTTGTAGGTAAGGAATGCGAGCAACAACCAACCGGCCACTATCGATAACTTCAACAGCAGCTCCTTGGGGCCCTTGTACGGGTCGGAATGTTCCATGGTGATTCGTTTATGCACGCATCCTTGACAGTAACATAGTTCCTCCTTTGTTGTTGGATCTACGGGAGGAGAAAACAAACCAAACGATGTATTTAACTTGTTATTTGCAGTGCAAACGATATTCTTAGTAGGAGAAAATGATAAGAAAATGGAGCGGAGAGACAGGTGATTCGGGTTGGCGTACAGTACAAGAACAACGGAGCTAGCGGAACTGAACGAGGTAATGCAATTTACTTCAAGTTTAAGTTTGTCGCAACGCAAACCAGCGTGACATGAAACGTTACAAGCAATTGTGTTTGCTATCGTGAAGCACATTGAGCACCGGGAAACCCACGTAAGCGTGGTAGGTTTGAATCGTTATGGTAAATTAAACTTTGTTCGCAATGTTCTACCCCATTGCAGGGAGTTTTGGATAAGAGACGTTCTATCTGAGATAGTAGATCACTCTTCCAGACTAAAACATATTGCATGTAAGGTCAATTCCGGTAGTTACTCTTCGATAAAATGAATTTCATGTTTCACACAACACGCTTCTCCGAAGGATTCGGTGTTGTTTACACAAATGTTTTGCCTCAAGGCTTGCTGCGATGATTCAATTCGTCTTCACCGATTGGTGGCCATGAAAAGGTTTCCCTTTTATCACATTTTTGCCATTAGAAAGTCCATCCAACATTCTTGCCCATCTTCCACCTCGCCAGACACGTCGTGCGGGGCGGGACACGCAGGGTGAAAGCGAACGGACGGGTGTGCTCAAGCGGAAAGGAAGAAAAGAAAACAAGTCAAGTAACTGTACTTCGCCGTTGGCCCGGTTTTTTGACAGCTCACCAAAACCCGACGACGTGTAGGCCCGCCGCTGCCAACACGCACGCACGCACAACGCCGTACGCAATCAACAGATTGGATTCGTAAAAAGATGGGCCACGGGGACCGGGACAGAATTCTGCTCGGATAGCCATGGGATGATAGCCTTACCTTCCTTTTTCTTCCGTGGCCAGAAGTAAAACGTGGTCGGCACCAGAATCAATGCCAGGAACGACAATATGAAGTAGAAGAAAGTTCCTCCACTTTCGTCGTACTGAAATTTCTGTCCGCCCATCGCTGGGCCGTTTGTGATTCTGCTGGGTTTTGGCCGAAGCTACTTTCTACCACAGAACGGGAGCAGTTCTAAAGGCACAGCGAACTCGTTGTCTTTCGGATTCGATGTTGGTACACTTCTTTCACAATCCGCTGGAAATATTCCATTGAGCGGAGCGACGGTAGCGATCGTATTTGGGTTCCAGGTGTATGCGCACGCCAAAGAAGAAAACTTTACCACAATCACAAAAAATACCAACACCACGTACGCCGTGAATGAATGCTGTAGCGCAGGTTAGCCAAGAGCGTGGCATTCATTGCCGCCATCTTGTTTGATTGCCTTGTGCCAAATGTTAGTTTTGTAGGAAAAAATAGTTGAAGCTGTTTTCCAGGAAAGATATTCTTAATCCAATCCGATACTTTAGTTACTTTCGTAGTAACAAAATTATTCAATTCGTTTATTATTTCTGAAAGAAACATAAATGTGCTTTTATAGCAACTTGCCAAACGTCAAACAAATCTTTATGGCAGGACCTGGTGGAACTTTCCAGTGTTGCTGTCAAATCGTATTTTAGGAATAAAATCGTTATTTTTCAATTCACAAATTTAAAAATAAGTAGGTTTTCTAATGGATGGATGGAATAATGTAAATTGTTTCCTGTTTACAATTTAAAAGCAATTTCCAGAGATAGGATTTGTAAACATAGCATTAGTCTAAACATTATTGCATTCGTTATCTGCGAAATTCGCCACGTGTTCGTGAAGATGTGTCACGTGTTCTAAAGAATCATATCTGATAAAGTGCTTGATAAAATGAAAAACACATTTAAAAGATTTTTTTTGTTCATCCATCTTTATAATCATTCGTTTTATGTGGAAAGGGTAATGTGCTTCAAAAACATCTGATCTGATATTTAATAATGTTCTTCAACAAGACGACATAGCAGTGTTAGGAAGAACACTCGATGGATTGGACGAGGTAGCCAGCAGTAGAAAATTCGCTTAAAATAATAAGTAAAACAGTAGAAACGGTAGCCAACAAAACAGCTTCTAAGCAAAAGTGACCATGCAAGGTGTGGCTTTCTAACTACCGAGTATCGTCGAACGTTATTGTTCAGCAATAAAACCTACTCATACTGTCATGGAGACCGACTTCAGATGGGCACAGCTTACCAAGGGTCAATGCTAATTTATTGGTTCGCATTGTTCACCAGAGTAAATAATGCTTTGGCCATTGATCGCGACGGATTGGTCCGCAAACAAACATTTCGTACGTATTAATTTCGCCTGCACGTACTTACCATCATCTACTCTGTGAACTTGAATTACGTAAAATAATTGACGCGTTTTGGTGCACATTTTGTCAAGTAATGATAGATCTATGCTTGGAAGGGTTCGGTATTTCGGGGGAGTCGCGCACGACGAGAGATGTCTTGTGTATCTCCATTCCCACCTGCAAGCCAGCGGGATAAGGATTTTGTGGTGCTATTTCCGACATAGCATTAGCTGTGCGCAAGCCTTTCCCTCTATACATTCCTCCCTATCGGCCATCGGTTCCAATATGTTACATTTTAAAAATATGGCTCATTAGCATAGCGCCGCTGTTTGTGGCCGGGCCGGTTCCAGTGCGCAATATTCGCCTCACTTTGGTGAATCCTTCTTCTTTTTCGCCTCCTTTTTGCGACACCGGGACCAGATCCGATGATATAATCTCATCTTCCCAACCGTGCCAGTCCATTGTCCCGGCACGGACGGTGGTGGGGGAGGACGTTTTGGGCGTACCGTAACGGTCGATCGTGCTTTTCACCTCGTGTGGGATGATTACTATTCATCTTATGCTAAAAAAGTTATGCTGTGCTACACGAGCGCAACGCACCCAGGGCAAAATGCGCAAACTGCAACGGAACGCCGGGCCACGGTTACGTGTGTGTCCGTCCGTCAATGGACTTCCCGATCGTGAGCAGCGAAACTAACCTCTCGAATGCGTTTTAGTATAGTGGGGAAGTTGGCCACGCTGGAGAATGCGTCCATGCGTCGTTTTGGTGTGCCTGATGGCCTTTTCGGAACGATGTGACAGACGTTCGTTCGCCTAAACTGGCCAGTATGTGTGCCATTTTCGTACACAGAGTGTGGAGGATACTCTTACAAAGGGTATCGATATCGGGCGAAGGGCTTTTATCAAGTATGGTGCATCCTCACCGTGCACGGTGTCGGTGTGCGCATCTTCAAAGTAATATGTCCGAGCATAAGGTCATCAGTGGCATCGAGTGCACTGGGGAACAAGGGACCAGTGTCCACACATTGACAAGCACGCGCCCTCGTAGATCAGCGCGTAATAATTACTTTGTTTGCTCTCGTAAGGGCTCCGGTGCGCCTGATGCCTTAAAAACGGGGACGACCTTAAGGTCCAGAGTCACCTGAAGCACACTGCAGTCAAGTTTAATGAGATTATTATGCTACAACGCACAGCATCGGTTCCAAGTGGTAGAATTATGCACTTGAAGAGTGTACCCAATTCGCGGCAACACATCGTTGTGGCCCGCTATGGAAGCGTATTGGCAATCCAACAGATCCTGTCCAAAAAGGGTTAAATTCTCACGCAAACCACATCTTCAACATATTGGCAGTTAATTGCTCCACTCACACGAAAGTGCCTATGCAAGAGCTGTGTAATGAGCGTCAACCGCAAGCGTATGATCAATATGGTTCATTGAGAAACACCATCCAGTGAAAGGTATTCGTTTGCTCTCCACAAAGGAGTTCCGAATACCTACCAAAAGGTGTCGTCAATCTCTAGTCCACTGCGAAGCATGCCGATAAGACGACTATTTCGCTTAAAGATAGCACAGACGAAGACCTACATTTGTTGGAGCTCTTACTTATGCATGCGACAGCCACACGCGATCGTCGTTACGCGATGTAGGGACCTTTTTGTGGAAGTGTCGATCCGCAGGGACACGGTCCGACGGGGTCCGGTACGTATGGTGCGCATCTGCCACCATAGATAAGTCAAACAGCGCATTACCATAAAAGTGATTTGATGTTTCTTTTTTCGGTTACAAGTGGAGCGAAACAAACACGATCGCCGAAACGCCCGTCGATGCGAGAGGTGTGAGTTTGCCCTTGAAGGTAGCTTATTAGGACGATAAAACTGTCACCACTGCCGGGTGATTCGTTTTGTTTGTTTTAATAGAAGTGAGCCCTTTTTGAGCCCTGCGGCGCGTTACCTTGTCCTGCTGGATCAACTTTCCACTTTCCGTCTGGTGCTCTCAGCGGTCAGGGTTAAAAGAAGAGGAGGGCACGTGTGATACGCTTTGTGGGTGGTGTATGCATCCTACACACAACATACGAGTGAAGGGCAATCATGTTGTTTCCCCCTTATTTTGTGACACTATTCTTGCTGGAGATCATCATCCTGCTCGGGAGAGGTGTTGATTGACTCATTATCGGGAGCAATTGTAGTGACGTGGCTCGGTTGTCGGTTTAAACATACCGTCATCGTGTGAAACCCGGCGTAATGCGGATGAGCTCAGCAAGGTGCAGAAGTCATGGTGGAGTCATGTGTAGGTGTTCGAACCAATTACACCCGGTTTGGAGCGAAAGGAGCAGAAGCGTGAATGCTGATCGCTGATGATTTATAAACGATGTGTTGATTAGATGCGAATGTTGATTGCGAATGATGATGAGCGCTGTTTGAAGGAATGTGTCATCAAATGTGTTGATTTAATCGATGTGTATGCATTTGATTAAAATACCACCGGGCAGAGGACGGATTTTGTGCCATCGTGGATAATTTATAGCGCCAAGAGGGTAGGCTGGCTGCGATAATGTGCTGGAATTAATATGTAATAGGTTGTCACGATCGTCCATTTCATGATCTTCGTTCCAATTACTGTGAACAATTCAATCGATCAGATTCAGTCGCATGTCCACGCGGTGTGAAAAATATGATTTGTATGTCACTCTCTAAGTGGATGAAACAAAGCGAACGGTACATACGGCATTAAAATACATTCGTCGTCTCACCGCTTCACGTCCACAACACTCGTCACGTCAACAACTGATCGTCGTGCCACATAAACATAAAGCATTCCTTGTATCGGCCGGCAGGGACCTCACGCCACGGTGTATCCCCACCACGGCCCATCAAAAGGCCATCAGACTCCTTGTTTTAATGGGCACCGTAAATCATCCGTTCGGAGACGTTAAAGGATTCCGCGATGATACAACAGCGGTGGCGACCTCCAAGTGCAAGGCGGCGGCAATGTCTTTCAGGAACGGAACCAACCGCCGGGTTTGCCGGGCACAATATGTGTGATTTTGTCACCATTGCATAATCTGCATACAGCAGGCCCGACCGGTGGTGCATACAAGAACTTAACGCGTGTACCGCACAGCGACACGAATCGCGAACGTCGATCGATCACAAAAGTGTGACCATTTCGAACGGTCGACGGAATATGAGCTGCTACGGGGATGTTACCGAGCCGGAGCCGGGAAATGAGGTTGAAGCAATATTTGCATGCGTACGAAGCATAAAGTGTGTTGCCAAAATCAAAAAAGCTGCAACAATTTGGAGACACTGCGAAGCAAACGTGTGACAACTGGCCGTTGCAGGGCAGGAGCCTTATTTTGTTGTAAAATGGCGTCATTTGTTTCATGTCCCGAAATCGTAAAGGTTACGGATAGGGATGAAACGATCGGATACGATTGTATAAAAAGCTGCAGTCGAAAGAGGAAGCTTATCCAAAATCCTCGATCCGATCCGATCCAAAGAAGATCTGATGAAGCCCACGAAACACACTGGTTGAAGATGCGTTGCAATTTTGCATATTTACTTTAATATGACGTACTTTAAATACTTTGTTCTGTGTATTTGATTTCTAAGTCACACATGAATCTAACTCGCTTGTGGTGGTTCCGTACCATTATTCTTGACTGTCCTCAACCTAAATGCGTCATGGATGACATTTAAGCTGAAAGCGGATGTTGATGTAATTATGAAGACTAATATTTATACGCTTTTCGGTAAAGTTTTGTTTTTAAAATTATTGTTCATCGTGATCGAGAAGCGAGGAAGTGATATGGAAGAACAGTTTTATTATTGTGAAGGTCAATTAAAAACTACTATAAATATTTTATAGTACATAAAAAATTACTCCAAAAGAAGTAAATAAAACAGTTTGAATAAAAGTTTTTGCGTGAAAAAAGTGTCTTTCTTGGTTCCATCCAGGATCGAACTGGAGACCTTCTGCGTGTAAAGCAGACGTGATAACCGCTACACTATGGAACCCACTTGATGATGGTTGTGTTTGAAAGAGACGCGATAACCTAACCTAGCTGAAAGTCATTCTGTTTAACTTGTACGCTTTGTTGCTTTTATGTGCCTGTGATGAAAAGCTTCGCTTTCATGCGTGTCGTCTATCTGGGTGTAGATTTAACAAGTTCCAACACCGATTAACTGCAAGTGTTGCGTTTAGTCACTCTACAGGCTACCAACTGGATCGGTTGCGAAAAAAGCAATATCACGGGATGTCTGCTAATAATAATCAACCATATACCACCTATACACCTGTAACCACACCAGTCCGCACCCGCCACATCCCAAACCTCGCAGGTTTTTTTGTATCATAAAATCTGCTTCTGATGCGTGCTGATGAATGGAATGTAGCTATAGACCACGAGTTAAAGTCTCGAGACACGATTAGCTTCTTTTCCCTTCCATAACACTTTCCGCATGCAGCTGCTTTTGGTGAAGAATACAGCTTTCGGGGTTCGCTGTTGCAGTTATCACTTGCGGTTTTCGCGCTCGTTGCCATCTTCCTGGTACGCGACGCTCCCGATGGAATGCGGTACAATGTTTGTTTTTTGTAAGGAGGAAAACACTTCGTTCAAGAGGGCGTGTGTGTGTAGGACAAGACCCGTACATGCATGTCGTCGAAGCGCCACCGTCAAATGTTAAGGTTTGACATTTCGTTTCGGCCGTCTGCAACTCAATACACTCGGACGCACGATGGTGAAAACTTTTGGCTGCGCTCAGGAGTGGCCATCAGGCACGAACTGCTTTGGTGGAAATGTAACGGAGCCAGCGTGGAACGATAATTGCGCACCATTTATGTATGGCACCTAACCTAATCGCAGGGTTTTTTAGTATGCCTCGCCGATTGATACGGGAACTTCCCCAAAACCAAAATCTATTTGCCTTTAAGATATCGATGATTTAGCATTGACTGATCGTAATCTTGATCATTTCGGAGCTTCGTTTTCGAAGACCGACTGGAAATATACTTCTTCCCATCTCCCGAATCCTTCAAAACAAATATCCCAAGACTAACGCTGCGTACAAGTATACTAACGCTAGCAAGTCTCTTTCTGTGTCTCGTTCACTCTCACTCTCTCTCTCTCTCTTTCTCTCTCGTTTTCTCTCTCGCTCCCTTCCTTCATCTGGTAGTGTTACAGCGTCTGCTGGATCTTAAGTCCTCCCTACCATTTTTCGGTCGGCCACCGCCGGAGCTTTGACGGTCGGCAGCCGTTTCGCTCTCGGGTTCGGGCCTGTGCAGAAGAATGCCTGCCAACGATACGCGTGCTCCCTCCCCTTCGTGGAGGTTGTTTTCCACCCCATGTTTCCACACGTGTGTGGGGTTCGAGGGCGTCTGGAGGCATCTTATTTTCGGCAGGAGAATGCGCCAGTACAATTTCCCTCCGTAGCGTGGGGTGGTCGTCTGCACTCAAAGCTCATATAAAGCTAGTCGATTGATGAGTCCTGCGCTTCATTCGTGCTACTCGCGCCGTGCGAACGTCTGATCATCTTCGGTTCCTTGCGCACGATCCTGTCACGGCAGCAGGTCAGCAATCGTTTTGCTTCACTCTGTTTGGGTTAAGTTTGCGTTGTTGAGCGTATTTTTGTTAATTGATTTTATATTCTTTCCCGTTTTTCCTCGTACAGAGTCGACAGTTGCAAAGGGGTGCTCGTGATCAGTTGTGCATCCTGGTAAATGGTGTTACGAGTGTGAAGTGATTACCGTTGAGCGTTGAGGTGGAATCATCAGTGTAAACCAGGATTTCTGGTGTGAAAGTGTTCTGGGGACATATTGGAGTGGTTGAAGAATTTTTTGAGGACAACCACGAGCATAGAAGAGGCTAGTTGTTGAAACAGTTTTAGGACTTGGTGATAGACACTTTTCTTCCCGTCGCAATTGTGTTCTGACAGCCTACAGAAATCAACGTGATAAAAGCATGGTGAGTGTTTTTTTTCTGGAATGTTGAACGAGAGATGGTCGTTTGTTGGAAATGTGAGACACGACGTCCCGAAAATGTTGGTCGGCAGATTGTGCGTTGCATTGTGATTCTCCAACGAAACTAACACTTTTTATCGCTGCTTGGCGGGATGCGGGTAGAAAGTAAAAGATCAGCAAAAGAGTTTGCACAGATGCCCCTATTTCCTGTGCCCCGAACAGTACCCGTCCTGGCTGGAAGTGCCGGCGAGAAAGTGCAGAAAGAAGAAGCACTGGAACAAAAGTCAATGGCGATCGTTTTGCGCATTCGGCGATTCGCTCGTTATGCAATATGTCTGTGCAGTTCCTTCGCGCGGGCACTTTTGTGGGGATGTTGGACTAGGAAGAAACGATCAACGATCTCCGTAAGGGTATTCCGAGACCTTTTGGAATCGACGATTGTTCTGCTCGGTTCGATCGATCATCGAGCATGATCTTCCGTGTGTAATCGATACCCGTGTGCCGTGAGTGATGTGGTGGCGATCGTTACCGTCGTGCACTGGCTTAGTTGGCGGTGATATTTATGGCACTATCGATCGTTGTGTTTTCCCATCCCTCCCATTACGATTCCAGTACATTTGCGCCTTAAACCGACGTTTGGTAATGATGATTATGTGATGGTGATGAGAGTCTGACCCGTTTCGGAGGCATGGAACAAGCGCATCCATCCATCTTGAGGTTCACATCTTGGGACGCTTCTTAGACGCGGCTTAGAGATGCACGGCCACACTCGCTGTCCGGCCCCGGTGCCAGACAGTGAAAGGGAAAACTGTGACGCCCTAGTTTGACGGCCAATCGGGAGAAGGTGAAGCTAATGTGCGTGAATGACCGTTTTTGGTTCGGGTTTTGTATGATGCGAGGTTTTTTTTTCTCGGGGTAGCCGGGAAACGAATTTTCCCATTAGAAGACCACAAGCGAAAGGCCTTTGGTTTTGCCTAGTCAGTGCGGTCAGCGATCTCGTCACCTCCCCCGTGGGTGATCCGACATTCGATTTCTTCTTCTCTTCGCGGAGGTGCGTTATTTTATAGCTCCATTCTTCTGCCATCGGAGTTTCTCGGATACTTACTGTGGGTGGTTAGGAAATGCAATCGAAACCGTGCGCACGAACGAATGTCTGGGCACAATTTGTAGCATTGTTCTGTCGATTAGGCGGGCGTGATGATAGTTTAGGTCGGCAGGCAATAAGAAAGTTACATAAATCAAACCTTAGATATTCGCATGAAGATACCCCCGTGTCAGAAGGGGGAAGATCGGGTGAAGTTTTTGGGGCAGCCCTCTAATTGGATGCATTTTATTTGGTTGCAGCAGTGTCTTTCTGGGATCTGGGATATATCAACGTCACCGCGTAAATACATCCGAGCGCAGACGAACAATCTGAGCCAAACATGTTACGATATTAATAATGATATTAATCGATCGTGATCATGCTGTGAAGCAATGCTGAGTAACCTTGATACTGTGTAATCATGGCCGGGTTTCAATTTTAAGCCAAAGTTCATCCGTTCATTAACGAAAGATAATCAACGGAGCATCTCAATTTCGAGAGGGAATGCTACCGTTTGCCCAAGAAAAAAGAACCCCCCCCCCAGCACTGAGGTAATTAAATCATGTTCACCATTAACATTGCGCTAGATCTTTTTTGTGTCTTTGCTGTTCTTGCGTGCCGGCGGTAATGACATTATTAGTTTGAGCGTCCACTGCTCGCGAACGCGATTGGCGTTAGACAAGGTTAAAGATACACCGAACGCGCAACATCTGGACCATCTTTTACAGCATCACCATCATAGGAAAAAAATATGGGAAACCCACCAAAACTCTTCTCCACGATGACACTCTGTTCCGTTACGTTTTAATTTATTTTGAGGCGAGGAAATCGACGCCAATATTTGACCGACTTTGCAAGAAATCCCTCCCGACAAATCACAACAAAATGGCAATCCAAATTAGTGATGCGATCAAGCCCATGCGCACAATACGGAAAGGTCACGTCTTTGCCTCACAAGAAAAAAAAACAACAACTGGCACTAAACTGTTACGGGATGCGATCGATGTGACCCTAGGCCAGGGAGTGGCGTTAATCGAACTGTTTCGCAGCTTTTGTCGGGATGTCGGGTTCGCAATGTGCCGATGGCGGATAATTTACCAGCGATTGTCGCACTGCAGCGTGATCGAGATTGATCAGCTAAATCCGGGCGTGCATAAAACGCATCCTCCAATGGTACCTGCAAGCAGCCCGTTCGCTTAACAAGCGGCTATTCAGGTATCCGGTAAAGCGGTGGCCGCATCCATATTATGCTTGCTGTTATGCCCAATCTCCCGCATTACACAATAGCCGCAGGGAAAGGAAGATCCCATAGCGCGTTGGCGATCAGTTCGCTCAGGTGGCAAAAAGCAAAAAGGAAAGAAAAACAGTGGTAACCGTTTTAGAAACCTACTTTTCATGTTCATCATGTGGATTTACTTTCGCGAATGAGCTTTTGGATGATGGCACATTCCCTGCCTCGTGCAGTGACTGATGCTAATTCACATATCGGTCAATCGGACACTCGCTAGTGAGTCAGTGAGTCAGTCAGTCAGCATGTTTCGTTTGGCTGGTTGTTGGTTGTAGGCTGTTGTGATGGCGACGTCATTGACGAAGACTTCAACGTAGGTGAACAAGCCTTCTGGTACTTGTCGTCTACAATTGGTTGGGGCATAGACAGCAAACATTTCGACGTCGACCAGTCGCCTGCCGTAAATGCCCGCAGTTGAATCCGTTGGCTCGTCTATATCACGACGGCCAAGATTCGGAAAACCGGTGGCGTCAGATAGCGATGGATTAATTTAATTCGATTTACTACATGCGCTGTCTACTGTCACATGTATCACAGGATCTCGCTCTTTAATGTGCGGGAAAGGCATGGGAGCTTTGTGTGGAGAGTTCACGAAAGTTTATCCAGAAGATGCCCGCTCAATGATGTTGGTAACGAACGGGAACGGAGTATGCGAGCTGAACAGGCTGGCAAAAAAAAAACTACGCTTTCCACAGGTGTCAGTGCCGAACGATTGTGCCGGTTTGTTTGTGTTTTGCATAATGCTCCCAACACGTACTGACGCCGGCTGCCGGGCGCAGGTAGTTTGGGGTTGGATGAGAGATTGAAGATGAGTTGTTAATTGTGGTGAAAGGCATCAGGCATGTTAAAAATAAAACACGTTGGATTTCGTTTATTGGAGAAGATGCAATCTACTGGCCACCGACGTACGTACGCCGTGTCTCATCGATAGCCAAAGTGGGTGAACGGGGCTGGTGGGTTGCACTCTTGCACAATGCGACGTACAGCAGTGATTCGGGTGATAAATCTAATCCGATGTCTCAAGCTCAAACTGTGCTGTGGAGCGGGTTTTTGCGAACTACGTCGATAGTTCGCTTTCGGCATCATTCACTTTACGCCATTGACTCTGTTCTATTTTCTAGATGTGGAAGCTTCTCATACTCGCTGCCTGTCTGGTGACCAACGGCCTTGCCCGGCCGGACGTATCGCATCTGCTGAAAAAGACTGGTGACAAGCATAAGCGGCAAAACTTCATCGGCACGACGGTGTCAGTCACTGGGAACGGTGCAGTTGCGACCAAAATTACGTCGAATGACGCAGCAAACGTGGAAGCCTTGATACCACAGATCAGTCTGCTCCCGTTGCAAGACAACCAACCGTCACCGTTTCGACGGCTGGAAGAACGCTCCGGTTACGACTACCAAAGGCCAGACTTTCCGCTCGATGTCCATCCGGATTCGAATCTAGTCAGTCCGGTGTCTACTCAGGCACCGGAGTACTTGCCTCCAGAAGATGGCCAAGAGTCGACGAACGTTGATAAAGTCGCACCGCCGAGTGTTTCCTCGACGACAGCCACCACAACAACGACCACAACTACGCCAGTTCCAACCACTACCACCACCACAACCACCACGACGACTACTCCAGCCCCATACACCAGTGGGATTTCCTCAACTCAGCAAGAATTCGACAACAACGATGGCTACGGATACAAGAAGCCCGAGGTAATGCTTCCGACGAACATCAACGAAGTGATTGGTGAGGCAAGCGACATTAATCAGCTCGCTACGACCACGGTCGCCACGACAACAACAACCGCAAAGAATTCGCTTGAGTATCTTCCACCGAAACCGCTCCCAGAGCTGGTAGTGCCGAAGCAACCGAGTACTCCCTCCACGACACAGCCACCTCAAACCGAACCTTCAACCTTCCCGTCCACCGTCAGCACCACGGTGCAAATCCCGACGGAGTCGCAAACCTCGTACCCTAAACTGCCGGAAGCGTCAGTTTATCCCGATGCATCGGCCACAGTCTCCACCGTCGTCGTGACGCAACAAACCTCCACCGAGATGCCTTCCACCTCAGCGCCGGAGTATCTGCCGCCGGATAGTGACACGAATGGCTTCCAAATCATCGTACGCAGTGGATCTGATTCGGATGATAGTGATACGACTACCGGTGGTACACCGGGTAGTGGCAGTAGTACTACGACCCAAGTGTTCCCGTCCACCGAACCCACGACGACACTTCTTCCCGCCCAACCAGAAGCGGACAGTCTGGTGCAACAGGAGCAAGGTGAGCAGACGACGGAAGGACAGCAAACGACGACGACCAGCACCTCAAACGCACCTGTGACGCTTATGACAGGCGAAACAGCGACACCGTTCGACGATGCGTCCTCCGTGATTGCGCTTATTAATCAGATGCAGGAAACGAGCCAAGTTGCGGGTCAGGGCGATTTTGTGCCGGAGCTGCGAATTAATGACGAACCTTCCACAACGATCGGTACGAGTGAAGCAACTACTCAGTCGTCTACCGTCACAACCACCGTGACAACATCGCTGGCAACAACGGATCTGCCTGCGGTGGAGCAAACGGAGCGCAGTGAACCGGAACCAGAACAACCAGAGCCAAGATTTGGGACAGAGGAACCTACCGGACCTTCGCTCATTGATCTGCTCACTCCAACGACAACTGTGCCGGTGGTCGTCACGCAGAACGATACGATCACCACGTACCGTCCGTCGACGTCCGCCGAAACGACGACACCGGTCGCAGAATCGAGCGCCGATGAGTCGGAGATCCAGTCCAGGATAGCTGATCCGAACGATGGCTACAACTACGAGGCGCCAGAAAATGGACTCACCGTACCGTCATCGATGGTCCCATCGCATACACTCGAAGCGGATGGCTACCATTATAAGGTTCCGTCCGTGCCGTTCCCGTAGGGAAAAGGAAAGGCGAGAGGTAAAGTGGAAGCAGGGAGCAAGGCATCATTGTTAAACCATACCGTTTAGTAGACGTATTAGTAGCAGCTGTAGTAGTAGCGAAAGATAACCCAATCCTACGCCATAACGACAATTTAGAATTTGAATGGTTTGTCACGATGCTCACGATGCAGACGGTTTCTTTCCAAACCTTGTTCTTTCTCTTTCTTCTTCCCGTCCATTTTCGCCTCGATTAGCGTGGCTATTTATTGCAATAGTGTGTACTAATAAAATCAAATCCCAGTTTTAATGAATATGTATTTCTCACAGCGTTGCATACGCAAACATTGCCGACCGTCCTTTCGCAAGGTTTTCAAATTCCTTTCCTAATTTGCAGCATTACTCTGTGGACGGTTAAACATTTAGGTGGGTGTTACGTTTGCCAAATTTTAGCTCTTTTTTTCGTCAGAAATGCGTGAAGAAAAAAAAAGATGCGTTATGTTCTGCTTACACCATAGTTGGGGCATGATCGATGTGATTGACCGTGGGGAGATTTTTGTGTTGTTATTGTTGGATTACTGTACCGGAGCAGCAGAAGTGTTTTGCTGCCCTGAATGTAAATATTGATTTTACTCACTTTTGCTATCTTGTGTGTTCATTCGAGGCTTACCTCGCACAAAAGAGCGACCATTGTCCAGTGCTGGGCCGTGTGCGAGATTTGCATTTTGTCTGTCATTTGCAACGCTCGTCTTTTACGACTCCGCTCCGTGTAATGATTTATCGCCGTACGTTGTTGTATCGTTGATGCGTAAACGACCTATTTTACCCAGTATCGGCAAAGCCCGAGTGACCACAGCCGATGGTTAAGGTTCTCTGGATTTTTTTTTTGGTACCTAACATTTAAATGCAATATCTTAATAAGCCATAAAACGGTTATTTCAGTGCTGCTTCTTAGGTGGACCTTCGCTAAGCGCGCTAAGCGAGCGTAAACATTTGGCGGTGGGGTCTTATCAAAACATACTTCAAACATTCCTTACCCCCTGGGAGGTTAAACGAGCGCGCTCCATTCATCGGGGGGGTTTTTTTTAACGGTTTGGTTGTTGCAGTGCAGTCGCGCAATACTTTGATCGTACCGCGACGGCATCAACTGTGGCAATTGTTGTGCATTGTTGAAGCCCACGAGCGTTCGGCCCAATTAAGTCAAAACGCCATTTGCCGTTTGGGCGGAGAGCAATATTATTTTCCATAACGAACGAATTCAAAGCACCTCTCTGGGAGATGGCAGCATCGAACAAGTACCATCCAGCCCAGACCGCAGACAGCGCACGCTCACCGCGTCCACCGCGAGTTTCGACGAAAAACCACGAAAAACGATTCGTTTTTCCATTTCTATTTTGTTCGGTTCTGTTTGGCCGGGGTTCAGATGTGCTCCAGACAAACGTTGCAAAGCGCATTCCACAAGTTGCTGCTGCTGCTGCTACTACACTCCCGTATCTCCCACGGCACAAGATGCAACCCATCAGGCACCCACCACCTTGCTACCGATGAGAGATGAGGAAAAATGACCGATTTCCTCACCCGATTACTACCCATTCACGAAAGGGAAATGAAATGATTTGCGCTCCATCCATAGGCTTAGAGTTTAAGGCGGCCGTAAGTAAGATGGCGTGCGGTCGTGTGCCTCGCCGGAGCAGGCCTGCTCCCGCACGATCGTTATTTCCTAATTGCATTTAACCGAAATTTTAGTGCCCCTCAGAGACGGGCTAAGAAGCCGATTATCCGTTACCCTGACCAGAGGAAATAGATGCAATGGAAACGTTCGGGAGGATCTGAAGAAGTTAGCAACATGGAGCGCGTTGAGGCGTTTAGCGCAGCAAAAACAAAAGTCGGATTAGATTAGAAGAAGGCCACGGATCAGTATTGAGCTCATTACCACAAACACGCACCGCCGTGTACCGAATGAGTGTGCCTGGACAAATAGAAAACTGCAGCTGAATGGTTTCGTGTTGGCAAATCACACCACAGAGCCCAATTTAATTTATCTTAATCACCAACCGATCCAATCATTATTGTGCTTTTTGACCGGTTCCAAAATCCGGTTCACCGCACGCAAGCGGCACAGTGCTTGCAAATCACGCCGGGTCTCATTGTTTGCTTCACCACACATCTTTCGGCGCATGTGCACAAGCTGTTCTCTCATGCAAACATGTTGAAACTCATTAGCACGATCGATCTTCTAGGAATATCGTCTTCATAGTGCACTTGCCTAGCCGGTGGTGTGGTTTACTCGCTTTCAAATAGTTTGCCGTTTGCCAGCGGTTCCTGAAGATCCTGTCCCCATTGACGACGTCAAGCTAAACTGCCGAACCCACTGCTTTATCGTTTGGTGGTCACGTGTTACTGGCAGGACGGTTTAAGCTCGTCCATAGGAAGCAAACACCTAAAGACCTGGAGCCCTTAAGCAAACGATGGCGTTACGTCATGCCGGTGCTGCACAGCTGACAGCTGCAACCCTTCATAAATCGTTTACACCGCACTTTTGCTTACCAAAAATTGATTCATTTTTCTGACGCCCCGGCGCAGTACTTTGTGCGACGCTGAACCACCACCACGCTGAAGATGATCATGAGAAGCAGTCTCGCTAGTTGGGTGAAGTGCGATAGTCAATGATTATCATGCATCGTTTAGCAGGAGAAGGACATTGCAGTTCTTCGCTTGATGCACCACAGTGCCACCAGACATAATGCAGCACACGTATCACCTATAGCAGTGTTTTTATTGATGAAGTTGTTTCAACCGGTGTCTCTTTACATGATCTTTAACCTACGATCCCGAGTGGAATCGCCGGCCCAAAGAATGGAACCCGATGGACGATGCGATAAGCGAGCTGTCAAGCAAGGTAGTAATTTGTGTCACTAACACAACCCGTGCAGTATGATTATACAATTAAGTACACCTGACGTACGACAGTGGTGTGTGCGCACACGTTCGAAGCATTCGAATGTAGATCGCACCGAACCGCTCCTGCTCCAGTATCAAGTGGCGCCATCTGTAGTATCGTTTCTATAAGTTTTACTCGTTTCATCTTCGCTCGCGCGCGCTTGTGCGTGTATGAGTAAGTTATTCCGCATTGTAAATGATATGTAGTAGCGTAAGCGTGATTATTTAAATGTCAATAAACGAAAATTGTACGAATAAGCTGGAGCTGGAGTGTGCTTTTCTAAGGCTTGTTGTAGATCGTGTACACTATGGAAGGAAACGGGAGCCACAGTTGTTGTTTACATGATCGTGCACAAATTTCCCGTATTGCATCACAACTCCATTGCTGCACGGTGGACCACGCTGAGGTGTTAAAGATTTCATTCCTTTCACAAAACCCCGAGCTTCGATTCGGTGGATGGAGCGAGACATGATGGTACCTCCTGCAGCAGTTTCCCAAGCAGGAAGTTGGCGTTGTGTTTTTCCCCACGTGGGTACACCAAACACACCATGTTTGTCCCCGAGGCTAGCTGAGGAGGATGAAGGTGGTACCCGATCTTGATCGGGGTGCTGCTACTGGTGGCGCTATTGTTGTTGCTACGATTACCAGCGGGAGAAATATGGAAAATAGCTCACGTTTGGGTCGTTTTCGGTAGGGAAAGTCGTGTGCTGGTAGCGCGACCCAACAATTGCCCGCCCGGTTAAGACCAATTATGATCGTGAATGTGAAAGAGATTTGTATCGGGAATTATCTACCAAGGGATAACGATTTGGGGTCATTTTTATGGCGACATTCGAGCGTGTGTGTCTTTGGGTTAGTACACGAACGAAGCAAGAACAATATCTGTTAGGCGCTTATGTGGTACTGAAACAAACCGATTATCTTCGGATCGGGTTGAATGGAGCTGCCATAATGTGTGGAGTAGATGGACGATTTTCTCTGCACTGCTCAAGTAGGTCATTGCGCCAGCTCAGCGTGGTGGTGGTGCGCTTTTGGAGCAAACAACTCTTGTTAGGTTCGAACTACATTATGCACACGGAATGGATGCAAAATTTGCGATCGATTGATTAGGAGCATCCTCTTTGTGAATAATTGGGCGAGATGTTTAAAATCTTGAGTCTCGTTGATCAATGTTAAGCAGCTGCCAGAGTGACGTTGAGGTCCCTTTCAGGTTCTCACCAGGTGGCTTAAGACCGCCGGCAAGCAACGATGTACGCAATGTACGGATGAGGCAATCACAATGGTAGATGATGAATCGGAATGCGTTGTTTCCAGACGCTCGTAGATACATGGCCTCTTTGGCGAAGTGGATGTATGATGGCGCTCGGTAGGACCAAATTAGCTGAAGGCCACACGATTGAGGGCGTTTGTGGAAGCCACCCGGGGTTAAAGGTTCACGTAATGAGCGACGTGCTAGTGCGATTCCTGTCATCAGCGCCGAAGAAACCTAAACGTGGGCGATTGATTGGCGCTGTAATTGTAATGTTGTGCAAATGTCGATCTTTCTGTGTTTTCATGTGCCGTGGGATAGGTTCATCGTTGTTATTTTTTTGTTGAGGTTGTTAATTGTAAAGTTTTGGATTTGTCATGGTCGATCATGCGTTAGAAAATTCAATAGTTCCACAGTTTTAGTATGCGCTGTTCCGTTCTTTGTCTGTAACATTGTTACGCATAATACCTTGATTGCAATCTTATCCTTTACCATGTTATGCATCTTATCGAAGCAGCTCCTAATCTTGCGTCGTTAAATTATCATTACATTAAGGAAAGATGCAGCGTCCGAAGCGTCGGTCCGTTTCCTTTTCCACTATTCCGAGGCCAACAACCCTGATCTCACGATGCAAGACAAAATAATGGCCCACTGACCGATTTGGCGGTCAATGTCAAAACGGTGGTTTGCATTCGTGAGTGATCCAAAAGAGAGTGGTCGCCGTCGTCGGCCTGGGATAAATCAAGCCGTGACTACACGTGCTGTTGATCAGATGGGATATTTGGTTTACATAACATTAATAGTTTACCAACCGAAATGAATTATTGTTTTATGTTGTAATTGTAATGATTGTTTTGTGCAATATTTCCATAAATATATATTTTTTTAATTATTGTCAGGTAACATGATGTGACATGGGGGATAAATATATTTTTCGTTCAAACATATAAAGGAATATCAAATTTATAACATAAATTACTAATAGAACTTGTTCATGGTGCGCATTAAAAATATATAATCCAATATGACAATAAGACAATGGTCTCAGTGTCGTTTTTACTGGAAACACACTGTAGCCATGCGGATTGCCTCGTTTTGGTAGAGCAACACATTGCATACTTTTAGGCGTAAAGAAAAATAACTTTCACTTTTTATTGCTGAGTGGATTTACAAAATGGAACTAATGTTTGAAATTCAGACCACTTTTCGAAGAGCACGTACAAAGCATAAAGCAAAACATTTAAAAGATTATAGTTGCATATATTTGTTTCCAGTTGTGCTTACTTAGTAGCTAACGATTACAATCTGCGTCAGCGTGTGCTCTCTCGCCCAAATTAATTGCAATCCATTTCGTGCCTCGTCCAATACTGCTAAACCAGTGTGTTCTACCGTAATAACGAGCGTAATACCGATGTGATAACGTACAACACAAAACGCAATAATTTAACAAACAATAACACAACAAAGCACACACAAACTCGATCACAGCGAGATGTAGAGATGTTGGCCGTTGAAGTAAAATTCCCTAACCTTACATTGTGTAGCGTAGGAATGCAGAGCAAAACTAGGGGAAAACGAACCGATCAGGAATCGACTGTTCATCTGCCGTAAGAAAGAAAGCGCGAAGAATAAAGGATATTTAAGAAATAACGCGACCCGTTCATACGTGCCCAATATAACCCCGTACCACCCAGTGAGGGTGAGGCATATTTGACCAGCATAAACGGTCGACTGTTTTGGTAACTGTATTCCACCTTCCCGGCGTAGCGAGTGTCACTGTTTGTGTCGCCGCTCGGTTTGCTTAAAAGTAAGTGAGGGTTAGCCGTTGTTCGATCGGCCATATTATAGGATGGAGATTGGGAAGACCGACGTGCCCTGATGGAACACACACACATACGAATACCTTCGAACAAACATTTACTAAGCTTACTAATCTAACAAAAGCGCCCAACTATCGCCCAAAGTCATTGCATTTGACAGAGTTACAGCTAGAGAGTTCTGAAATCTTAATCCACTTCCAGCTTGCGGAAGCTTCCGATGACGCCACTCGCGATGTCCGCATCGGTGCTGTCAGCCCACGGGATCGTACTCTTGTTGATTTCGATCTCCATCTCGTCCAGCGCTAGCACGATATCACGGCGCTCCTTGAGCTGCTTCTTGAACAGAGCGATACACTCCGCCTCGGGTACGGTGCCACCGTACTCCTTCGGCAACAGTTTCGGATTGATCTTGGCCTTCAGCTCATCCCATCCCCGATGCACGAAGACGCGATTGCGCAGCTTCTCACTCAACACCGACAGTATAAACTCTGACAGCTTGTTCGCGAACGAGGGCAGGTTAACGAAGTGGTTCTCCTTCTGACGCATCGGCAGCGAGTTCTGCACGCAATGGGCCAGATTGCGGATGTCCGTAAACGACCAAATACCCAGAAATCCAATGTTCAGCTCCGAGTCATCCGTCACATGTATATATCCCGAGATCTGTGACTCCTCCTCGTCCTGCAACGCTTCCAGCACCATCGAGTGGATCTTGATCAGCTGAGCGGACGTGAACCGACTCGTGTCAAACTTGCCGGCATTGGAGAAGATAATCTTCCGGCCATGCTCATCACGCTCCGGCAGCGAATACAGATAGCCACTATCGATGATCGCTTCCAGGTCCGGGTCGTTAATGTCCAGCTTGAAGAACCAGTGCGGATACACCTGCCTGATTGTTAGGTACTTCTCCAGCATCTCGGTCGCCGCCGGTATGGAGAACTTTTTCGTGCGCAGGAATCGCAACAGGAACGGTGCATCCGTACGACACTTCCGGATCAGCGGATGTTTGGCGATCCATTCGCGGAACTGTTTCAGTGCGTTGTCTCGCATATCGTCGTCTTCACGCAGCTCATCCTGTGCCATAATTTTAAACTTGTCCGAAAGATTGAAAGTATAGGGCGCATAGCTTTCGGGGGCTTTGTTGAGGTCAATTTTATCGGTCACTACAGGGAAGAAAGAGAACAGGAAAAATGTAAGTTGTGGTGACATTGTGTACATCGTAGGGTATACATAAACACGCAATTACTATGACATGACAACCTTGAACAGGCAGATGCTAGGCCTGCAAAACTTTCTCCCATCTCCAATTGCTGGTTTAGCTGTCCATGGTTGGTGACACAGGTTGGCTTTGCTATTTAACGCTCCATTTGAAGTGGCAAATTGATCGATTGTGGTTGCTAGTTGTCGTTTATGGTCAGGGTGAGGATCATAATCGCATGACAGTGTTAATTATAGCATCATCGGCCACGCATAACGTTTCGAGTGTATATCCTTTATAGGACATGGTCGGTTCATATGTCATCAATAGGCGAGACACAACAAAACGTTATGTTACTATTTTCTGACACAAATCCGTTATTACCACAACCTTCAGCTGGTGTTGTGTAGTAAATATTACCACCATTACTCAGAAGGTCACCACTTCCTTCTTTGATGCAAACATCGAAGCGCAGTAGAGCATCTGTAGCTCGCAGGGTTTTGCATTTTTCGGTCATGGCAAGCATGACTAACTGGTCCACTTACTCCATTCGCTGAACCCTACAAATGTGGCAGAACCCTCCGGGGTGAGCTGACGGTGAGTGGACGGTGAGCAGCGTGAGTTTGTAACAAATTGACACACATCACCGATGTTACGTCAATAATCGGCTGAACCGGTTTAACAAGGTAGGGAAAGTACGTGCGCATGTGTGCGAGAGTGAATTTCGTGGCGTGGACAGATAACATCCATTCACTAGCTTCTTTATTTTTGTTGTTGATGGCGATCCTCCTATAGGTGTTGTGTGAGGTTATGTGCAGAAATTGGCAGAAATTGAAACTTTCTTTTTCAAGCGGCTATTTCGGGATGCAATTGTGGATGGCCAAACACACAACACTGCACAATTGTAGCTTGTAGTGGTAGTGGAATAAAATGCCTGTGAGATCCCTTTTTTGCGTGTATTGGGATGACTAACGCACACACCACCACTCTCTAAGCTATGGCACCCAGTGGTTGGAGCTTGCACAATTCGCCGAGAAGGTCGAGCAGAAATACAAAAATAGCACGCGGATGACACGGATGAGCTTATCTAGCGCACATAATTACGGCACCAAATGTCACCAGTTTGAATGGAAACGTTTTTCACTGTTGCCATTTGAAAGGTGAAAAGAAAACCCGAGGTGCTGGCGGTAATTGAAATATTGTTTCTGCATGAGGTACTTTATATCAAATCACGGTCAGTTATACGCTTCAGTCACCCAGAAAGTGAGTTTGATAAAAATCACACTAATGACTCGTCCACCTCGAAAGCAAATGCGCCAGCAAACGGTGTTCGTTTACGTAAAACAATTAACATCGCATGTACTTCCTATCCTTGGCTTCCCTGGCTAATGATCCTTCGCTACCGGAATCGGAATAAAAACGTGCAGTTGTGTGCGCGCGGTAATTAAAGCAAATGCTTTCGGAAAGTTTTACTGTGTACGCAACAGCAAGAAAGTAAGTAAGAAAAACAGATCCGAAAAAAAGGCGACGCCATTATCAGCGAGGAACAATACTCCGTTACATAGGATTTGGATGCATGTAATAAAGGCACAACAGCAACACTTTACTTCGTTGTCCACAAGCCAAACATGGCCCTTCGCATGCGAAGGAAGTGTACATTGTCTGGCGACGTGATTAACATTTCATGTTGGACGTTGTGGCGAGTTCCTGCCGTGACTAAGCGACACGTGATCGCCGTTAAACAACGGAACGCATTTTTCTTCACTCTTGCTGGTAAGACAAAGGGAAGAATTGTTGCCTTCCTTTCTGTTGTTAGCAAAGAAAAACATAATTAGCAAGTTTTCCTGTCAAACGTGGGGAAATGTGCACACATTGGACGTGAAGTTTGCACCAGTGAGCGGTAATTTTTACTTCCCCTTGATAGCAGGATTTCCGGACTAGATTGAATTTCTTACAATGCCAGATTGGTTTTTGGCATGAGTTTTTAAACTGAGAAAATGATGCGAAACAAAGTTCAACAAACTTTCGTTCGGAACTAACCTACATTCGGAGTTCACGACGAGTGCCCTAAAGGTACGAGTTCTTGAAAGTGAGATCCCACTCTTCCCTCAACAAGTTTCAGCTGTCCCGCCGGAGACCGCGTACGTATGCAACCAAGGGTCAATGTGCACTTCGTGATGCAGTTTACCGTTGCACGTCCTTTCCGTTTGCTCGGGACCGGTTTTGGAGTGTGCATGTTTGGGGGGCAGAGAAAATCGCTCCCTACGAAACACATTTGGCAGACTTGAAACTGCAAGCGAAAAGTGTCAACTTTGTGTTGGAAAACTTCATTTTATCCTGTCGTTTTCCAAAATGCTGAAACTTCTGCACTGGTGGTTCACTCGCTGTCTCTCCAGACGATCGCCATCTCGAGCAACGAAAAGAGAAAGTTTCCTTCACAATCCCTTTTTTTAGTTTCGTATGCCCCACGCGCCTTTCGCCACATCTTCTTCATCCCACGTGGCTTTTCTCCATTTATTTTGTGAAACGGTAAAGAGCAGATCGTCGAGATGAGATGAGGCAGCTTTTCGGTTAGATTTGTTTGAACCATTTTCATTAGACAAAGGCGATTGTGTGAGCTTTTCTCTCTCTCTCTCTCTTCGATATAGCACGCCATTTTTTTTCGGGTGAGGTTATGATTTGGGTGTTTCATTTTTTGCTCCTTTCTTAGTGTGCAAAATAGGCCAAGCTAGTCGAAAAAAAACGTTACAGTTATATTACGATGAGTGCAGTTTTTCTGCTCCATTAAATGAAATTTAAATTTTTCATACCGGAGAAGTGGCTTAATGTGGAGATCTCATCGTTGGTAGTTATACGGGAGGAACGAATTGGGGGAAGAAAAAAGCGGGACGGAATAATTGCTAGACATATTTGGAGCAGATGGTAAATGTTAGCTTCTTTTTCGATCCTCTAACAGTAACAATTGTGTGGTCGGTGGGAGCTGCTTAAAATACTATATTATGAGTTTGAGATGGAGAACCGTCACTGTGCACAATTTTGCTTACTTATTTTACACCTTTCAATCTGCAGCTCGGGCAAGTTCAATCTCCAAAATAGTACTCCACAAGGTTGAATTCATCAGCCGTGTAAAATCTTGAAAATCCTTTACGCCCTTGTCGGGCCCCGACCTCAACATTCGATGGCCAGCGAACGATCGCGTTACGCTATTTATGACGTAAAATATCATCATACACTGCCGTTTCTCAGTTATCCATTTATCGTGTGCTGCTATCCGGGTTAAAATAGGCAAACGATACGACCGGCCTCGACAACAGTCAGCGCGATCGGTTGAGTGTTTGGCGTGGTGAAGGAAATACTTGAGCGTATTCCACCACACCCAACATTTTGGTACACGATTCGAAAGAAAACACACTACCGAGCTGAATGTTCAATGTCTAGGTGACTCTTCCCGGGCAGTCCCTTTGCAAACCGTGCCAGTTACACTCGAAAGGGCTTCATTCACACCTCTTGGCCGCTTTATGTGTATTTGCATAAGCGTGAAGGTTTATTTGACGATACTTCCTAGTACGTTTTCGCAGAGAGCTTGAATTGGAAGTGTAAGCAGGTGAACATTCAACCGGTGATCGTCACTAGGGAGCGACCAATTTTGACATTAAATCCGGTTTATCGATCGAACCTGTTGTCCTGTGACGATCTTGGTACAATGAACTAAGTCTCTTGTTTGACGTCACTCTCTATATATTCCTACGTTTACTGGAAACTCACTTTTGTGCGTCAGTTCTGCTGCTAATCCGTGTAATTAGCTCCAAAACACTCCTTTTTCTTGTGCGGTGTCTTCTACTGCGGGTTTGGGTAGAGGTTACGTGCGTGTGCTGTAGTTGTCTGATGTGTTTCAATCACAAAAAAGGCTGCCGATCGCTTCGCTGCACTTGAATTTAGGAGAAATTTAATCACCACACCGAAAACACACTCACAACGCACACTGCTAGAGGGGAAACGTGAACCGGTTGACGTGCAGATCGGAATCGGAAGGGAAACCAGATTGGGGAACTGTGTTTGCGGAATGTGTTTTCAAAAAAGGGGATGCCCGGGCTTGGGGATATGTTTTTTTTTTGTTTTTGGACGGTTGGACGGTGCTGAAACACACTTCCGAATTCCGAGACGGATCAACGCAGACTGTGATCGTGCGTGCTGGTTGTACGGCCAGATACTGGTTGGACACCTGGAGCCGGTCATACCTCTGGTGCTCCACCGTTAAGCGACGAACCCGTGCTTGAAGAAAAGCGATAGAATGAAAGAGAGAGATAGATAGAGAGAGAGAGACAGAAAGACAGCGAAAAAGAGAGTGAATTGATGCTAGATGGTAGGCGAACGTGTTCGAGATGGAACGTGTTCGATTAAGACACTAACACAACAACGGCTTTTGCTGATGTGAACGTTGGAAAAGGGGGTCCACGCATACATGAGTAACCATAGGCAACCGAGCTCCAGCAGTACGCGGTTTACGTACGGGCGAGAAACTTTCGCTACGCGGATTGTCATTGCGTAGGCTTACGATGAACGGTTTTGACACGTGTTCTTGTGATAATATAACAGCAATTGGTTAAAGTTAACGTTAAAAAATAAGTATTACATTTTATGTCACATGAGAGTTTCACACTTATACCTTCGTTGAAGTCTTTTGTTCAAACGCACCTAGCGAGCCTCGGTAATGTAAGCTATTTTTAATTGGTAAAAATTTGACCGATAATTACGACGAAATAAGCAAATGAACGCAACGGGAAAATGGTTCCACATGCGTGCATTTTATTCGGTTGAACGATTGTAAATCTAAAAAACAATCAATAAATGCATTCCATTTGGAAAGCAAAACTAACCATTGCCCAAAGCGCATTAGAAAATGGAGAAGAAGGAGGAAATAAATTATAACCTTATCGTTTCGAGCTGAAACTGATGAAATATAAATCCCAGCTCTTCCCACTAGCGGTACCGAGGCGGAGCGCATTTTCTTTTCTCAGCCTCAGCCTCAGTGAGTTCGGTACGGTATTATTTTTCCGGTACTCTCTTTTGGTTTGTTCGTTCGCAAACGGGGCAAGCGAAAGTACTGGCAAGATCATGGTAAAGGTTAAGGACCTTAACCTAAATTGGGAGCACACGAGGAAGTCGTGCGTTCGGTGCAAGCGTTACTCAGAGGGCTTGCTACAAATGGATTCTCCCTTATTCGCATTTGGCGAGCTACGAAATCTCTTCGATCGTTTTCCGTCAGCGCCAGAGTGATCGTAAGGGAAAAGTCTGAACCGAACGATGAGGTTCGGGGAAACCCACCCGGACCCCCGGCCGGTGTGTTTGGCCTGCACGCAATGCGATTGGGTCGTTGAACGTGCGAAAGTTGCGTCGTTGCTTTGGACACGCGAATGAAAAGGAAATGAGGAAAAAGAACCGTTCCAACCGTGATCATCAAATGGTTCGGCTTAAGTGTACTGGTATCTGGTACGCACTTGCAAAACGGAAAGGGCCTCCACTATCATCGCCCTATCTTTGAATGTGTGCGTGAGTGTGTGCTGCAATTTTCATCCCTTGCGCGGGCAACTCACTCTGTGCGCTGTGTGCGAGTGTTGGGAAATTTCACTTTCGTTTCGCAAGGGCGACGTGTTTGCGGTTGGTAAGGTTCCGCACAATGATCCTCTCACTTTCGAACGGAGAGCGGTCTATCATACTCTATAGACTGATGATGTAGGGAGATGAGAAAATAAACCAGTTTTTGTTGTTACTGGTGGGCTGATGAGAAATAAAATTATCGTTCTGAATGTTTTTGCACCAACAAGTGCGCTCCTGCTAATCAACTAATCAACGTTTTTCTGTCGGCGTTAAGGAAATGCTGTGAAATAATATATGAATTAGCTAATCGTTAAAAACGATTGAAACATAATGGAGAACCATCACAAAAACATAATTTTGTGCAAGCAATTTATCAAATTGAGTAAGAAGTACAGTCATTTCTATGATTGTTACCTAAGGGAGAAAGATCGCAATTTTTTCTAAGCAATTGTGTGATTTATGTCTTCAAATCCATCACTGCAGCTTCTGAGCTTGTGCAGGATTTTTCTTCAACTTGAACGGACGGACTCGGATAAAAAAGTTTATGAAACTTACATAAAATTGATCACAGAACAAGTGTAATAAATTATTTGTGAAAGTTTTGTATTCTGTCCTTACCTGTCCGTTTTAATTGTTAATAAATTACATTAAAACATGCACGAGAACTTACTCATCCACCCAACAACTATTTGCGATGTTTTTCTCTCTTCACAGTGGGATACCTTAACGGCCATGATGATTCGATGTTTTTGAAATTTAAATTTGTTTGTTTACATTGACGGGGAGCTAAAATTTATTGCATTTTATGACAATGCTGAACTGAAAATTGCGAAGATTATAATTATTTAGCGTTTACTTTATTGCATTTAAAACACCTCTACGGTCATAAACTTTATTTCCAACAAATGTTTCATTGAAATCGTTAAAATTGTTTAATTGCTTCTCAAACATTTAATAAATATCATTGTTCTATACATCAAAAATGGTTAATACGTGTTTTTGAAGCGCGTGGCCCTACTTTCATCCCAACTCGCCAATTAACCAACGCATACTGAATTCTGGAGAAAATTCAGGTTGAGGCAAACATCGCCAATCATACCGTTGCACCGGACGTTTCATTAGTGCTGGCGCCTACTACAACTCTGGTCAACATTTGCGGGTTAACGCTGTGCATAGAACTCATTCGCGCAATTTCCATTTTTTAGCGCGATTAGAACGCACACGCAAGGTGGCAGTGCAAAAGGGCGCATGTGAATAACCCCAATCGAAGCCGCAGAGCCGCATGCGCACGGTGGTGGTAGCAAGCGTGTGGCCATGGCTTGGAAAATGACCAATCACCGATCTGAGGCGCGAACCTGTTTGGCTGCTTTTCACCCTCGCCCGCTATGATCAAACATCGAAAGGGTGCACGATCAGGGTGGACATGTTTTCACATCGCTTCAGTTTTGGACCGCTACCGTTTCTGCAGGCACAAGTTTGGGAGGTTTTGTTTGTATGTTTTTTTCTCACCGTTTTTTTTGTCGTCCTCGTCCCCCAGGCTTAGTCTAAGGTTACGAGAGTTAAGGTTGATCGCGGATTCGGTCAATTCCGATAAGCCGTGCATGGGCGGTAGGCAGTTGACCTTCTGCGGAGTTCATTTGGATGGCGAAAGAGCAGAGCAAGAAACAAGCACACACAAAGCTGTCCAAAAGCGCAATTTGATGTATGTCACACGATCAGGAAGTCAATCAAAAGGAGCTACCAGATCTTACCTTACCGTGGCTAAGTGCATTGCATATTGCATAATGACGCAAACACACCACAAACTCGTCTCAAGAGCCACCAAGTAAAAGCCATTCATTTTCCTTCGCTTTTCACCGCCATCGACACGAATGGCGCAGTTTTATTGGCAGCAAGAGAATAGGAGATGTGGTAGCGTGCACGATCAACCCTTTACGTGTACTTCACGTGTACTTACCTATCCCACATCGCTTCCTTATCAGTAAGCTATCTGTGTGCGAGTTTCCTCTATTGGAGGCTGGCAAAGCTGCGATCCAACAGTTAATTTTCTTTCCTTCTGCTCCTCAAAATGGGGTGGAAGACGTTAAAAGAAGCGAAGAAAAATGTCAACCGTAAGAAATCGTAACCGTGTGTTCGTTCGTTCGCGTGTTGGGTTAGTTTCTTGTTCACCATCCATTTTATTCGTAGTTCGATTATGATTTAATGTAACGTACATCTTGCTGTCTCGCTGCACCGGTTACGTGCATTGCCGTGCTTTGATAGCAGTTAGGATTGCTGCGGAGTTACGCAATCGCGATCTTGCTTGTCTCGGTGCATTTGTCTCTTTCTGGTGCGTCTCGATTTGTATAGTTGTATAGTAAGGTGCGTTGCGGTGGATGACAATGTGACCACACCGGTATGGTAAAACTAAAACGACGCGACACAATTTTGATGATGACAACACACGTAGCGAATGACCGTTTACGAGTAACGAACATGAAATAATAAAACAAAATCACAGCTTAGTGTTGAAGGAAGAAAAATGGAGCATTTGAAGGTGTTTACATGCTCTGAGTTCGTTTCTGGTGCACGTTGCATAACATCTTGCAGGGCTCCCACGTGTAGCAAAAATATTCAAATTTGTCACAAACCATTAATACGCGATTAGATATATCATGTTGTGTATGTATACCACCAATAATGTTCCCATGTCGAATAGAATCCGTTCGTTCCTTCTATCTGGCGATTGATTGTTTCCTCTTAACGCTAACAAGCATAGTTGCAGTATGGAAATATATTACATTCTTCTTAAACACTAAACACCCGCCAGCGTCTGCATCCCGCACTTAATCGACCTCCAGCTTACGGAAGCTTCCGATCATACCGGCATCCAGATCTCGGCGGCAAGAGTCCGCACAGTGTCCTGGGACCTTTGACAGCTCGATGCACATGTCATCCATCGCCAACAGTTGGGCTCTCTTCTGGCGACAGCGCTCCTTAAACTGTGCGATCATATCTGCCATCGGCACGGTACCGCCGTACTCCTTCGGCAGAATCTTGCGGTTCATCTTGCCGGCAAAGTCTTCCACGGTACGGAAAAGCTGGCAGAAAGGTAGAAGAGATGGGACAGAAAAAAGGTGGTTAAAGAAAAGATATTGAAAATGCAAATTTAATCCACCCCGAGATTTCGAGTTGACTGTGTAGTCTGCAGATGTCGGAGCTCATTCACAATCAAGTCCTTCGGCACGGGCGAAGGTTACGTTCTGATGGTGGCTTTTATGGAGATGGGTACAGTTTCGTGAATCAACTTTTGCAAACGGAGGGGTAAAAGCCATCTCCCATTAGTGATAGTGACCCTGAAGAACCGGTGATCGGTATCGCGTGATCTCGGCGTTTTTCTCCCTGACCTTGCTGCCTATTTTAACGGGAGGCTCGTGTTGGTGAATCGTAGACGAAATGTCGTTTCGTGCAAACCGGTTAACGACGGCGATCGAAACGATCTTCAGGTCGCGAAATTTTGTAACGTTTATTGGATTGATTGCATTGTTATTGGGCTGCTTGGGGTGTCGTTTTTTATGCCTTCAAGGGAAGGCATCTGTGCGTGAAAGTGAGTTTTCTACCAATTTAGCATCCCAATTCGTTCGCGTAAGCCATCAAACTACTTTTTTCTTGGTATTGTTTCTCCATACGATCTACTAGGTCATATCTGCTATGTTATTTTAAGCGGTTAAAGCTATTCATTTTAGTACTCAATTTCACATATGGCGAAGTTTTCGAGTATTGTACAGTTTAAATTTACGCGGAGAAGATCTTATTGTTGGACCTGTTCTCGGGAACTGTTTACAAATTACATCAGTTTGAGCATTCTTCGTGAAAGCTCGAAAGACGAAATTGATGTATGTCATGTGAGTCTTGATGAGGGAGTCAGAATTTGGATCAAGTTCTTGAAGGAAGGTCCTTAAAGTTTTCATCTCGTATCTTCAACCAACTTGTCTCTGTACTTACGTTGATTCGCTTGCGCAGCTTATCACTCAACAGTGAAACGCAGAACTCGAGCAGCGTGGCAGCCGTGGACGGGAGACCGATCAAATTAAATCCATTGATACGACTCGGCAGTCCGTTCTGTATGCAATCGGCCACCTTTTTAATGTCCACCAGGGACCACATGCCCATCAGCTTCATCGACAGCTCGCGCTCATCCACACAGTGCACGTAGCCACAAATCTGTGACTGCTCATCATCGGCCAGAACCTCCTGCACGAGGAAGTGTACCCGTGCCAGTAGGGCGGAAGATACGCGACTTAGATCGAGATTTCCCGCAACGGACAGTACCACCTGTCGGCCATGATCATCACGCTCCGGCAACGGCACAATGTATCCTCCATCGATGATTGCTTCAATTTCTGGATCCTCAATGTCCAGCCGGCAGAACCAGGCGGGATTAGCCTGACGTACCGTCAGGTACTTCTCCAACATGGCGCATGCCTGCGGAATCGAGTACTTTTTCGTGCGGAGAAACCGCAACAGAAATAGTCCATCCGTACGGCATCGTTTGATGTGTGGACTTTTGGCGATGAATTCTCGCATCTGCGCCAAGCCCTGCACGCGCAGATTCTCATCCTCGCGCAGCTCCGATTTGGCCGTCTTTCGCAGCTTGTCTGTTAGCGTCCAGGTGTACTGCTGGTAGGTGGCCGGGCTGGTACAATTGCTGTGGACCATCATGTCGTTCTCCATTGTGGTGCTTGTAGTGCGCTGCGTGGAAGGAATGATCGATTTAGTAGAAGTTGAATGAAGGGTGTGCCATTTAGTAACGGGCGCTATAAATAAACTGTAGCATGCTCAGATCTATGGTAAACTTTCTGACTCCAATCGACCTTGAAAAGGGAATCGAATACGAATAGTTTCGTAAACAAACCAGCATCGTCTCAAACGTTGACCATGTGCCATGATATTGTAGAGGAAAGATTTGAGTTTTATGATTTTATAGCATGCGCAGTGTTAATATTGAACTGAATGCACCGTATTGTATGCAATTAAGCCCAATGTTGGATATTTGCTTAAAGCACGCGGCACAAACACATTTCCATGTGATCAGCCAGTCAAAGATCCTTCCATCTTCACCGGTTAGAGTTAAATATTGAATCGCACCGAAGGTGGCCGATAGTTTATGATGTTTGTTTTCGAAACCGATCGTATTAACGATTGCAAAATGGAACCACTCAGTGTACACATACTCTCACGACTCACGTTGATGTAATGTTTGAATGTCTGTAGCGTGTGTTTTGTTCTTACTTTTGTCCCCGCCAGAAGTGTGTCAAAAGTCTTGCCGCGTATCCATTTAGACAAGCGGAAGTACTTTGCCGACGACACTGATTGAAACGCTTAGCGCAAGAACTTAACAGAGCGTCGATAGATTCTTCCTGGTGCTTCAGCACAAACAATACACGCCCTTTTCTACTTGTAGACGAAATTTGAAGTCTTCCTCAATGTATATCGTGTCCCGACCATCGGCTGTTTTGTATTGGAGTGAAAACCACCCGATGATCATGGTTCCATCGTCCGAGGAATAATATCTTCTCGCTTTGGCACATGAACTTGACCTCGACTACGCTCGTGTTGGGTGACGGGAGTCCGTTAACCAACAGTGGAAGTTCCGACAGTTGGAGGGCCTTGAAAACGGTCTGGTCAGCTTTTTTTCTGTTCCATATCTATTGATATCCAAAATACCTTCTCGATAATGAGCGGTATTGTAGTGAAAAAGTAACAAAATGAGGAACAAATGCGGTTCTCTTTTGTATGTGTAAAGGTATTTTGGAATATTTTTCTTCTCATGATTGTTTCGTGCCTTAAAGACGTCATTAAAAATTTAAAATATTCCCATGTATTATTTAAATATTGGTATAGTATTTCACCATGAGAGCAAGCTGATATAAGAGACACATGTTCGAATGAAAACCCTTTGTGGTTTTAAACATTTGTATCGCTATTCCCTCAAGTATTGAACATTTTACTTCAACTTTAAGCGAATTTCATCACAGCACACTGTATTTCATGTACATTCCGCAGCGTTCGATATCAAGCACATCATTCCGCATTCCAACCATGTATACGCTTTCAAGAGTGAGCCAAATAAAAACCCATTTTCGGAGTATTAATGGTACGCAGTGGATTATAATGAACAAATACTGTCCCACTCGATCGTCCATTTGTCTCAATCGAGACGTGTACTTTTACATGTTTCTTTGCCAACCAGTCTACCAGTATCTGAAGCCAGTTCATCAGCTAATCTCGGCACGGAATCAACTCATTACCAAAATAGGTATCTCCCTACCGGCGTAGCGCGTAGTTCCACCAGGAGAGTAAAAATTCTTTACCATACTGCAGCAAACTGCAAATTCATCGGTGTTTGTGTGTGTCACAAAGTCGTGCCAATTCCGGTCGATGCGTCTTCGGAAAGGAAAAACCAAACCGCGTGCTGTTCCGAAAAAGGAAAAACGGACTTGCGTCTCTGTCAGCTCGCGGTCCGCCGGGGTAATCTTGACGAGTTCCAGAGCTTCCGCTCAGAATGCTTAATCACGATCGTTCGGCACTCGATCGCACAGCGGGGAAACGAGTGAGGAATGACTAATTAATCTCAAGCGCATTAATTTCTTATTCATTGAATCGGTTGGAAGATCGGCGTATACTTCTTCTTTCCGTTGGCATAGCAATACCTTCCTCACACACACCTTCCGATAAATTTCACAAAAACAAAACGCACCCACAAATTCAGCACGGCAGCGGGCCTCTGCCCGACCCGGCCGGTAAATCATCCGAGTAAATAGTCTATTTTTACCGCCATCGCATACACCGGAAGAGAATTTATCTGCTCCAGTTCCTCCGACAAAAGGCCGGCACCGCTTTTGTGGCCTATTTATGGGGGGACCGTCCGGTGCGGATCGATCGGATCCGACGAACCGATATCTAACCGGGTGGAAAGAGTCGTCGTGACGTATAGCCAGAGGTCAAGAAAGGAATAAGTAATGTTCGGTACTAGCTCCAAATGGATCATATTTCGGCTGGTTCGGAAGAAACATATGCATCGCAATTACGACGCAGTTGTGTTTACCAATTTTAGTTCCTATTTTATGTCCATTTCGATTGCTTAATCACTTCGAGCTTGAGTGTATGTTTCAATTTTATGGCAGAAATGCTATAAAAAATGAAGCTTCTTCTAATAGAAATAGTTTCAAAGTTGAACGATCACCGAGAACATGATGGTGCCGCAATTCTTTTCAATTCGGTATGGCTCAATCATCAAAAAATGATGTAATTAAGCATGAAATTGTATTACGACACGCCGTACGCACTGGACGATCGCTGGTGCGGATCGTTGATATTTGCTTAATAACAATGTACATGCTCGTATCGAGAACTACACAAAGCTTCCCTTATTTTTTGTGTGGAATTAGCAAACTCTCAATTTCCTTTTGTTGCTGTTGGGGTCTTAGAAAAGTGATTGTTTTAATAAGATATTTGTATCTTTTGGCGACTACGCCACACATCGCATGACGTTAGCACAACCTTAAGGTCAAAGATTGTGCGCCGTCACCACAGGATGCAGCCAGGGCCTGAAGTAGATTGGTTCGCGTGATCGGCTCCGTACCTTTCATACTGGGGGTTTCCTCGGTACGATTTCGCTCTCGATTACGCGAAGTAGCCGTGGTCCGTAACGAATCTGCAGCTTTGACAGCAAAATTAGACAACGATGAGTTGTCCAAAAACTCGCATCCTTTCTTCGATTTCTGAGATCGGAATGGTGGCGAAGGTAATTCGATCCGGATACCGGTTACCGTGACGATGAAGGTGACCGAGATGGAAAGGTAGAGAGTTCTGTTCACCGTCAGCATTTCCAAAACCTTGTAAATTTGTTTTCTAATACAAGCTGAAGATGGATCGCGACGTTGATGATCGTTTAAACACTGTTGGGAACTTACGTAAAAGCTGATGTATTTCAGCTTATCTCAAGAGTGTAACGCTTTTTGTGTCAGCTGTTTCTTGCCAGCTTATCATCACCCGATGGTCTATTTTTCCCCCAGTGGATCATCCAAAATCCATCATCCTGGAGCAGCCGTGCAGCCTAGAGCATCATGACGTGCGCCGCGGATCTGTTGCCAGGAAAGCATGTATGGAATGGCAGCTTTAAAAATAAAATTCCATACTTCCACGCTGTAAACAGGGGGGAACCGCCATGGTCCATAAATATAATGCTGCATCGGCAAAACCGACCGCAGGCAAACACCTGCTAGATATGAGTGCGAATATTTTCACCGTAGTGGGGTGAATTCCATAAAGGGTGTAGGCAGTGGGTTGTTGTTTTCCACGCATCGTCGTGAAATATGTCGTGAACCAGGAACCGAATCAGTTTTTTTTTCTTCTCTTCCTTCGTCTGCTTGTTGGGAATCGCTTCGCTAGATGATAAATGAACCAGCGATTAGGTAGTTGACTCAGACTGTTGGCGTGTGGCGGGGAGTTGGCGACTCAGACCATCTTCGTCGAGTGATTTATCAACGCTGGGAGTGTCGGACAGGCGTTTTGACACACCGTTTAACCGAAAGCAGATGTTACAAATGCTCTTGTGCGTTGTTTCTAAGCGTAGAACTTCACAGACGACAGAGCTCGCCTCTACTTTGCCGAGATCACCGAGAACTGGATCGCGGGAGTTTCTTGACCTGCTTCGTCTTTCTTGCACACAGACTGACCCCAAAATTGAATCACATCGGCATGCCGATTTGTTTGAAGTTATGCAAACGATCGCGACTTGCTGTTTTCAGCTCAATAAAGCGAAAGAGCTCCACCAAACACGCTACAACCGTCCTACAACAACTAAAAAAGCAGTCGGCTGGACATATGTGCACACACACACACAAATACGCACGCGCACACCCTTCCCAGATCCTTCCTTGCCTAACAAACGATCTTCTACAACATCGAGCTAGCCGAGCACTGGAGTGAAAGGTTTGTGCTTCGACAGATGCAAGAGAGGGATACGGCCTTTGGTGTGTAACTCTATCAAAAAAGGAGTATAAAAACAAAATAAAGCGCTCTGCTTCTTTCCCCTTCCCTTCCTTTCCCTTCCTTTTCCCTTTCCTTTTCTTCGTTGGGAAGACTACTGTTGGGTTAATCGGGTTGCACCACCACCACCACACAGTGCAATGGGTAGTGGTATGTGACCGACGCATCGATCGATCAGCAACTAAGTAAGCCAAACACCGTGAAGCCAACCGTGAAACTGTGAATTGCCATACTAAAAGTTTGCCAATCATTAGTGGTGAGCCTTTTTTTTCGATATTATTGTACCTTAGGCCACGCACTGCTGATGACCAAACTGTACCTTATGCAGTGCTACATTTCACTCGGCCCGGCTCAGTTCGGATGTTAAAAGGTCGTGTCCGACCTCCCGTCCCGACCTAATCGGGCGCACCGTCTAATGAGCGTCAAGCATCAGCCGAAACATTGTCCGAAAGGTCACCAACGATACGGGGAAACGTTAGGTCACCGCTTTTGCCAACAGACGTAATGGGATGTTTGCTTCACAAGCTAGCAAGATAGCAGCAGCAGCGTTTAAAACTAAAAAGAAACACACACACTTTAAATTGGCACTCACTTTTACGCCGGGTTTGCTCAGATGTCACCGTAATCCTGACAGGGTTTTGCCGGTGGCCTCGACACCTCTCGATCAAGTGGCGCGTCCGAAACGATCACAACCGATTGCGTTACGTAGCACTCTGTGACAAACTTTCCAACACTGTTCGAGAGGGGTCACTGTTTACACCGCACCCGAAACGTACGACGACACTCTGGAAACTGGGAGCCGTTTGGTGCGCACAACCGCTCGATACCGTGGTCAGCGCAGAAATTGAAGCGTTCGTAGCGAGGTAAATCTTTGCCGGTAAAGTGGATAGCAAAACGAGCGCTGTAAACAGTCTTGCTCGTGCGCCAGTCGTTGGGGTAGGGATTTGGCACGTTGTGTCACGATGAAGATATCGCTGAGGCGGTGGTCTGATACAATCGTATCTTTTTTGTTGAAAATTCGCTGGCGAAGAAAAGGTTTCGTATTGCGTAAGGTTTTGGTATTCAACTTCCAAGAAATTAACAATATCTTCACGAAAAGTTTAATTTTATATAGAATAATCGTGTTTTAAAACTTGCTTTTATATGATTGCTTTTTCATATTTATTATTTATTGTTACGTTTATTTTGTGATAAATTTGTTATTGTTTATTTTGTGATAAATGTTTTAAAATTAATATTTTTAATTTGTATTGCGTAATTCAGCTACAAGTTACATGAAAATTTATGACATTTCAGGATAAATTTTATTTCTTGATGAAGTAATAAATGAGCTTATAATTTTGAATGCACACTGTACCGAGAGTTAAACCTCAACGGCGTTTTGTCTCTCTTACAAAGTCTACCAATAATCCGATGCGTACGATGGAGAGTTAGCGCTGCAAGAGCAATAGTAGTAACCTTAGTAGGCTTTGTTATGATTAGATCAACATTGGCGTCCCTCTCACCAACCTTCCCCAGACGCTTCAAGAAAAGGAGATACGCCATGAATCGCCATGATGTGGTCCCTTCATGGTCCTAAGGTCAGTACGACGAACGATCGCAACGCCGGTCAACACGTGCACGATGGTACAGCAACGTGGGTACCGGGTGTACAATTTCGTTCGCCTAAAGTAATGTGTTTTGCTTTTGGACCCGCCAAGACCCGGACAGTGTGGTATGGGAGGGGTGTATTGAGCTATTCATAATTCATGAGTTTACTGAGAATCAATCAAAATTTGCTCAACGAAATGAAGGAACGGTGGTGGTACACCGGTGTCCTATTACCGGATGAGCGTGGCTAAGGGCTTTGGCAACGGAAAGTAATTTTTCGTCGCAACGGGCTTGACGACGCGTATTGGATTGATGCTGATGCTCTGCACGTATAGTTCCCGGTGCCAAGTGAAATGAAGGTAGTAAAATCTGCACGTTAAGGTATTTTGTTGACAGGAGGCGAACGGTCGCTGTTGGTGCTGTTGAGTTTTGAGGGCATGACTGGTTACCGGGTTGTAATGAATAATTGACACGGCAATTGAATTGGACGTTTGATTTCGGACACGGCACGGCGGACAGGGATAGATTTATTTATGTTTCGAAAAGCATTTAACTTCAGTCAATTTCATCCCCTTTTCTCGCTTTGATAAAAAAAAATCTTAGAGAAATTAAGCATTGTTTACGCTTGTGTACAAGTGAGTTCACAAAGCGATGAAAATGATGGAACGGTTCTCGTTGGAAAGCAAATAGTGCTATTAATCGCTTTTCCGCACGAGAATGCAGTTAAAATGGGCAAGTGACAAAATAATGGATGCAGAAGTAATATTGACTGTTTGCGCTACGAATTGGCCAGCAGCAACTGCAACATTGTTGCTGGTACAGAACACGAGCTGTTGTTAGGAAGATAGTTTATAATTGATTGGCACAAGAAGATGACGATTAGGAGAATGAAACGAGAAATTTTCTCCTCCCTCACAATGATCGTAATTCGTTTCGTGAAACATTTTATAGTACGCCTGGTGGGTCTGCAATTGTGTGGTGTAAAACTTCATGTATCCACTTTGCATACATGTAGGCGTATTAAAGATTCTTTACGTCCTCGGTATCTGTTCGCACAGCGCGCTTGGTTCGCTTTGCAGAATTAATTAGGATACAATAAACATGACGTCAAAATGACCATGTTATGTTATGTCTTATTCCCGGCACGTAATTCCCAATGATTTTATCAACCAGGAAGCGCGTGTAGAATAACGTCACGAATGTATACCAAGCATAATAATGCTCGGTGAGGCATGCTCGGATTCCCTTCGCGATGAATTCTTGTATGTGTGGTAACGCCGCTATAATTTATTGTTTAATTAAAACCAAGTTCACGAAGTTTGTTTATTTTTGTTTAAAAATGTTCTTTTTAATGCATAAAAATGTGTTGCTTTTTACAAATATACATATTGCGGAAACCTTCCTCTGCATTACAAATCATCAAGCGTAGTAATTTACATCGTCAAACAGATAGTTTATCCAAACTTTATCCTTCACACCTCGACTGAGGGTCATCCTTGAATAAAGATTATCATTTCTGGCTACATCAACGCACCCTTGCTCGATCATTCACGATGAAACAAAGAAAAGAGAATCGTTTGTTTCGCCGGATTGTGGTACCAGCTTTCGTACGAGTGTTGTTTCACGCAGGTGCTAATTATTGTCATTACGCGCAATGTCAACAGATGTTTGGCCCAGACGCTACCGACCCACCCGACAAGAGGATCCAAAATTATTCGAATCATTACCATATATGCAGGGCAAAGTTCCTTCTATCCACCATTTTCCAGAGAGTAGTACGTATTTAAGGCAAACATGAAAACATTCGGGATTATTATATGTTAACAAACGAACAAGAGATACATCACAGTCTAAGAGAACCCATTGCTTTACACCTAATCCATCCGCAGGGCTTGTAACCCTCTTTCTAGTCCAGCTGCAACTTGCGGAAGCTTCCAATGGTTCCAGTTTCAATTTCGGCCACGTGTGATTTTTTGCAACTGTCCAGATCCCGTCCAACCTCGTAGTCCATCTCATCCAGCGCGAGCAACTGTGGACGATAGATTTGGCAGCGCTTCTTGAACGCTGCAATGTGCACATCCTTCGGGATCACACCACCATACTCTTGCGGGATCAGTCGCTTGTCAACCTTTTTGTGCAGATCGTCCCAACTGCGGTGACACTGTTGGTAGAAACAGAGCGTGAGAGTGAGAAATATAAAACACTCCATGTAACCAGCATCTGCCATTTCACTTACCATGATGCGGTTGCGTAGCTTCTCGTTCATCAGTGCCAACGTATAGTTGGCAATCTTAAGCGCCAGGCTCGGTGTATTGACGAAGTGAAGCTCCTGGATGCGCATCGGCACTGCATTGTTAAGGTATGTCGCTAGATCGCGAATATCGTTCAACGTCACCAGACCCAACATTCCCATCGTAATGCCGGACAGATCGTACACCAGCACAAACCCAGCGCACTGTACCGAAGCATCGTCGTACAAAGTTTCACCCACCAGCATGTGCATGCGGCTACCATGGCCAACTGTGTACACCTTCGGATCCAACGTGCCTGCATCACCAAAAATCACCGTCCGACCACGTGCATCCTTCTCCAGCACCGGGTACAGAAAGCCCGCCTCCACTAGATCACACATCTCCCGGTCCTCTATATCCAACCGCTTAAACCAGTGTGGATGGACGACCCGACACGCCAAATAGCGCTCCAGCATAGTCGACGCATTGATGAACGAGTACTTCTTCGTGCGCAGGAAGCGCAACAGAAAGCGTGCATCCGTGCGGCATCGCTTGATGCTGGGATGCTTCGCTATCCAGTCACGCAGCTGCGCCAAACTTTGGTCACGTATTGCCGGGTTTTCACGCAGAAAGTCCCGAGCTAATTGCTGACAGTGTGCATCCAGCTCGTCGATCTCGTTATCGTAACGGGCGGGCGCTTTGTCCAGGTTCGGTGCCGGAATCAACACTAGCTCGTCACTCGGCATCGTCGCTTGTAATGACGCACCTTTTTGCTCACTGAACCTGGCGAAACTTCACAACGGACACGAGACACTGCACTGTACCGCGAGACAACCGTACCCGTCGACCGATCAACACGAAATAAACCAGCGACGTGCACGATCGATGGTTTAATAATTAAAGATTCGGGTTACGAATGCTGTGGCGCGCGTACATGTTGGACATGGTAATTGTGCGCCCTCGAAGAGAGAGAGAGAGAGAGAGGTGATATTTTCATAAAGGAATATCTCCTATTTTCCTAATGAAAATGAAGCATTCGAATGGACAATGACCGAAAAATGATGTTTGCGATGATTTGCTACATGTTTGTAGGTGACAATGGAGTGTATCAGCTACTAAAAGGTATGTTGGGTCAACATAGGAATGAAAGAGAGACAAATACGCCATGATTCATACTGCAGCTCAATAGCTGCAGGCGGAGCAGTGTTTGCAACTTCTGCTGATCTGATGGATGGATAATCGATTATCCGATGCTACAGTATAAATACACTGACGTTAGCCGTGCGCATGAACGGAAATTTTACCGCGAAAGTTGCAATAAAATTACATGAGTGGGAGAGAATTATTAAGCGCTTGTTCATATGCGTGGGGATTTTTCGGTAAGTTTCATCGCGCAGTTAATGATCTGTGCATTATCGATCGTTACCTGCTGACAACGTGTGATCGGTAAAGAAAATAAAGCTTTTTGTTTCTTCACCATAAAATGGTAAAAACTAGAAGGAGTGTGTTAAGCGCCACAAAGAGAACGAGTTCAACTCTTATCTAGACCTGACTTTACAAATCTCAGAAGCAGTTTTCACAAGGAAGAGATTTTTTTTGTACACTAACCTCTCTTCTAAACTAGAAGATATTATGACTTATGTATTCATCTTACTCAGCAGACCAGAAGCAAAAAGAAAATATTTCATATTTCTCATCTGTTATATGCCTCAGCATGTTTCATAAATTGACCCAAAACTGTGTGCAATGTTGATTTGTTTGCCTTCTCAACAACCCCAAATAATAATAATAGCATTCAGCATTTTTTGTTAGTAAATTGGTAAGCCACATACGCATACTTGCGCAGACATAGCGTGTGCGAACGCACAAACATCTCACGAATATCGGCGCCATCTTAAATGCACAATATATCTTTTCATGAATTATGCCGCGGGATCTTTACTTTTTTTTTCTTACGATGTGGAGCTCTCTCTATCTCTCCCTCCCTTTCTTTTACGCAATCCTTTCCTTTTCGATTCCCTTTGTCATGGTGGACGGAAAAATTGAGTAATCGTAAAGTGCAAGTTATTCGTATTAGTACGCGACTGCGATCATGATGCTGCTGAACGATTACAAATGGATGGTAAAATAATAACACACCAGAGACAGCAAGAAAACTCAGGAGGGCCCGTGCGTATGGGTAAATGAATGTGCCGATCAGCATCGCTTCCAGCTCACCGTCCGAAAATCCGTCAAAAATCCCAACGCCAAGGTACAATTATTCAATTGCTCAGCCATTCCATTGAGTCTTTCCTTGCCGGGTTGTGTTGGGCGCAGGAGCGTTCGGCTGTACTTTCACTACTTGCCATTGCCGGCTCAAGTGACGACGGGCACTTTGAATAGCCGGCCAGGGCATCCCTCCAAAAACAACAAACAACATACAAAAAATATGAAATGCTTGGCCCATGGCGTAACACTGGCACGATTGATGCTCTTTCGGCTTCGGTTTCATTTTTTGGGGCCAGCCGCTTGCTCAACCGCTCAATTGAACTGTCATTGCACACGATCTTCGGATCAGGCTGGTGGTAGGATCAGCGAGATGAAACTCGGTTGGATGCTGGGCGTGTCTAAAGGTGTGGTGTGCTTGAGCAAGTGTGCTAATGTTGGCCGATGGACTGAGGTGCAATATTCAATGCCGTGAAGTGTTTACGGCTTCTTGCTTCAGCACGGGTGTACGGTGTACACGACGATAGTGCAAATATCCCCGACCTTAACCTAAGATAACCTGAGGAACATTTCGCTACCGGATTGTCAACGGTGGTGCTATTAATTGTTGTAAAATTTATGCATTACGAACAAAGTGGGAAGCGCAATGAAATTATAAAACTATACAATCCCGGATGCTGACACACTTCACAAGGACATGTCTGCTGAATACTGGCTTTGGCTTTGTATTATGCTCTGCCATTCGTAACAGTTGACTGTTGTTGACAAATTTTATTGTATTTTTTTAAAGTTACTTTTGAAACACGATGGACTACACGAGTTCACCTTATTTATGTTATTAAAAACACTTAAATTCTATTCAAATATTACCCAATCTATCGACAAAAATCATGTAAGATCGTTAAAGGAGACAATATGATTAAACAAAGAAACTAAACTTTGATGGACCCCTCGGCATGTTCCAGGAGCTTTAATATGTCGGAAAATAAAAAAAAGAAGCTTTCTGTAAAGCTTCGTTGGATCGCAAGAAAGCTTCATGAGTGTGCTTTTGTTTGTGAAAAAACACTATTGGTCGATGTGCTACTAAACAGTTCGAATATATGAATTCAAGTTTTGAAAATAAATTTAAATGTTTTTAAAGAATTTCTATATAATTGTGTCTCTCATATTTCTCATTTCTACTTTTCATTTAGTTAAAAGACAAAATGTTTGGTACGTTTTATTGGTGCGCAGTATTTATTTTGGCAAAACCCATGCTAACCCCCCTATGCTTAAACATAATACTGGTAGAATATATTCTAATGTGTACCTCTAAACCTGCATTACCATCGTAATTATATCAACAATTAGCGGAACTGCTAGCAGCGCTCACGCATCAACTCATTTTATCCTCACAATTGCCCAAAACAATCGCTCAGCACCAGTGACCTAACTTTCAATGTCGGGTTCGAGGTGATACAGCATATGATCGATGTTGCGCCTAATAGGTTTAATGGGATTTTCGAAGGGGAGGCGGTTTCTGACGTTTTTTTTTCTTCTCTCTCATGCGCTATGCGCCATCTTGAACTGTCATTTGGCATTTGTTTATTGCTAAATGCTACGTCATTCGCAACAGCGTGACTAAACAAGAATTTCAGCTTCCAAAAACCCGGGACCGGTTGAAGCGCACCGAGCGATACAGGCAGTCTCCTTCACGGTTCTGTGTTCCGAATGGATGTTTGCCTTTGTCCGAAGCTAATGTTCGAAACAATCAACCGTACACCCGTTTTGGAGATAAGATATTTTTTCGTTGTTGTTATTGCGATGCGCAGCAATGTAGCAGTGGAAAGACAACGTTTGTTAGCTTATCACATTAAACACCTTCGTGCGGGATTGAGGAAGAAATGAGCGCCAACGTAAGATGTGACCAGTTTGCGGTTGTGCTAATCGATCGAAAGCTTTCGGAAGCTTCCGGCAGCACCGTCCGCTACCACCTCACCGACGTCCTCGTGTACGGACGCTTCCCGTGGATCCTTCAGATCGATCTCCATATCGTCCAGCTCGAGCAAGGAAGCTCTCTTCGAGCGAAGAAACTCCCGGAACCGTTCGTTTAAAGCCTTTAGCGAGAGGCCCTTGCCACCGTACTCGAGCGGCAGTAGCTCCGGGGACATCTTCGCCCGTAGCTCTTCCACCGTGCTGTGACACTGGATGACCGAAAAAAAAAAATAGAAGAGACCCTCATTAGAAATATCGTTTATCATGTGTGTGTTTGTTGCGATGTAATTACATGGATGCGTGACCGGAGCTTTTCGCTGGCAAACGACAGGCAGTATTTGCTGATCTGAGCGGCGAACGTCGGCACACTGACAAAGTGATTCTCTTTCAAGCGCACCGGAACACAATTGATGACGCTCCGGAGATAGCCGGCCAGATTGTCCAGCGTCCAGCAGGTGACGTGCGCCATCGTCATGCCACCATTATCGAAGATGTGTGTAAAGCCGGCAATCTGGTTCGCTTCCTCCTCCAGCAATGCTTCGGCAACGAGCATGTTCAACCGGATCATGGTGTCCGAGTTGTATCGCTGTGCGTCAAAGTGCCGTACCACACCGAAGATCACTATTCTACCGCTCGCCGGATCACGCCCGATCGGTAGCATACAGCAAGCGTCCAGCACTGCCACCAGATCGGGATCCTCCGGATCGAGCCGTGCGAACCAACGCGGATACGTCTGGCGCATAGTCAGGTAGCGTTCCAGCATTTCACAAGCGCGCGGCACAGAAAACTTCTTCACACGCAAGAACCGCAACAGAAACCGATCGTCCGTACGGCAGCGGTGAAGACGTCCATTTTTACTGATCCACTCACGCATCGCGGCCAGCGATTGCTCCCTTAGCTTGTCATCTTCACGCAGCTCCGTGGCCGCAATCTGCTCCAGCTGGACGGACAGCTCGTCCGTTTCGGAATCACCCACACATGGGAAGAACGTTTGGGCGCGTGCCATGGTGGACCGTTTACGACACCGCGTCCGTTAACAAACTGAACACACTGAAACCTCATCACCGGTGCCGGTTGGTTCTGCTGCTGTTTAATAACATACAACTCCCTCCTCCGCCGGAACATCATTCGCGGACGATTACGAAGTCTTTTTTTTATTAGTTGTTTTGAATTTTCGTTCCTGCCTGATCTAGAGATGGACAATTCGTACTGAAGCTGACAAAAAAGTTGCGATACGTAAGGTTCGTTCCGTTCCGTTCCGATTCTTCAAGCGAAGTAAGTTCACGATTCTTTAGACTCAGCTCAATCCGGTTTCATAGATCCGATACTAATCCAAGCTCGAGCCGTTGTTTTCGGATTGATTCAAGCCGATTTCAAAGTATGGATACTTATTCAGTTTCGATCCGTTAGTATGGATTCGGTTCGAGTCGGTTTGAGATTTAAATTTTTATATTTATGTATATTGCTAAAAATATACACATTAGAAATTTGGTCTCTCAGTTGTAGGGCATGTCCAATCAACGAACATAACAAAATAAGAATTATTTGTATCCCAGGTCCACGCTTTTCCAACAAACAATCGAGGTTCGTCCCATCACTCGTAGCCAATTTTCGCTGTTGTTACTGTGATCTAGCAGATATTCGAACAGATATCATTTGGCCATCTCTCTCTGTCTGTCTCTCGCTCTAACTCCCTCTCTCTTGGCGTACACTCTGTCGACCGATATATTTAATTGGCTGCCTGACTGACTGACGAAGTGGAACATACAGACGCACTCGCGTCCTACGGCAGCATATATTCCCGCTTTAAAGTGACTGTCAATGATGACCTGAGAAACGACTGGATTGGGGTATGTTTGGGTGGTAGCTCATCACTGTTGCTACGGTTATGGTTTATTTGTTTACTTCTGTGCGGGCACAGCAAGCGATGGCGTGTCGGATGTAAAGATCGCATCATTGTGAATGATTGTAGCGCGAGCGCACACTGGCCCGGTGCGTACAACAAATGTATACGTATCTTGCATCTAGTAATCATATGTGAGATTTGTCGGTGTGCGTTACTAGACTGTTAGAATTATCTCACTGTTACCGAGGCGTGGAGACATATCTGATGGAAGAAGGTGTACGTGCGTACTGAAGGGTAAATCCATTACGGTTGTGGAAGATCTTTTTCGATTGTTGTTTGGTGAGATAAATTGCAGCAGTTAACCTAAATGTGCTATGCATTATTTAACCTCAGCCAAGTATGGCGGTACTATCAATGTAATTTTGTTATATGCCTACATTAAACTATACTGAGATACTTATCTCAATATTTTTATCTAGAAAATCTTGAAACAACATTGCATAGCGTAGGGCGTTTTAGCGAATCCTGTCGCCGTAAAGTATGCAATATGCTTAACATATTGCATCACGAAATGCAAAATAACATTTTTGGTATGATAGTCAATAAGCAAACGCTTTGAAATCATTACCCAACCGGTTAGCAACCAATAAAGAAGATAAGAGGATGTGAGGTGTATTGCATATCTCAAGGTGCACTTTCGCAATTCGCGGAAACACATGTGAATGGTGATCTATGGAGCGAAAATATTTACTTATGAGTGTTTATAACAACACATCGTAACATCTCTTTTCGCCGATCTCCCAGTGAATGGTATGTTCGGTTTTAAATGTTACATCACACTCCATGAATACAATCGCATTATCTAATACCATCACTAAACCCTTTTCGTAGTTATCGTTAATTTAAATGATCTTAAAAAAATACAGTACCATTAACACAGCAATGAAATGTACCGAATGGTCCCCGAAGACAAGCCCGCTGGCACTCGATCCAGGCCTTTGTACCATTCCGGGCAACGAACATATCCAGAGTTTTTTTGTGTTTAGGATGTTTCAACGTCCAACATACGTGGTCAATCGTTTGCTAACATCGAACCAATCACGCAATCACAATTTCAACGTGAAATAGCAGCCTGTTTCCTTCCCAAAAACATAAAATAAAGCGAAACACAATCGTTACAAATGCTATGCCATTTATCAAAAACCAAGCTCAGTTGAAACACCTCACAACAGGAATGTGTAAGCTGCACCGGGGACCAAACGAACGATCTACTACGATCTACGATCCAATGTTTCGCCCAGTGCATTCAGCAGACAGCAGACGAAAAACGTCAAAATTAGCCGTGGGGACAATCACCATCGATTTGATGACGGGCCAAAGCGCGTAACGACGAAAGATGCAAGAAACGAAATGTCTAGAGAAAACGATCATAAATAGTGACCGATCGGTAGGCGCTTGTTTTGAAACTCCTCACCTACAATACAAGCGCTTCGAGATGGTGCTGTTCCAGCGTGTGATTGATTTGAATGGTGTTGTGGGTGCATTTTTATTACGTTTCACATTTTATTTATTGTAATCCTTATTTTCGTGAGCTTGTTTGCCCTTCCAGTCGTACCTCATTGAAATGTTTGACATTCGCGTCAAATGGAGAAATAGAGCAACGTGTGTTGCATCGGCGAATGCGGAACGTGAACGTGGTTTAGCGTATTTAATACTAAGCATAATACAAGATACAACCCTACGAGCCTAAGACCCTAACGCTAGTGATGCGAACCCGACCTATAGAAGTTGGACGGGGAAAGGAAATGAGGAAGGGTGACAGAGACAGCGAGAGAGAGAGGGAGAAAGAGAAAGGGTATGATTGTTCGGGGGGTGCGATGCAGCGATACAAGGGAACACAAAGTTACTTATAAATTACAGCTGAAGTACACGTTTACATCGCAAGTAATGCTTTTGCTGGTCAGAATCCTAAAGCATGCTACAACCACACAGTAACACAGATAGCATCACACATCAATCGATATCGAGCTTGCGGAAGCTGCCCACCATGCCCGTATCGATGCCGCCCGGTGCACATCCGGTCTTGCTCCAGACGGATGAAAACTTGGCCACGTCGATCTCCATCTGGTCCAGCAGCTGCAACTCTTCGCGACTCTCGCGGATGCGCTTGCTGTAGACATGGGTCAGCGCTTTCGGTTCTTCGTTTTCCTCGGTGTACTCGGTCGGTAGCAGCGTCTTGCCCAGGTAGCTCACTGCTTCGTTGATCGTCTTGTGGAACTGTGATCAAATGGGAAAAGAGAGATATTCATTAAAAGCGTCCTAACAATTTTATTGTTTTATGCCATTTTACCGGCAGGCATTATAAGCTTTGGAAAGTTTGAATCCCGCTCAGACAGTGAGTTGAACGATCTGAATGATCGGTTACCGATGAAGATCTTCATTTTCGCTATGCCAAAAAACCAGTTTCTAAGATTCATCCATTCCAGCATAAAGCGTCGCAGGATGTTGCTAAAACTCATCACTCTCGTGTGTGTGAGGTGTTCTTTGCCAGATCGTAACCACTTGGAGCTCCATCACCATTGGTTGGTGCGCTTAGTTTCGTATCGATTTAGCAAACGTACGAAAACTTTACGATTGAAAACGATACAAATAGCCTTTCTTCATTCACATTTCAGAAGAAAAGAAAAACATGTTGGAAGATGTAGCACACGTACAGAATTAGTTTGTGTCCTCATTCCAATAGGTTCGGTTTCAACAGTTTTGCATCAAACTCTCTTTTCAAGGTTAAAACTGATTTCGTTCACTGATTCGCCCAGACTTAATCACTTCATCAAGAGCGCTAGCTAATCACAAAGTCTTTCGGAAAAAAACAATAATCATCCAATAAGGTGGATCCACCTCAACGAACGTGGCCCTCGCGCATCGTACGGTCTCTATTAAGGGAGTTTGTTTTAACAATTCATCACCGAGCTGTAATCATTCGCTTGACTCAACCGTTACATTAACCGTCAGTCCACCTGCAATGGCACCACCCTATCTATCCTCTCTGTTCGGTGGAAAGACACCGTACGGAATACCGTTGAATTTAAAATTCACTGTGCATATATTATGTATATTAGTCGCACGGGGCACCGTCGGGTATAGTCATGCGGATTTGGCAACGATCACCTTCTGGCGGCTGTAAGATGTCTCCATTTCCCTTTCCTTTTCCCACACTCACAGCCACGTTTTAAGATTGTGTGGTATTGCGAATTGGCATCGGTGCGGATTTCTCTTTCTACACGCAAGATCTGTATCGATCGACGATCATGCTATTTGGAATGTCATAGAGCACATGGAGAGAAAAATGCCCCCGAACACGCAACACCCCACTATTGCAGGATCACCGGACGTTACAGCTTCTTAATCGTGACGTTTTTTTTTTGGGGAATTTAACAAACAATGCAAACCAAAGATCGCCGTACACACAGTGAGTTTGAAGTGTTGTGTCTTGTCCAACGCGCCCAACATCCAATCTTGCGTAAGCACGCTCCGATTGCGCCAAACTTTGGCCTACAAATCTCTTTGTGTCCCGGAGGCGGGGAGGTCTTTCTTCTCACACTTTATGTCCACTTCACCAAAAACAATCTAAGCGGCACGAAAAAGCGGCACCTCCGTATCGGGAGGTGTGAATTGCATTGCAATATTTCATCGTCCAAGATCGCCACCAGCAGAAAAAGCTTTCCTCTACTTCTAATGCCAGCTTTGCCGCCATTGCTACTCACGAAGAATCGATGCTTCAGCTTCGGGCTGACGTAGGTGAACAGCAGGTCAACGATGGATGCGGCCACCTTCGGCAGCCGGATGACGTGAATCTCCCGGCAACGGATCGGCAGCAGGTGATTGATGTACGGACCAATGTTGCGCATCTCGCTCAGCCGGAACAGCGTGAAGTGCGCCATGGACGCTTCGTAACAGTCGACCACCAGTACCACGCCCGCCACCTGCACCAGCTCATCGCACGACAGGATCTCCATGTTCATGTGCAGAAACCGTATCAGATCGACCAGATCGTACTTGTCCACGCGAAAGTTGCGCGATTTGATCAGTATCACGATCTGACCCTTGGCGTCGAACCCCAGCACGTGGAACACGTCCTCCTCGCCGAGCGCCTGCATCGTTTTGTCGAACGGGTCCAACCCCTGGAACCAGTGCGGGAACGTTTGCCGCAGGGCGAGATATCTTTCCAGCATTTCGCACGCCTTCGGGATGGAGAACTTGCGCTGGCGCAGAAACCGCAGCAAAAACACGGAATCCGTACGGCACCGGCGTATGTACGGGTGCTTCGCTATCCACTGGCGCATCTGATCGATCGCCTGCTTCCGGATCAGATCATCCTCGCGCAGCTGTTCCGCGGCCAACTTCCGATACTGCTCCGGCAGGCTGCACCGATACTCGTCGAACTTGTCCGGACACTTCTCGACACCGTACGTGACCGTCATTGTCGCTGTTCGCTCCTGTTCGTGATCACCACCAAACACCAACTGACAACGCCGATCGACGCGATCGGTCTGCGAAAGCTTCGCCCAGGCCCTCGCGATCTTCACACGAGGGAAAAACGCACTTTCCCTTTCCACCTACGGCACAGCTACACCACTCTCTGGGTGGTGGCCACATTCGGCCACTCAGGTAGCCTGAAGTTCATCTGTATTTCTTTCATTTCGTTGGCGCGAGAGCTTTTGTTCGTTTCTTTCTCCCTTTTCCAACCATCGGCTGCGGTTGGTGGTATCACGTGGGCCAACTGGTTTTAGCGCCGGATGAAGTTCGTCTCCACACGGGAAGATTGGTGACAATATTGGTGGAACAGATTCGGCATCGGCTAGCAGTTTGCTGTTAGACAATGTATTAGTCAGACAGGGTGGCGAAAATTAGGCAGCACAAGTTTGTCCATATGGTCCACAGTTTTACGTCGACGTCAGCTGACCATTGATCGAACCGCTTGACCAACACTTGCCAGTGGCATTAGCCTTGTGCCGAAATGCAAAACTATAAAAAACGACGAATATGTGTCGTCAGTCGATCGATCGTGGTGTCTCATTCCAGCATTTGGGTAATAATGGGACCTTTTCTAATATTGGGATCACTGCGCAGATACGCCTGAGTGCCGATGCCGTTCGGGGTTCCTTGACGTTGCGTCGGACTGTATCACACTCACCAGTTCACCCTTTTTGTTGCTCATAGTTTTCGCTCTGTTCTTCACGACCGATCGCATACACAATGCAAAACCAGACCTCTTTGACCTTTGGATTGCTTCCCTGCCCGTACCTTTTGGCACACGGGAAAAGGCAGCTTACGAGAGCTTCAAAACCAGAAAGGATGCAAAATTCAAGGTCCGCCGAAAGAGGTAAACCGGTGGTACCCGGTGTGTACCAGCAGTGTTCCGGTGTTTCGTGTTGACACAGTTGACCAGTAACGATACAACTTTAAAACCCGAAATGCGAGTGTAATCTGCTTTCCGATGGATGGAAACATTTGCACAAAACGGTGTGTTTTTGTTTGGCCAACGCTGAACGGTGGAATTTTCGGTGCTGGCAGGTTAATGGATCGCGCCAACAGCAAACAGATAAAGGTTTGCTGACTGTCCATGGTTTGGTTGAAGCCCGAAACGATACGGATACATGGGTCGATGTGTAAAGGATAGGCAAATTGTTGATGAGACATCGTGAGACGACAACGAAGTGTGTGAAGGCCAGATCGCCGACTAGGCGTGCGGCCACAGTCCAGCATCCAGAATAGGTCATGGTCTACGCCCAAGCGCACTCCTGCGTGTCTGTTTTGATGGCTTTCCTTTGTGGTGTACTTCGCCGTATCTTTTACGCCAGGATATACAGCCTGTGCCTGTAAGATAGCAAGCCTTCGTAGGGTTTAAACCTTCCATAGTAATGAGCCACGCGCACGTAAGCATGTATGAACGACGCATTACATAACCTCAATTTTCAATGACTGCGAAATCGAAACTGCCAGCAACCCGGCAAAGGACGGCCTTTTCTGTATCGTCATCGCTTTGGTGTACAATACAATCGGACTTCTGTTTTCTCCTGGATGCAATCTCAACTGGGCGACAGATGAAGCTTCTGCTTGTAACCGACCGCTCATGCGTGTGTGTGTGTCTTTTAATTACTTTTTTTGTGTTCGTCACAGCCGCAACCTGCGATCGCAATAAACACAACACAATGCGCCTGTTGCAGCATCGAGGAACGTTTTGGATCGTTAGGTTAGGTTTTTCGGTACACCGCGATCAATCACTAATCGGCATTGATGGGAAAGTGTCGACAGATGTGTATCAGACTACTCAGATCACGCAATTTCCTTATGTCACTAGGCAAGTACCCTTTTGGCGGGCAACGCGTTTGTTTACTACGTTCGAACTACGCTACTAACCCGGTAGTGTTGAAATGACTGGAGTTCTCCACTGAGACTTTCTAGCGCAAGCTGTTTCTCCCCTATTGAACTCTGTGCTACGAGAGATACAGCACCAATACGCGTGCAAAATAAATCATTATCATGCAATTGCAAATGAGCGTGTGAAGCTTGGACAAGCATCGAACAATTAGCGTGTTCGATCGCCTGCCCAGGCTCCGGCACACGGGGGGGAAATCGCTCTAACCTACTGGCAGGACGCTGAGGCTGGACGCTGTTTCGAAACAGTTTGAATCGAGCACCGGTTCTAACAACAGGCACCACACCAAGTACGGAATATCGTGCAAGCGAGCAGTGCGAGTTAACGTGTGAATTGGTACGTCCGAAGGTGTCACTTCCTTGTTTCAACAATGCATTACGAAGATGAGATGGACAAACATCCGCGCGAATACGCACCGTATCGATCGACGCTGGATGAGTGTGATCGCGCACTAGCGGCGAAAGAGCTGCACGAGAATGAGGACACGCGCGACTCATCCATCGCTCAGTTGCGTGAGTTCATCGCCAAACATCCGCAGATCGTACGGTGTCGCACCGATCCAGTGTTTCTGCTGCGGTTTCTTCGTTACCGGAAGTTTAATGTCTCTGACGCTTGTGCAACGCTCGAAGGTGGAATGGCGTTTCTGATGCGCATGAGAACCCTCTACGGTGAGGAAGTAAACACGTTCCATCCGAATGTGCAGCGAATGGTGGAGTTGGACGCGATCGTACCGCTTGGATTCGATCGGAAGCGACGAATGGTGATCCTCGTACGAGTCGGTGCGATGAATCCGAAGGACACGACCGCCTTGCTGCAGATGCGTCTGGGAGCACTGGTGATCAACACGTGCTTGGAGTACGAACGGACGCAGGTGCATGGGACGGTTTGGATCGTGGACTGTTCCGGGATGACGATGGCGCACGTCGGCGCATGGGGACTCAGCGAGGTGAAGATGATGGCAGATTCCATCAACGAGGTAGTGACGATGTTCGTGAAGGAAGTACACATGGTGCAGGTTCCGAGAATTACCTGGATGTTGCTGGACATACTGCTCCCGCTGCTGAGTCCCAAGATAAGAGATCGGTTTAAGGTGCTGATACCGGAAGTCTTCCGATGTGTTTGACCATGTCTAAGTTGAAGCTCCATTTTTTTTTTGTTTATCTTTCATCTGGTTCAACAGTTCCATCGTACAGCTGACGAACTACTCAGCGCGGTCGATTCTTCCATTCTGCCCACGACCTACGGTGGACAGCAAAGTATGAAACAGGCCACCGATAACTTTCGGGACATGTTCGAAACGCAAACGAAATGGTTCAAGCTTGAGCAACAGTTCTTGATGGACCTAACCGTACCGGCGCCAGGTTCGAGTGGTCGATCAGCACGCAACAGCCAACGGAACGAGTTCCCGGGCGAAGAGTCTATGGTTGGAAGTTTCCGGAAGTTAACCGTGGACTGAAAGGGACGATTTACGCTGTACCACCCGGAGGGCGTCTTCGGACAAATTCCGGTTGTGTGGCATTCCGCAGAACCAGACGGTGGCAATCAACACTACCAAAGAGTAAGTCAATTAGCGGCGCGACCCAATAGAACGTACCGGACCAGTGTCATATAACAGGCCGCGTTCGGTCAGAGTTTACATCTTAGATAATTGCGATCGATATACCTGTGCCATGTGCGCTTACGTGAGCGATCGAAGGGTCTACAGAACAATCTGTCGACAGCTTGTTTGCAGGCTCAGTTCTGCTGCTGCTCACAAGGAAGTGGAGAAAAGTCTAGATTGTAAGGTAGTAATTACAATGCTTTTATTGTTACGCGAACGATAAGAAAGCGAATGCGCGCTGCGGTCGTGTACGACGCACAAAAGCACTTACTGGATACTGGTTGGTTGTGAACTTAGTTTTGTAAGAGGTGTTTGTAAAAACTTTCTTTATTTGATACGGATTTGATAAAAACCAATAAATAGCATGCCGTTTGTGGGATGGGAAAATTCTCAGCAAAATGCATGCCGGTACACCCGATCGCTTGTCGCGACCAATGCAGGGTTGGGTAATTACAGTGATCGATCTCACGACCGATCGATATGCATCAACGAGCGCGTGCGATGAAGAAATGCATGCAACATTCTCCTAAACGTCTTACACGACGCTAGGAATTAGCGTCCGATGCGTACGACGTCAGCGTGAACACGGCTTGAGATACCGACCAACCTTGTTCCGATACACCCGACACCGACCTTGACTACCCGTTTGTTGTATGGCCGTTGTTGAAATCCGCATCTAAACAAGCCAAGCATTAGACGCATTGGCTGAGGCGTAGCTGTAGGGCATTTCACCATTCCATAACGGCATCTTAACCGAACAAAGCGACTTGGGGACGACCTTCCGAACGTAACCACCAAGCGGTCTAGCGCAAAACTACATATTTCATCGCGTATCATCGCGTTTCGATATCAATCATACGTTCTGCTCTGCCTGCGAGCTCTCCCTGATGATTGGTGGCCAACTTCACGAAACGAAGCTTCGGTCTCCTTCGCCTAATGGTGGACAACGCGGTTACACCAACAAACATTGGTTTGAAATTTTCGGTGTGGCATCATCGTTACCGTCAGATGTGTGTGTGTGTGTGCGTATTGTTGTGGACTTTTAATTTATGAACTAGCGAAAAAACTCATTTTCCACCAGTAGTCGGTCGGAGTAGAAACGTGCGCTTGAGTAACTCCCTCTGTTTCTAAGCGAAGCGATTTCTGCCTCGGATATGACGCTGTCATGATTTTGTTGGTGCCTTTAGCCCTTTTGCCCGATTGCGTTTCGATTTGATCTACATCGAAGGTCATCAATAAACAGCTCGTCAACAGAATGCACTTTTTTCCTATCCATTTCTAGCGTTTCGCGGTGGAGAAGGTTTTCATTTTCTCGAGGGTGATAATCGAGTTTTCTGGCGGTGGGTTGTTAGCTTGCCGAAATCCACTGTCCATGATTAAATCGTGTCATGATTTGTTGAAATGTTTGATTTGTTTCGTTGTTGATCTTGCAACGCTTGCAACGCAACGCACAGCAGGGCAAGACGGAAGAGAAAACGAAATAACAATCATTTATCATTTCATGGTGAAGTTTGTTGAGTAGCTGAAAAGCATATATAAAATAAGTATCTTGAGAACAATAATCTGGTAATTTTTAATCTAAAAAACCTTAATTTTATACAAACATTAATTATCATACGATGTTGGGTACTGCAGCTCATTTCGACGGCTATTTCGTATCGTGTACAGTCACCTTCATCTAACCATCGAATGTTCATTTTGGAATGAACCACGCATTGCCCTCAAATGCGCATGAGCGAGAGAGCGGTTTATATTGAGCGTGGAGCGCCCGCTCTTCGACAGCGGTTCCATAGTGTAGCGGTTATCACGTCTGCTTTACACGCAGAAGGTCTCCAGTTCGATCCTGGATGGAACCAGGAAAGTTTTTTTTTGTTGTATTTTGGTGCAAACTTGATTTTTCCTACTCCTCGCATCTCAAACAGTGACAAAAGTGTGTTATGTAGTTTTTCCCCTGAATTATACATTCATAACCCATGAGACGGAAAGAAAAACAATTTGTCAAGAGCCAACATAAACGTTCTGTGATCTGTGGGATGGGATGGCGTTTAACATTTCACCTTCGTCTCACATCTTTCGTTCGATTCTATGCTAATCAGCATCAACAAGTAAGAAGAGAGCCATTTATGCAAAAAGGGGTTGCATTTGGATGTTGATAGAGCAAAACTCGAGGAAAAACGAATGCTGCTACATTTTCCCATTCGACTGCGGAGCTGTTCGCCATGTTGCTTGACACTCCAACGCGACGCTTATGATTGATGCTTGACGCATTGTTTATCTAATTGTGCGCCGTTTTTGCTTTCATCTTGGAATGGCCTTGCAGGTGCTATTTGTCATGTGCGATCGTTTTTGTATGAATTTCCGGAGATTTGTTGTTGTTGTCGTTGTTTCGCGTTTTTGTGCTACGCATGGTAGCTTTTTATCGACAAAAATAAAAGACCTTTCCGTGCATCCGAGAAAAGATAACGCGCACGCGAGACAGTGCAAAGTGTCAAGGAAAAGTGACATCAATTTCAAATGCCATGATTCGGAATTTATTAAACACTAATAGCATATGTATTTCTAATGCCAATATCCGTTGCGATGCGTTATGAAACGTGCTCGTGTCAAATGGGAAAACTTGAAATTTTATAGTGAATGTGTTCAGCTTCATTTACTACATATTTTTTCGCCCACGGGGTCAACACACATACACACACACACAAAGTCGGGTTTAATATCGTTTGTTCCAATTACTTTTACCGATTAAGCGATTAAGTGACTGCCATTCGTAACGAGAGCACACGGTTTACGGCTTGAGGCGGGCCTTTTTGCTCATTCTTTCTTTCTCTCTTTACTAACGTGTGCACTAACTAGCTGCACTCACAAGTGATCGATTGAGTTAGAAATTTAATTAAAATGACGCCTGAAAGCCACAAATTGTGGCAACAAGCAAAAAAAAAAAAACGTCAAACTGGACAGAGGCACATTCTGTCACTTAATATCGGAGCGCGATTAATCGCATCATAATCGTGTGTGCGCCCTTAATTCAATTAATTCATCACACAGTCCACACGCTAGTGGTTATACGTTTGCCCGCCACTTAAACGTGTTTGCTGTGCGCGTTTCGATGCGTATGCAAGCGTTTAATTTGATCGTATCAATGTTTCAACACCCTCGCAAAGATCGCACTGTGGAAACCAGATCGGACAAAAAAAGCACACAAAAAGCAAACACAAAATAAGCGCAGTGAGCAGTAGTGAAAAGGTCGGTCGTATGGGACGATGGGAGACCAAAGAAAAAGCACTTCAAATGGACGCTCTAAATATGGTGATGAAAACTGATCCATTCAATCGAGTTTTAGAACCGCAACATTTTCTCGGTTCCCCCCGGGTCGGATATGTTTAGTAGAGAAGAAAACGCAACTTCTGTAGCCTACCACGAACGAAACGATCTCGCGTAAAGCCAGCGACTGCGGATGACGGTTTTAATTAGTTTTGATCAATTATTGCATTTAGGGACGGCCCTTCGATGGAACAGATGGCACCAAGTGGAACGCGCGTTGACACTTACAGCTTCTTACAGCAGGCCCCGTAAAAGGGCATGGTGTGTTTCAAAATTTGACACTAATTGCGCGATTCAATCAAGACAGCACAAGCGGACGTGTGGGTTACGATGACGATGCAACGTGGAGCCGAGCAATGTGGGACTTTCTTTGTACTTACAGGAAGAAGGCAAAATTTTATTGTGGTTTGTTCTGTTAGTAGAGAACATTTCACAGTTCAAAGTGCTCTGAGTCATTTCTTCTTTTCAAGATTTATAAAAAAATCGAAAAGAAAAAGAATATTTGATGCTGTCAGCGACGTCAGCTCAATAATAAAGGTAATACATTCGACTGAGTACACCTGGGATAAGGTGCCCTTTCAAGATTCACAGGTGACAGGACAAGGAAATGCCTTGTCGTTCTTTAAGAATAAAAAAGGTAATGCAATTGCGCGCAGTAAGTGTAGTAGTGGTGGAGGTAAAAGGTAGCAACAAAAAGAAAGCCCTGGTTCCATCCAGGATCGAACTGGAGACCTTCTGCGTGTAAAGCAGACGTGATAACCGCTACACTATGGAACCACACATGCTGGTGTGCTGCTAGCAATCGTACCGCTTCTTCTACACACGGCGCACGGTTTATCAGCTAAAGCAGATTCCCGCACACTGCGCGAATCGCCGTCATCTTCCACAACACGGAAGAACAGTGCCAGAACAAGCCAAATTCATTCCCAAATCATGACCGGTAAAAGAACAAACGGGCTGATAGAGGAATCGCGCGGTCATCACACGATTAAATCGCTTTCGGAACCACCTCCCGGGGTCAATGTCACAATGGGGATGCGAGCGCGCGCGCATTTTTCGACGAACGATGTTAAAATAGGTCCCAAAACTGTGTGCGATGGTGAGAGATAGACGCCCGTAACACACAATATATACGACTCCACAGCATCATCACATATGCTTTGACTACTTCCATTGAAATGCTGTTGTTCTTGAGCATGGATTTGATTCGCCTGTGTCATGTGTCGTGGGCAATTGGACGGTTTCTTCCGTTTCCAAACGCGAGTAATGTAAATCGATGAGCTAATAATGCGCGCGCAAAATGATAACGCACGCGCGTTCGAAGACTATTAGGGACGGTATCACGCTGTTACGTGCGTGTATTTGTTTGCTTGCTGCTTATCAGTGACTTTACAGAGACATGGACGCGTATTTAGACCACCGGGTTAATGTTAATCATATCGGTGCGCGAACATCGACGAAAGGCTTGTGATCATGTCCTATTCGCGAAAGATTTGCAACCATTTTGAGCTATTTTCATTGAACAATGTCTGCCAAAAGCCTAAGCTGTTCCATATCAGGCGCAGATGTTTACTTTTTATCTTCAAAAAGACAGTTGCGATTTGTATGTGATCTCAATCGTTAGATGTTTTATGACAACATTGAGATCAAACTACAATATTGATTTTGCAATCCGACTGGTTTTGTCTGGTCGGACTGGAACTAAACATTACAGTTGTTGTGCTATACTTTTCTTTGATTTTAGTTTACTTTAGTCGTACGTTAATATACTGCATGTTTTCTATTGACTGTATATTTCCTGTCTAATTTCTTAGGTAATGGGTAGCAATACTCCCTCATAAATGTGTACGTTTTTAGAGCTTTGATTGATTTTATAGATTTGAATGGAAATACGATCAAACCTTATTCTGACGGTGTTGTGTCACAGTTAATGGAAACTGTATTTATGCGTTAAGTAACGATCACTTTCGATTTTGATTGTGTCGCACACACATTGATAGATCAGGAATTACAACGTTGATTACGGAGAGATTCCTCCATCACACCAGAGAGAAGAAGATACACGTCCTACAAGGGAAGGCATTGTAAAATGAAGAGAGGGAATGTACTAACGCAATTAAACAAATGCTTCATCGGCGACCAGACGATCAAAGAACAGTTCTGAGAGATGAGAGGGACTTTGCTGCTGGAGACTGTTCGACTTCTGGATCGACTTCTCTGCAGCCTCCATGCTTCGAAATCGCATCCCGTGTGCCAATCACTTGCCGTTGGACTGTTCGCCGGAACGGTCGCATCTTGGGCCTGTCGGAGTGAGACTCTCTTGATGGTTCTACATCCCGCGCTTCCGGTGGCAGCTGGAATCAATCAGCCTTTGATCGGTGGTAGCTGTCTGGTGTGAACATTGGTCTGTTAGACGACGACAGTAGTCAGTGTGTGAAGTGCAAGGAAGCAGCAGTCAGTGTTGGAGACAGTTAAAGACAGCCGACCATATATTCCATTGGGGTTTCCACTGTGTTCAAGTTATTCCTTTTGAGAGAGGGTGTTTGAAGTGGCAGAAGACATCGATGAGTTTTGTGGTTTTGGACATCGTACATCTGCGATAGTTTTTGATTGAAGTGTACCAAGCCTCCAGTGAGCTCAAGTGAACAAACAACACATATCATTTTACGTGCTCAAAGTGACTGCAAGTCCTACCACTGTTCTCGCTGTTTCCGGGATTGTTCCGATTATTGAGTGTGCACTTTGTGAATTTTGGATTTGTTCTTCTTTCTACAGAGCGGTTCTACTACGCCGTTGTGTTACGCAACGGAAAAAGTGTTGCAAGGTAGTGCAAAAAGGGTCATGTAAGCGAACACCTTTTTAGTGGAAAACTATAGTGAAAATTAAACATCTCACATAGCATAAATCCTGCACGGATAGAGAAAAAAAAACAGAAAGTATAGTTCGACAAACGACTAGGTATCGATCACTTTCAATGGAGCGCCCTACGCGCTGGGCGCTAATATTGTTTGCGCTGTGCGCAACAGCGGTGCAATCGGCAATATTACAATCGGTAAGTGTAGGTTGTTTTATTTAAATCTAGAGACTTGGACTTCTGTAAGTGTAATTATGATGTAAAACAGACAACAGTGTGTTTAGGATCACGGTATGGAGTTTATATAGGCGTTTGGAGTTGGTCCCTTCACAGCTGTTTCCGTGGTGTAGTGGTTATCACATCCGCCTAACACGCGGAAGGCCCCCGGTTCGATCCCGGGCGGAAACAGAGAAACTTTTTTATTATTTACTGGTACCTTCGGATTTTTTTTCTATGATCATGTTTTGTACCAAAACTGAGCATTGAGTGAAAAATTGAACGCAGCTAATCGACTGTCCTACTTTTCCCCATTTTTATGGCTCTATATATATAACGCACAGCTATACGGAACACGTCCAAAAAGTGTACTGTGTCATTGCAAACGCTTTCAAGCAAAGCAAAACGTTAAACGCGAAAAAACGATCCGGATTAGACCTACCCCAGACAAGCGTATGCGTATAGAATCAGAAAAAATGAGTCTTTCAACTGATAACAACATCCGATAGAGTGATGCTCTACATTGTGGCTGTCCTGTGGTGTTGCAGAACAAATACAAAATACAGCAACGGTTCGCATTGTGAAAGATTCGTTGTGATTAGTGTGAATGGCTCTTTCAGAAAGTCTTTTAGAAACAAAAACTTGTTTTCTATTCCACTTTCCTGGGTCAAAGGAATTATTTAAGCTTGTTTTTGTTCCGTTTACCCAGACAGAAAGCAAGCCGCGAGGCTTGACTTCATTGCCATTTAGAAAGAAACGGTGGGTGAAATAAAAAACAATCATTCATAGCGTCTCGTGTTGATGTACCACGTTGACATCCTGGTACTACAATTGAAATTATAACATTTGTTTCCTTCACATTCTCCAGAAACCTACAGAGGATAGCTCTAACTCGATAGACATAGTCAACAGTCCACTCTCCAGAGTGAAACGAAACGGAAATATTCGTGGCAAGTAAGTGAAGCAATCGATATAGGAGCGTACAATTGGCCAGGGATTAAACTAATGGCAAACGACTACTCACTCAGTTTCAGAGGCCAGACCCAATCGCAGTATCTTCATTTCGGAAACAGTCAAGATGGCAAAGCTGAAGCCGAAGCGACACAGCATAGCTCCAGGGCGGTAGTAGGTAAGCCAGATCGCAGATACACTCCGAAGCGAATGACAGCTATGAAATGATCATGTTTGCTTCCGCACAGTGGGCTCAAACGGCATGGGACAAGCGCAGAGCCAATCGCTTGGCGGAGACTGCAGCACGTGTTACGGAGCGGTTGATGGTGGCGGTAGCTACGTTTATGGTATGCGGCATGGCGATATCATGGAACACCAAATGGACCGTCCTAATAATGTTATATTTCTCTTAGACAGCAGACCCGATCCTCTGAAAGTACCAGGGGATAAATTGCGTTTACCGGATGCATATGATCCGGGTACTAACGGGCATTCGATGCGTCCTGGCAGTGGACTCGATGGTTACGGTAGACCGGGATCAGGTACAGGAAGCTTTGATGCCCACGGTAGACCTACTGGAACGGTAGGTGGAACGGGATTAGACGCTTATGGACGACCAGTAGGAGGCTTTGATGCACACGGTAGACCCATTGGCGGAGATGGCACGGGTGGATCAGGTGTTGGAAGCCATGGACGTCCTCCACATGGAGGAACTGGATTTGATGCTCACGGTAGACCAAGTGGTGGCCCAGGCATGGTGGGTGGCGACGCAAATGGTTATGGTAGGCCAGCAGGGCGACCAGGATCAGATGGATCGGGTGTGGATGCCCATGGAAGACCTTTAGGCGGCCCAGGAACTGGAGTATCTGGTGTTGATGCTCATGGAAGACCTGTGGGCGGCCCAGGAACTGGAGGACCCGGTGTTGATGCTCATGGAAGACCTGTAGGCGTCCCAGGAACGGGGGGACCTGGAGTTGAAGCCCATGGAAGGCCTATCGGGGGCCCAGGAACTGGAGGAACCGGTGTTGATGCTCATGGAAGGCCTGTTGGAGGACCGGGAACTGGAGGAACCGGTGTTGATGCTCATGGAAGGCCTGTTGGAGGACCGGGAACTGGAGGAACCGGTGTTGATGCTCATGGAAGACCGCTCGGAGGACCAGGAACAGGAGGTCCTGGTGTTGATGCTCATGGAAGACCCCTCGGAGGACCTGGTACAGGAGGATCGGGTGTTGATGCTCATGGAAGACCTGTTGGAGGTGGATCAGGTGTTGATGCTTATGGTAGACCTGTCGGAGGACCTGGCACAGGTGGATCAAGTGTTGATGCGTATGGCAGACCTGTTGGAGGACCTGGAGCTGGTGGTCCAGCTGTTGATGCTCATGGAAGACCGATCGGTGGCCCCGGCACTGGTGGAACAGGTGTTGATTCTCATGGAAGACCGATCGGTGGTCCCGGTACTGGTGGATCAGGTGTTGATGCACATGGAAGACCTGTCGGAGGACCAGGTGTTGATGCACATGGAAGACCTGTCGGAGGACCAGGCTTTGATGCGCAAGGAAGACCAATCGACGGATCTGGAACTAATGGAAGAGTGTCCGGAGGACCGGGAACGGGAGGCGCAGGAGCAGATGCCACGGGAAAGCCAGGTGGTCGAGTTCCAGGCGTCGATGGTCATGGCAGGCCAGTAGGAGGTTCTGGAACTGGAACAAACGGACATGGGAGACCCTCCGGAAGTTACGATGCACAGGGCAGACCAGGAGGTACAGGAGGTGTACACCTGGACGTTCACGGTAGACCAACTGGAGATGTTGGTGGCGGGGTTGATGCTTATGGAAGACCTCTTGCTCCGGGTGGATCGAGACATGATAGCCATGGACGGCCTGTTGGTGGACCTGGTACAGGACATGACGTTGGTGGCAGACCAGTCGGTGGTCAAGGTCCTCATCCTCATCTAGTGGGACCGCCCATTCCGGGCACTGGTGTCTATCATTCAGCACCACACAGCGTCACGTTGCCGGGCCAAGATCACACCGTCGTGAATCCTACGGGCGGTTTAACTGTTCTAGTTGGTACAGGGCATTCAAAGCAAACTGTGATTGGTTCGGATAGTAGATTAGACGGACATGGCCCAGTGAAAATTATTCCCGGTCCTCCGGATAGTCAAGGGCCACCTAAACAAACAGTGTACGCGCATCCTGGCGGTGTAACAGTGTTAGTAGGAACGGGTGGAGCCCAACAAACCGTTCATCATCTTCCCGTACATGGTGGGCACCCAGGAACAGGCCCACAGTCGGTTATCCATCCCGGGACAGTAGGTACAGGTGGTTATCCAGGAAGCGGTGTAGGACAAGGTCACTATCCTGGACATCAACCAGGGACTACCGGTAGCAGTGCGCAATATCCATCTGGTGGCGGTGGTGTGGGAACTGGAACAGGACATCCAGGAGGTAAGTGCTAAAGATTCAATAAATTTCTAGACATATTTAGCTAAACTGATGATTTACAAATAGGTCCCTCAGGAGGGTATCCAGGATTAGTTGGTGGGCCCGGAAGTGGTCAGTATCCTGGTACTGGTGTAGGAACAGGACAATACCCATCGGTTGGTGGTGGAGGAACAGGGCCAGGAACAACTGGAACAGGGGTAGGTGCAGGGCAATATCCAGGAGCTCCCGGAGGTACTGGACAATATCCTGGTGGAGTAGGTCACTATCCTGGTGGAGCAGGTCAGTATCCTGGAGGAGCTGGCCAATATCCTGTTGGAGCAGGTCAATATCCAGGAGGAGCAGGTCAATATCCTGGAGGACCTGGACAATATCCTGGAGGAGCTGGTCAATATCCTGGAGGCACTGGAGTAGGTCAGTACCCTGGAGGCACCGGCCAGTATCCAGTGGGCAGTGGTACTGGCACTAGCCAATACCCTGGAGGAGCAGGCCAATATCCAAGTGGTACTGGAACTGGTCAACATCCAGGAGGGACAGGAGTTGGACATCACCCAGGAGGGGCAGGAGTTGGAACTGGAGTAGGTCAATACCCATCAGGAACAGGCGTGGGAACAGGTCACTATCCTGGAGGTCAAGGTACTGGAACTGGAGTAGGTCAATATCCAGGAGGTGATGGAACAGGCGCAGGTCAATACCCAGGAGGTGCTGGAACAGGAACAGGCCAATATCCTAGTGGCACAGGAGTAGGACCTGGTCAGTATCCAGGAGGTGTTGGTGGAAGTCCTGGAATGGGAACTGGCAGTGGTCAATATCCAGGAGGTGCTGGGACTGCAACAGGACAATATCCAGGAGGATCTTCACAATACCCTGTTGGTGGTGGACAATATCCTTCAGGTGGTACAGGAGTAGGAACAGGACAGTATCCAGGAGGTACTGGAACTGGTAGTGGTCAATATCCTGGCGGAACTGGATCAGGTACAGGGCAGTATCCTGGTGGTACTGGACAATATCCGGGTGGTTCTGGTACAGGAACAGGTCAGTATCCGGGTGGTACGGGAACTGGTCAGTATCCTGGAGGCACGGGAGCAGGAACAGGTCATCTTCCTGGCGGTGTTGGTCAATATCCAGGTGGCACTGGCGTAGGTACTGGTCAATATCCTGGTGGTGCAGGAGTAGGAAGTGGAACTGGACAATATCCTGCCGGGACTGGTACAGGAACAGGCTATTATCCGGGAGGAACGGGGGCAGGAACAGGACAATATCCCGGAGGTGCTGGTACCGGGATAGGTCAGTACCCTGGAGTCGATGGGTCTGGAACCGGTCAATATCCTGGTGGTACTGGACAATATCCAGGAGGAGTTGGAGCTGGCGGCTATCCGGGTGGTCAATACCCCACAGGTGGCGGCTCGGGACAGTATCCGGGAGGTGTAGGAACAGGTACAGGCGATCAATACCCGGGAGGACGGTATCCAACTGATGGAACAGGGACAGCAGGAACGGGTTTCTATCCGCCTGGAACAGGCACTGGCCAACAGTATCCCAGTGGTGGATCTTCTATCGATCAATATCCCACAGCTATTGAACAGGGAGCCGGCGGAGGCAGTGTGCCCCCGCAGTCCATTCAGTTACCAGACGAGGAAGATGATTCATTCTCGCAAGCAGAATCGTCGGTAAAGAACGGAGAAGTAATTGCTTCCGCGCAAGGTCGTAAGAACGGAGGCACTGCTCAAACGCAGGTGTCCGGCACCTATACGGGTACGGGTTCGTTTAGTGCCAGTGCTCAAACAAGTGACAAGGATCGCGCAGCACAGGCACAAGTATCGGGCGGAAAGGAAGGAGCCATGAGTTCTGCCCAAGGTACAGGTGGAGTCGGCAAATCACAATCCCAGGTGCAGGTTGATTCGAAAACGGGCGGCACGTCTGCAACGTCCCAGAGTGGAGGCTTAGGCCACGAGAGTCAATCGGAGGTGGTGGCCAATGAGAAGGGTGGTTTGGCCGATGCCCAGTCGAGTGGACCTGGACAAACGTCTTCCCAGGCACAGATCGGTTTCCGCCCGCAAGGTGAAGGTGCGATTGATCAGCAAAATATCTTCAACGGTGGTGGACAAGCATCGGCCCAGTCGGGTGCCCACTCTGGCCAAAGCCAGTCGCAAATTAGTGGCAATTTCAAGTGAGTGTAAAGTGATAGAATATTAGCTTCTGCTGATCGCATTTATAATCGGTTTCACATCGTTACAGGTTCGGAATTGCATACCACGGGGCAGCGCAAGCAGCTTCTGGCACGAAGGAACAGGTCAATACTTATCGAGAGAAAAGCAAACCCTTGTTCCAATCGATTGGACTGTTCGGAAAGTCTATTGGGTATGGATAAATCGTCATGGATCGTGTCCTGTTTGTAATGGCATGTTATTAACACACGCACTGTAGCGCTGATAGGTATCACGAACGAGTTTAACTGCATGAAATAATTACACGCCCAGGCAAACAACTGCAGGGCCATCAAAGTGCACACAAGTAAAAATGCATGCAAATGAGGTGAGACTCTCTGGTCTTTGCTTTTCTTGACGTTTGTGTTCTGTCTCCATATACTCTTTAGCTCTACGGTCAGAAAGGAATCTGTAGACACCAACGGCATGAGGACTCGTACATCTGAGCAAAGTTTGGGTAATTAAGTTTTTACTAATGAATAAGTCAAGTATGTCTCAACCACCTTGCCTTTGTTTTCCCAGTGAACTTCATCAGCACAACACCTCCTCCTGGGGAAGAGGAAGAGTATGAAGATGTGGACGACGACGATGAAGAGTACGAGGATGAGTACGAAACTACATCGAAAATTACGCGAAGTGGCGATAAGGCGACAACCGATTCGAAAACTTCCGTAAAAACGACTCCCGTAGCGTATGTGGTCACAGAACCGTCCACTGTAACTGTGCGCACGAATGGCAACGGTCGTGTTTTCACGCAGGGTGGACCGACACAAAAGCAAACCGCATTCGTACCGCACGGCGATAACTTCCGTTTGGTTCAGACACAAAACGGCCGTTCAACCGTGCACGCTGTGACGACTGAGCGTACGCAGCAAACGGTAGTGAACGCGATTAGCACGACTCCGAAGTACACAACGCGCTATCTGTCGACAAAGAAGGACACTCCAACGACGACCACGTCCGCCGATGTTGTCGAAGAAGGACCGGAACCGGAAACGCCAACACAAAAGACCGGCCATCCGGACAGTTACATTTCGGTAACGAAACAGGTCACGGGTATTGACGAGAAGAGCAAAGTACCGGCCATCCCGGGAAAGAACTACGAGTCAACGTACTACACGAAGTCGTCCACTTGCGGTTACTTCACCTTCTCCTGCAACATCGTGTACGGTGAGAACGGGCGAAGTAAAATCTGTCGACCGAAACCACCGGCCAATGGCAAATGTTGAGGGCTAATGAACAGCGTGCGCACAGCGGTGCTAATATAACACACAGATTTGTGCTAATATGACACTGCCAGTAAATCCCCTAGCAACCGACAACAGGGGAAATATTTTAAACGAAGGCACAATAAGAAAAATAAGACGAGTTTGGATGCTATCAAGCTACAATTACTTACAAACCACACTAGGTACCAATCCGTGGTAATACAAATTCGTTGCACTAATTAATTTTTAGCTGATTTAAGTGACACCTCTCATT
>CM032178.1:3212374-3246272 GCA_018908115.1 Anopheles rivulorum
TTGAGGGCTAATGAACAGCGTGCGCACAGCGGTGCTAATATAACACACAGATTTGTGCTAATATGACACTGCCAGTAAATCCCCTAGCAACCGACAACAGGGGAAATATTTTAAACGAAGGCACAAAAAGAAAAATCAGACGAGTTTGGATGCTATCAAGCTACAATTACTTACAAACCACACTAGGTACCAATCCGTGGTAATACAAATTCGTTGCACTAATTAATTTTTAGCTGATTTAAGTGACACCTCTCATTAAAGGAGACAATAAATAGGATTATTCCACTCAAACACCCAGTTCCAGTGGTCTTCGTTCGGATAGTAGTAAACGTGCTTTTCCCATACCGTTTATGAGGTACATATATATTAGGGATCAATATTTATAAGAATATGATAAACTATGCTTCTAACACGTCAAAATCTATCTGTCACTCTTCTACAGCAACTCGGTTTGTCAACCATTCTAAAACCAATACACGAGATATGCTATGTTTGTAATAATTTCTCTTCACTTATATCGTACTTCACAGTAGAATTATAACGAACCAGACACTAAAAGAGAATTAATTTTGATTGCTTTTGTTTTTTTTTGTTTTTGGTACCGAAAGAATTAGAAAACTTTAAATTTGATAAGTGAACGATTTATACTCTACTGAATGCTTGCAATACTTATCCGTTTCTGGAGACAGTTGCTTATCTTGTTGTACTATATTCTGGAAGGTTTACTATATCCTCATCGTAAGATAGAAGAAAAACAAACAAAAAGGTGATGAGGAATCATCGTTTAAATGGATAATACTTTTACGTTACTTTACGTAAGTACTGAGTCTGTTAGCTGAGTATTACGAGTTTCATCGAACCTGTCGGTTCGGTTCGACTAATGGAGTGTTTGCGTCTTTACCAACTATCTGCACCGTCCAGAGAGCAATTGAGATACCAATAATAAGGTTGTCACACAGCTTAAACAGCTACTTCCCACCGGTTGAGTATATGGCCCAAAGCACCAGGGAGGGGACGTTTGTATCCTGTACCAAGTTACGCATGCCTGAGAAAGTGTATCGTTGTGTCCACGGCTTGTTGCGAGTTCGCTTCTCCCCAATCATTCATTGTCGCTATTATCTTCGTTGGCTGAAAGAAGACTGGTCGATCCATGCGAACTACGGAGTCTGTATAGGGAAGTCGAGATAAGGAGAATGATGTCATTAGTAAGCCAAGATAACGACACACCATGGAACAAGGAAAGTATGAAATACGGAACAAAACCGAAAGGACTAACATGCACTACCGAAACCAAGACCAAACTATATCTACCGACAACACACACACACACACTCCGAATCATCTACAGAAAGGGCAGCATCACAATCGCAAACCACACATCCAACGGTTCCCCCGTAAGCCGGTACACATCAGCGTGCACTTGCTAACGGACGGGTGGATTGCTACTCACTTCATCATCCTCCGATACCTTTAACCCATCCAGATTGACATCGTTCATCTTGCCAATGTTCATCGGTTTGAGCGGTTGGCCGACACCTCTCGGCGGGCCCGTGTTTACAGCCGGCGATTGATCGTACGCTCCCGGGCTGACATCGAACAGCTGTATGGTTTCGTTGATGTGGCTCTGAATCTTTGTCGGAGGCATATCATCGCAACCGGCTGCATGCTGTGCCGCACGACCGTTCCGTATCTCCGCTCCACCTCCATTTCCGGGGAACACGTTCGGTTCGTAGTAGGAAGAACCAGCTGCACCTGAGCAGGAACTGGACGTGTTACGCTTCGGTATGGCCGAACCACCGGCAGAGTTGTGTTGCTTCGATGGTGCACCATTACCGCCGGAACTGCGTGACTTGTGGCCACCGGCACCACTAGCAGCCGCTGCAGCACGCGTAATGTTGTCAAACTTTTGCTTCGCACGTTCGAATTCGTACTTGTTGTTGTTGAGCGATGGTGGCGACGGCGCATCGTGATCGATGTAGCTCGGTTTGGCATCGTAGTAGGAACCGGACGACAGTGGTATGTATGACGGCGGTTGTGGATTAACGCTGGACGTCAGTGACGCTGGCTGTTCGCGCACAGGCAAGCCGGATATTTTGGATGGTCCACCACCACGATCGCCACGATCGCCACGATCGGTGAACGGGCGTGAAGCAGAATTATCAAACAGTTGCTTCAGATCGTTAATGTTCGGTTTGTAGCTCACATTGGCAGTGTAGTTCGATCGGTTTGTGGCTTTATAGTTGCTTGCTTCGTGATGCTGCTGCTGCTTGGGACTGCCGCTGGTGTAGATGTTGCGTACGTTACGGTTGCGATCGTTAGTAGTGCGCACGAGAGCAGCAGGGTTAGTAAGGTAACGCGAGATCGTTAATACGAAAAAGCGACACGCGTGCGAAGGTTAGTGATTTCGAAACCATCACCAGCGAGGCGGATGTTGCATGGGAGTTTTTTTTTTATATTTCAGTACACCAGCACCAGACCAATGTATGAGAGAACAGAAGGGAAAAGAAAAAAACAAACAAACAAGTGTACAGAAAATAGGTGGAAAGAAAGGAAATTTCTTAGCATTATTAATGGGGGAGTCGGTTGGGGGAAGTAAGGTGTTTGCAAATGTTAGTATCGCTGCTGCTGTCGTGTCCATGACCAAGCTAGGATTAAAAACATAAGCCCAAGTACAAACCAATTTTGCCACGGTGGGTTAACGTGTGTGTTTGTCTAAGTGTCTAAGCGCTGTGCCAGTGTCACTAATGCAGTGCAGAAAAGGGATTCGAAAAACGTTACGGGCCACTCGTCAGCAATCCTTGAGTGCCGTGGCTGTGTCTTACCTCGTTTGTAGATGCTGGATCTGCACCTGCAAACCTTCAGTCTGGCCGCTCAGTTCTTCGTTTGTGCGCTGCAACCGGCGCACGTGATTACACGCCGCATCAAGCTCATCCTCGGCCGAGGCCAGCTCATGCTTTAGCTCCTCCACGCGCGAACGCAACCGTTTCACTTCCGTTTCGTACTGTTCCGCCCGTCGGACAGCGTGTCCAAGCTCGGTGTTTGCCTCCGACAGCATCTTTTTCATCTTGCTGTGCGAATGGCGAATGTCGCTAAGCTCCTGGGAAGGACAAATCGAGAGGATTCACCTCAGTACCAGTAACCAGTGCAGCATGAACGCAATGCTTACCTTATTCTTGTCGAGCAGTTCCTGTTGCAGTGAACGAAGCTCGACGTCACTGTTTACCAGCGGGCGTCCCTTGCGTTCGAGACGTTCCTGCAAATCCTGACACTCGGCACGCAGCTTTTTGGTTTCCCGCTCCATGTTGAGCTTTTCCGTTTCGAGCCGTTCCCGTTTGCCCCATTCGGCCGCATTTTCTGCCTGCAACCGTTCCAGCTCCGTGCGTAGCTCGCACAATCGTCGCTCGAGCGTTTCCCGGGCGGCTATCTCCTCCTGCANTGCAGTGAACGAAGCTCGACGTCACTGTTTACCAGCGGGCGTCCCTTGCGTTCGAGACGTTCCTGCAAATCCTGACACTCGGCACGCAGCTTTTTGGTTTCCCGCTCCATGTTGAGCTTTTCCGTTTCGAGCCGTTCCCGTTTGCCCCATTCGGCCGCATTTTCTGCCTGCAACCGTTCCAGCTCCGTGCGTAGCTCGCACAATCGTCGCTCGAGCGTTTCCCGGGCGGCTATCTCCTCCTGCAGCGAGTTGTGCGTGATGCGCATCTCCACCCGGTGTTGCTCCTGCAGCGTCAAAAGCTCACGTACCGCATCCTGTTTGGCCGAGCGCAACTCTTCACACTTGTCGCGCAGTTCCTGCATGTCCTGGCGAGCCTTCTCCAGACTGCGGTGAACGGCATTTTTCTCCTCGCGCTCGATCTGGATCGTTTTCTGCGCATCGTCCAGCCGCAGCTGCAGCATGGTTATCTTCTGCAGCAGATAGTCCTCGTCGTAATCGTCCTTGGAGAGTTGCTGTATAAGGCGACGCTCTTCGGCCATCTGTTCGCTCTTGTCCTTAAACTCTACGGAATGTTTCGGCATGGCGCCACCCTGCAGGATGTACTCTTCGATGTCAAGGTCGGCGTTCGCATTGGTGGCCAGCAGCCCAGCTCCGGAACCATCGTCCGGTAGGTTCGGTAGCTTTGTCACCAAACCGTCCTCACTGTTGACGTTTTTCAACCCATCGGACGATATGTCCGGCGAGCAGTTGTTATCACCTCGCCCATCACGGTCCGGCTCGTCCGCTGCGTCCAGGGATGCTTTGTTGAACCGACCGGCATGCTTCATCATGAGCGTATGCACCTTTTCCATCTCCTTCTTCAGCTGCGTAATTTGCATTTCCAGTTCGCATTTTTCACGCTTGTACGAGTTGGATTCTTTAATGGCAGCCTCCAGATTACTGCGCAGTTGTTTCGCCTCATCGCGGGCTTTGTTACGTTCCGTTCGTACCTGGAAGTGTACAGGAGAATAATGTTAATAGTGCGCCCCTAAATTCCACCTAACTTAAGCTTTCTTATGTACCACCACCAGCGATAAAACACGTGAAGTATCTTTTTCAAGCTCTTCGAGCATTTCCGCAAAACACGAATGCATCTTGTGCACTATAGAAGGCACCAAAAATTGACCCGTAAAAGCTAGAACTTAAAATGTGTCTTCACTAAGGGCTAAGAATTATTCGGGCAGACTCTATCGCAAGCAGCTACTTCACATAGCCAACAGTTTTGCACTAACGTTCAGCTTGTTTTTAGCGCGATTCCACATTCCGATAGCAATGTTACCCCGTGCACGTGGTAGAGAGGATGGCGACAGGCTGCAGGAGGGTTGACCGTTAACGAGGAAAAGTCGCGGAATTCAGGGGAAGATTATTGATTTAATATTTTCCCATCCTTCCTTGTGAGGGTGAAGCGACGACACCCGCAAGGGAAAACGTCGTAGCTGAACCGCTCGTTGGATGTCGGACAGGACCTACCTTACTCCATTTTTCGCGCCAATTTGCCGTACAGTCGGACCACCATTTCATCGTCTTTTCCATCTGCGCAGCTCTTGCGCGAGCCTCTTCCAGTTCGCGCTGTCGTTGGGACTGTAAGGAAGTGAGAAAAAGTTATAATAAGTATTATTTTACATAATTTCGTAGAGAATTAATATAATATACAGAATTAAATAAATTCTTTACTGTAATTGCACCATAAAGTGGCACTATTCTTGTTGAAATGGTAATCCTTTTAAGGTTTTATCTGTAGCATTCGTAGAAAGAACGTTGATTTAATTTATATTTCTAATTTTAGCGAATTTTTATAACAGTTATGCAACAACGATACGGGCTAAGTTATCTGAAATCGTTTTCTGTTACAATGTAGAAGAAGTAGACAATCCAACAAGGCATAAAGTAATTTATTATGTCCGAAAACGCACGTGTCAGCAACGAAATAAGACGATCTACATCTTGTTCGAAAAATCCCCCAACGAAATCGTCAAGAAAATCCCCGACCACGACCGTAAGATAGTAGCCGGTCGGTATCGGGTTCTTGCTCTGTGGTTCCGTCATTCTTCCGTACTTCCAGCTGTTTTTCTCTCTGTGTGTACACAGTGGGCGCAATGCTTAATATAAAACTTTGGCCGTTTAAAACATTACATTCCGCCATGGATGGTTGTGCAACGAAAATGAAACGAATAATAATTGAGTGGCGTTGTAAGAACGATGACAAAATGAATGAATATTTAAGTAGTCGCTCGATGAAAGTTTGTTTTAGCTAACCTGTAATACTTTTCCTCGAACGAAAATGTATTTGTTTCCTTTTAGCACGTTGTGCCACATTGTCTTGTGTGTACAGCATACGACATATTGCGATAAGACAATTGGCTTTGGAACACCATCGGGAGCTCGTTATCAATGGAAATGAAGTTAAAGCAGATGGTGGAATGCAGTTCACTAAGAAAAAGTGTAGGAATTATGTCCAGATACGTAGCTCATAGTGACAGCTGTTTGCAAACGGAATTGCTATATAACACTCCGTGCTTTAACGGAAATCATTCCCAGTTCAAGTTTCACTGTTGCGCACACGACATCGCCAGCAAGTTCCAGGATGAAAGTGTACTGTACTGTTTTGGTCGCCCTTGCCGTGAGTTGTGCCTTGATCGAGGCTAAAACGTTCTCCAAGTGTGAACTAGCCAAGACGTTGGCAAACAATGGCATCGCGAAAGCATCCTTGCCGGATTGTAAGTGATGAGTTCTACGATTTGGAATCTGGGATAAGCTTAGAGATTGAACGATCTTTTTTCCATCGCAGGGATCTGTCTAGTACAGCACGAGAGTGCATTCAGTACGTCGGCGACAAATAACAACAACAACGGATCGAAAGACTACGGAATATTTCAAATCAACAATAAATTTTGGTGTGATTCAAACTATGGAGCAAACGACTGCAAGATATCGTGCAACAGTAAGTTCCAGCAGCGTATATTGCATGGGTTGACGGATCTATTAATTAACTCTTTTCGATACATTTTTACTTCCACTACAAAAGGTCTGCTAAACGATGATATTACGGACGACATCAAGTGCGCCAAAATGATTTACAAGCGGCATGGATTTAACGCTTGGTACGGATGGAAAAATCACTGCAAGGGCAAGACACTTCCCAGCGTTAATTCGTGCTTCTAAAAAGGCAGTATTTGTATCATTTGTTCTACAACAATATCAACAATTCGAGACAATAAACACATGTTAAATAAAATATTGATTTTGTCAATTATGCTTTTATTGCAAAAAAGTGAGCTCCAAACCAGAATCATCATTTTGGGTCGGTAAATTGATTGCCAACTGTTCAAAGTGCTGGTTCTAATTAAGGAGAAGGTTAAATTCCTGGAATTGATACTAAATTAGAAACTTGCTAGGAAATAAGCCCGCTTTTATTGGACCTAGGTTGGTATTAGCACAGCTTACGTATTCTGGTAAATCGTGTTGTTGGCAAATTTAGCCAACAAAATAGACGCAGACAACACACAGAAGATAAATGCTACGAATTCTTACAAATTTGGAAACCATTCCGGAACCAGAAGGGATGACACAAGTGTGTTCTATTTACGCTGCCAATGTGCAAACACAACGAGACAAGAAAACAAAACAATCTCAGCAGAAAGAATGAATGTTGTTACAGTTTGGTACAGTTTACATGTAACGGGAGTAAGTTAAGTAAAATTAGAGCAACAAGCTAAATCCAATATGAAACACATTAACTCTAATGTATTTTTATTTAGTGTCGCTTGTGTCGCTTGCATTCTATTACAAGTGAATAGAATAATAAAGCGTTTTGAATTTATTACGATACGTGGTTTACGGAGTGTTTAATTCCGTTACTATCTTCATTCTGTTTATCGCCGATCAGGTCACTTACAAGATGAGCATGTAAACACAAGATTAATCAATCTTTTTTATTCATAAAAAACGGCCAGGCCGTAGTGCTGATAAAATCCATCTTATAAGGTTTACAAAAAAAGTTAACTAACCGAGATCGATGATGAACTAGTGTTTGGTTGAAATCATAGCATCGACATAAAAAAAACTAAACTTTGCTGGGAAATTCCTAGTGCAGAAGTAAATTATTTGTTTGTTTGTCTAATATTTACTCTTTTTGATGCAGTCAAAATCTGCCGATTATTTCAAACAAACTGAGCTGTGCAAAAGGGATCGATAAGAATATTATTACATTACACTATCATTTAAAGTATTACACATCGGAAATGATTATGTTGCAAGGAAGGGATGAGTGTGAGGAAATAAGTTTGCATTATGTTTATACTGGTTGACGATCGCATGGCACCCAAGAGGATCAATAGGTATAAAAACTAGTCGAATTGAAGGAAAGTGGATTAGTTTCTTACTGCAGTTCTTTAAGAAAAGTTTAACGATGAAGCTTGCTTTTACAGTCGTGGTCGTCGTCTTCGTGGTAAGCAGCACCATCGTCATCGTCGATGCAAAAACGTTCACGAAATGTGAGCTAGTGAAAGCATTACACAACAGTGGAATTCCCAAAGGATTATTGCCCGATTGTAAGTGAAGAGTTTGCGAAGAGAATGGTAGAATACTTAATAATTGTGTACTTTCCATGGAAGGGGTTTGTCTTGTGCAGCATGAAAGTAGTTTCATTACCACGGCGACGCATAAAAACGACGACGGTTCCACCGACTATGGAATATTTCAGATCAACAACAGATACTGGTGTGATTCGAACTATGGAGCTAACGAGTGCAATATACCGTGCAAGAGTAAGTGTGGGCGATCAGCATTACATGGCATGCAGTTATATTGATTTTGTTTAACATCTTTCAAGGTCTTCTGAATGATGATATTACGAATGACATTAAATGCGCCAAGCTGATTTACAGCCGCCATGGATTCAACGCTTGGTACGGGTGGAAGAACAACTGCGATGGCAAGCCGTTGCCCGATGTCAGTTCATGTTTCTAGCATTTCTGCAGCGCGTCATCGTTGGCTGTGCAAAAACATGTGGTACCATGACCGCCCATCACATTGTGCTGTTTTCGTAACGATAGCCCACGCAAACAATAACAATTTGTGCGATTGACAAGATTCACCTCAGTGTGTATAATATTCTTGCCACGAAAGAAACGCCACTGTAACCATCATACTGCAGTGTCTTTGCGATATGCGGTTTAGTTCAATCCCGCTTGTGCACACATTGTATCCGGCGTTGTCTATTGTTACAAGTAACTAATGTTGAACTGGCTGGTGCAAATTCTTCAGCTGCACTGTGTAACGGATACAGGTGATTCCCCTTCCGAATCATTAGCCGTGTCTGATCAACCTTACAGCTTGCAGTTTTCGGTGCCAAAAAGATCAAAAGCAGCAGGTAAGTTTAAAGGATGTCTAATGCGTTCACTTACCTCCCGTGCCTCCCATTCGGTGTCAACAAACTTTGCCGACATGCTGCTAACCTCGACATTGCCACTGGGAGGATGTCTTCTCGGTGCACTCTGCGACATTGGCACGTGCGTTCGGGTATGTGTTTAGCGGTGAAATTTCCGAATCTGGGGCTGCTCTAATTTTCCAGCCTACAGTTGTGCCAAGTACCGTTGAATGTTGCGGTGTTTGGCAAAATTAACACAAACACTTCGTATGCTGTTGGTTGCTTGAAAAGCGTTTGTTCAGTTTTTACACCGATTCTACAAAATTTGAACTTCTTTCTAACACAGCATCGTACAGTATACCGGTGCTTACGATTCGATGTAATACTATTGTGCTTCTAATTGAAATAAGTACAATTTTGCTCAACAAAATAGCACAATCGATACGAACGATCTGCCATTTTTGTCTGAAAAAAGTGTTTGACGGCGGATGTCTGCAGGCAAATGAAAACAAAAAAAGGCCTCAGGTTTTTAAGGCATGGTTCAGTTCTGCTGATAATGCACGGTAGGTGGTAAACAAAAGGTGATGTATCGTTGCTTAGTTCAAACATGCTCTTTTTATGTTGTTGTTTGTAATAAAATCGGATCGTTCTGTTGTGTTTTGGCGTTATTTCAATTTTTGTAACATGAAAGTTATGAATTTTCCTCTCCTCAACTTTATTCAACAAAACCCAAGGCAACAATTGTTGTTGAAACTGGAAGTTGTGGTGAATTGTCGTACGGTAAACATGATGTTTTGTGGAATAAATCGCTCTTTACTGAAGATAAAATGCCCTATTTGCTATATTTTCTGGGCAGGCAAATTTTGGACATCAGCGAACTACTAGAAACGAAATAGAAATACATGTTTTACTGCTGTGGTGAGTTTGGAATAATTGTCTAGAAAACTTCAAAATGGTCTCCTTTCAAACGTTATGAGCGAACCTAGCCGCGAGCGAGAAGACAGAGCAGGCCAAAAAACGAAACTTCACGCTCTCTCAAACGTCAGACCGATTTCAAAGAGAAAGGACGTGTAGCAAGGCACTGCGTTCGTGCGAAGTAGGAGATATGATGTAAGCAAACGTGGAAATTAGTGGAGAAAAATCNTGTTTTACTGCTGTGGTGAGTTTGGAATAATTGTCTAGAAAACTTCAAAATGGTCTCCTTTCAAACGTTATGAGCGAACCTAGCCGCGAGCGAGAAGACAGAGCAGGCCAAAAAACGAAACTTCACGCTCTCTCAAACGTCAGACCGATTTCAAAGAGAAAGGACGTGTAGCAAGGCACTGCGTTCGTGCGAAGTAGGAGATATGATGTAAGCAAACGTGGAAATTAGTGGAGAAAAATCGCCTCACCCGCTAGAAAGGAAGACGCTCCAACCGCATGTGAAGTGAAAATTCGGAAAAACGTCTCCATCGCCCTTGTGAAACGTTGAGAAAATGGTGCCCATTGGGACAGAAGAAATGCAAAGGTGAACGAGCGCGCGCGCGTGTGTGTGTGTTGAGTGTGAGTAGGTGAGCATAGTGGTGTTGTGTGTTGGTGAGGTGGCGCTCGCAAGCGTGGCTGTGTGTGTGCGCGACAGTTTGCGCTGTGTGTGCTTGGCAGCGTATGTTTTCGTTTTGGTTGGTCTGCGGGTCGCGTAAATCGTGATCAGTCTCCATCGGTAGCTCCAGTCTGCATCGCAACAACTTGGAACGGTGGCAGAGAAAAGAAAAGAAAACAAATAAACAGGAACACGTCGTCGTCATCCTTGCACACGCAGCCAGGAAGAGGGTAGAAGCCCCATCGAAGAAGAAGCAGCCTGCGGCGTGTTAGCCTTCCATGTTCCGTTGTTACTGCAGAAGCGATTGCAGATAGAACACAGGGCAACATCGTTGCCGTACCGTTGCCCAGCAACACGCCCCGGCCCCGTAAAAGGGGCAGAGACCGTTCCAGGTAAAGCTCTCCCGTTCGTGCAAGGCTTTGAACTTCGGCGTACGAAACGACAACGAACAACACAGCGGTTCCTCCTGCGGGAAAGGCCGTCATTTTCCTTCCAGCATTTCGCCTCGCTAGCTGAAGTGTTTCTCGAAGGCGTAGTAAGGACGGCATCATCGAGCGCGTGTTTCAGTGTGCGTGCGTGACCAACTCCCGGCAAGCTCTCTGGTGCTCCGGTGAAAACAGTATGGCAAGCAGCATTGCCGCCGGTAGTCCGAACGGTGGAAAAGCGCTGGCAGACCAGCGTCCAGCCAGCAACGTTGCAGAGGAGGCAGGAGCAGACGACGAACCGCAAGCCCAATAGATGCGCTTCCGAGAAAACGCAATTTCGGTTGTTCTCTCACTCCTTTGTTTCCTTACGCACCTTCGTTCTACTCCCTTGGTCAACGATCCAACGATCGTACACGCAGCCCTCAGCATCCCCCCCCCCACCACAGCAGCGGCTGAACTGATGCAATTTTCCACCGGCTTTTCCGCGCCCAGTACGCATTTGTAGTGCGAGTGTGTATGTGTGTATGTGAGTGTTCCGTCTTTTTGGTTGGATTTTCCGATCGTTTTCTGATTTATCGCATCTCATCGCGCGCGCATATTGAAAGGACCTGCTCCCTTCTTCGTTACGTTCCGAGGTGCTGTGTAATAATTTAAATTTCCTCACAAATCGTGGCGCAACACGCGATTCGCAAAAGTGTCACTATCCTTCCCATTTCAAAGCAAAGCAAAGCCGAAGCAAAAAAATCATCCCCCCCCCCCGTGTGTGTGTATTCGTGTAAGTGTTTAGTGTGCTTTGTGTCTCGTTGCGTGATTGTGCGTGCCCCGCGGTCAACAGCTTTCTCTCGACGGGCTGCTTGCTAAAAGGAGAAAGAAAAGAAGCGAAAGCGAATAGCGAAATTATTCATGTTTCGCTCCCGTGCATGTTGTTTGGGTCCGTGTTTTTCTGAATAGAGTGTCTATTTGAGCTGTTGTGTGATTGTGTATGTGTGTGCCGGGCGTGTGTAATTTGTACGTGTGCTTTACAGCACCTGTCCTGCGGATCCTCCTCCTACACCCAGCCCACCCAGTGTAGAAGAAAGAGATTTGTCTCTTTATGAGTCATCGTTTTGTCAAAATCCATCCAAAATCAAACGATCAGGAATCCTTCTTTTGGGGGAAGTTTATCCTTTCCGGATCCGGCCCTTGGTGGCATTCCATTCTACGGCGCAATTTATCATTGCAAGTGTACAACAACATTTTTCTGCTTCAGCAACGGTCGCAGCGAATTGTTGTATGTTCAGAGACGAAGTAGAGGCAGCACTGGGCAGCTACGCACGAAACAGTGAAAAGGCTACGAAAAGTCAAAATTAAACCAAAGCCGTGTCGATCGTTTGCAACCGCCTAGCAAAGGAGGCGACGACTCATATTACCGAGCGAGTAAGTGTAAACAACAATATAATTTCATTACGATTTTTTATCAGATGTTTACTGTTATTAAAATAAGAGGAATAAGTTACTAAAGATATGGTTTACGTAACGACTCGTTTAAAAATAAATATTCCGTGGTGGGATCATGTTGACGTGTTATACTACGAGCTGAGGGAACGTTTCATTCAAGTTTTTTTGAAGCTTTGCAGATTAGTTACAGGCTATCAATTCGATGGAGATAGGCTGAATAACACCTTTTTCTTTATTAAAACAAAATAAAAATATTAAATTCAACCCGCTGCCTTACGTGCATTATTTTATAAACTTTGTTGTTTCTCATATGTTCCTTATCCTTGCCTTGGTGTAATTTTGCTGTAAACGTTTTACTTTCTTTTGCAGCGAATAGCCGAACATCAAAATCGTGTTTGTAAACTCTTTTTGCAAGCTAATTTTGTTTTCCTTCTATGTTTTGTTACCAATTCACGCACCAGCTTTGATCCATTTTCTTGGAAGTTTCTCAATTACATCCAGTGCCATTCACTGTGGCGATTATTGGTTCTTTTTTTTTTAATACAACCCAAACTCCACACTCATTGTGGCACCAACGAACACAGCAGCGACTTTCTTTGTGTGTGCGTCGGAGTTTGTGTCCTCTATTTTTCATTGGCCACTACTCCTCGTCGTTGTTGTTGGGGTGTGTGAGCATCGTGTGAGCGATGAGAAATAATAATACGCACGTAGGCCGCTGTTTTGCCTTAACCGTCATCATCATCGTGGCTCTCTCTTTCTCGCTCGCTCGCTCGCTCTCGTGTCTCGTTCTTTCCGCAGCATTTGAAGCCAGACTGAAACACAACCCAAAATGGTGGCAGCAGCAACAGCAAACAACACACGCACATAACGCAGCGTGCGATTGCGAGTGTTGGATTGTGTTGGTGTGTTGGTAGCTGGCAAATGGAACGTTGTTAAGGGAGGGCGGGTTGCGCTACGCAAGGAGGCAGCCCGGGTGTTGTGTGTACATTCACTTGTAGGGTGTGCGTGCGTGCGTGTGTGCGAGCGGTATATTTACATTTACACGCACCGTGCCACCACCCTCTCGGAGTAGCGATGGGGCGTGTGTGTGTGTGTGCGGGTATGAGGGGCAGGTTGAAGTGGGCAGCAACAGTGCAGAGTCGCGAATGATCAGGCGGATGGCGATGGATAGTTTCATTATCTTCCTCCCGTGGTAACCGCTTCTCATATTTCACCCATTCGCAGTGGTTTTGGCCAAAACAGCGAAAACAGCGTGTGCAATGGGTGGTACGATGAAGGCCCTCGACGCGCGACGACTAGCGTTAAAAACATGCCGATCAAATGCAGGGAGTCGCGCGGCCTTACTAAATCATTGTTTTGGCCCCAACTCTACCCCATGTGAATGATGAGCTGAGAGTATTGTTTCTTCGTATTGCCTCTGGCTCATTGGTCTACGATAAAATAATAGCAATTGATGTTGTGCGTCATAAAATGGGCAGGTGAAACATAGAATCTGTCTATGCATACCTTGATCATCATCATCATCAGCATCAGAAGCATCTCGATTGATCTCTCCGAGAAGCGCACGCAGCTTACGCTGTGCTGGGGTAGTATAAAACAACACGCTGTATCGTGCTGTATAGGTATTAGTGGGTCGAACTACCAACACAAACACTCACCGCCTGCCTCCCCCCCCCCCCCAGGCTTTCCTGCGGCCCCGCTGCCGATGAGAAATTTTCGATCGCGAGGGTGATTTTGGGGATGATTTTTTCGACGTTCTGTGCTGTTCTTCCCCCGGTTGCTCTTATTTTATTCGCAGTCGATGAAACTGGGGGGTGGTTTATTTTTGTAATTGGAGGATACAGTGTGTGCGTCCGTCTGTCTGTTAATAATAAGAAGCAGAGATCTGTGGGGCCTCCTGGTTGAAGAATTTAGTGGACATATTTATGTACTTTAAAATCTTTTTATAGTTTTGTTTTGAGACGCGGAGACAATTAGGTTCTATCCTGTTTGTATAAAGGGATGAACGAGATGAAATGAAATATGGTACGCAGCGGCTTATCCTTCTTTCCATATGGTTGATAACAATCGCTGTTCGATACATGGTAAATTCGATAAGGTTTTTTAAATAAATATCCAAGTAAAATCCCATTTCTATTTGAGCGTATATCAGCCTCTACACTGTATGTGACAAGAAGGGAGAAAGCTGTGACGTTGTGACGCTACCTATCTAGGAAGAACTTTTGTTTGCTTCATTCTGAGACCATTTCATTCATGTTCTCAGCGTTCAGCGTTCCAAGGCAAGGCAGCTTCCACGCAACCAACCATTGAGCATTCACGATTCATCTCTCGTCGTTTTGCTTGTTGTTTTTTGTTTTTGCTTGTGTTTCAAATCACCAACACACAAGCGTTGAGTGTTTTCCCTCCAGTTGCGTATCTTTGAACGAACAAAACGCACACATGTACTCTCTCCAGTGTAGATTAACCCCTTGGAATGAATGGTCGGGATGGGGATAGTTGGTCCATCTTGAAATTCTATTTTTATTTCTATTTTTTACTTGTAGTGTTACATTTATCCAGTTTCTTATCACGCATTGATGGGAAAAAGAATTTCCCGGAGCAAGTTGGTGTTTCGCCTCTCGCTTTCGATGAAAGTTCTTTATGCTGGGCGCTTTTGAAATAAGAGAAAATTTAAAAGCTAGAGAGAGAGAGAGAGTAGAAGAGAGTGTACGTGTACGAAAGGCAAGAGAGATGAAACATCCTGCTCTTCGTGTTTCGGTGTGGGTGTGTGTGTATGTGTGTGTGTGGCCGGGAAAATGCTGTTGACCTTTGATATGATTTTCCTTTCTATATTGCCCAGGACGAGCAAACGGTCGACGTGTGCGCGCATACCCGCATGTATATATGTATGCCGGGTGTTTGGCAGTGTATTGGTTGTTTGCGTGGGCCGTACCGTTTAAATTTTGGTTGGTTTGGTGGTCTGTGGCCCTATGTTGGGCGGAAAGAATGTTTTGGATTTTCCCAGCTCTCTGGCCAACCAACCTGGCTGGTGCGCTCGCCCGGGGACTGGTGGCCCGAATGAGGGTGGCACATCTCAATGAGGAAACCGCTCGTTAGTTGATTTGGGCGTGTGTGGGTGTGTGTGTGTGGTAGCGCGTTGAGTTGGCCACGTTTTCGTTGGCACTCTTCGTGCCCGTTCGTGGCGAATGAATGAATTTTCTATTTGGCCCACGTTGCGCCACACGCACACATCGAAGGCGTGAGAAACCGGGGAATTGTCCTTTTTACACCGTGACGGCCGGCTTTTTCCTCTTCGTGTGTGTGTGTGTGTGTGTATATAGCGCTAAGCGTGAGCTTTTGTGTTAGTTGGCTGGGTTTTCCCATTACGAAGGATTTTCGATGCGGGAAAAAAGCAAGCAGATGGCCCAAGTAGAGTTGGATTGGAGATGATCTACACAAGACTTTTATTGCTCTGTTGCTAATCTCGTTAGTTCTACGAATTGCAATTTTATATTATTAAATAAATCTTGACTTAGTTTATCTGTATTGTTTTACGTACTAGTTGTTTGAATATGTAATATCTTTCTACTGGTTGCTCTATTGGTTGGCATAATTGTGATCTTGCGTTGGGTTTGCGGAGACGTTTACGATCCAACCCGTTAGTAGAGCAGAATGACGAAAATAGCTTCCACTGGCTTGATGAACAGTCGATGAGCAACGGGGATCGTGTTTCGTGTGTTCACGAAAACAACGCATACCGTGACTGCGCTCTGCTGATGAGTTGGGATGCTATGGGGAAAACGGATCACGACAGTCATGACAGTCGAGCAGGTCTGGTGTCACCGTTCGATGGTTTGGGACGAACGTGACCGAAAGATTGATTGACTTTTGGACCGTGGTCAAATTAACCGTTGGTGTGAAGCGATCCATGTTCGAGCGAACGGTTGTACGGTTCACGGTTAAGTTAATAACATTCTTCTTTAAACCTGAATTGCACCAGAATGGCGGTTGGGATTGGGTTGGAAGAATAACAAAGTCTTAGAATTGCCACTCGAGTTTTGAGTGTTATGGTTCGTTACCTCAAGCGCGCGCCTTGTTCAGTTTTATCAATTTGAATCGTTTCCACACGCTGTTTGGTGCGTTTCGATCCTTTCCATTTTTGCGCATTGATTTCACGCACAAGTTTCATGTGCTTATCTATCCGTTTACGATTGTTTTTCCGTCGCACTATTCGCGCACGCTTTCCGTTTACACACATTCACCTACAGGTGTGCGAGCAGGTGTAAAAAGCGTCCCAATAAATAGCCGGTTTGGCCCTGTCAGGATGATAAGACGTCCTCCATGGCTCCGAAGGGCATTAACAAAAAAAAAAAAGACATTGATGAGATAGTGAAGGGAATTGAGCTGATGTGAACCATCAGTTTCTCTCACCCTCGTTTCGCCGATCATGGAAGAAGTTAATCTTTTTATTACTTTTCGGTACACGGCCTTCTCCGGTACTCATTTTGTGTGCTGGGAAGAAGGGTTGCGCCTGGCTGGCGGATGGATGATAATATTTTATTGCAAATGCACTGTCACTGTAGCAAACAAACAAACAAACAAACGAAAGAAAAAAGCTTGTTTGTCTAGTTGTTGAGCGAGTCGTGTTGCAAAACTGCGCCAACGGTTAAGAAACCTTTAATCCAATGGTTGGACGTTGCTGTACGAATGCCCGCTGTTTATTGCGTTTGTTTGAAGGCGTTGCAATAAAAGTGTTTATGATCTTCATTTTATTTTAATGTTTTAAAAAGTAATTTATTGGACAGCCCACCTGATTAAGCTTACTGCTGGGCTTACTGCTGGAGAAATAAACTCCAGCAGACCAGAAACGAACAGGAAATTCAAACAAAATCCTTGAAATATGAGTATCGAGATTCTGGATGCAAAAAGTAGAAAGAAACCTTATTAAGAAGCTTTTCGAAGGTTTCGGTTCAGAAGGCGAATATATTCCATGGCATGGAAGATTTTTTCGTTCTTCTCAAGCAGCAAATATATACGGCAAGAAGTTTTTGCCTTTTTTTCGGTTTCTCTAATAATCTTTTTTTTTTTCGGGTGTTAGGATCGGGTGAGCTAGATAAGGTTATTTATTCTCGGATGAAGCAATTCGGTGCGAGCAAGCAGGAAATGTTTTCCACTTTCACCAACGGTTCTGCTCCGTACGATGCAGATTAAATCGTTCAAAAAGTTGTCCGAAAAAATATAAGCATTATTAGAAAACCAAATACAAACACACACACACGAGCGCTGACTATCTTTTGCCGGTGGTTGAAGAATTGGCCGGAGGCACTTGCACACATTTCATGCACGTGGATGCTGACCTTAGATGGAGCTTTGGATAAAGGTACAGGGACTTCACATGAGAGGCACGGATGTTATAATTTTGTTTTATTTAATGGTGTACGATAAAGCGTACCACCCGGGATGGGTATTAAGAGATGAATGGATTTTGGATTTGGGCACTGAAATAAAAATTCATTTATAATTTCTCTTTTATGTATGAAAAACGTCCATAAAGTTCTTGTCCCATATTAGCTACTTACTTTTCCGAGTTACGGGTTTTTGCCAACTGAAATGAAGAAATCAAGAAAATAGTTAAGAAATAAGCAAAAGAAATGTTTTTCGCATTCCAAAAAATAAAAAAAAACCAAAAGTTTAAGTAACAGAAATCATTGCACCGATCATGGGATCATTTCCATTGGATTCGCTTCACTGATCCGCGTAGCTCAAGTTTTAACGTTCCCGCCTGCATTTCCACCGGGCGTTGAGAGAACAGCTGCTCAAAAATTTGCCAACCATTAGCAATCCACGGTGCGTTTTCGCCCAACTTTACTGTTGTGGGGTTCCACGGCCTGGCCACGACGGTGGTGCTGTAATCAAGCGCGCGCCCGGGAAACAAAAACCTTAAAAAAGAGAGAGAAAACGAATAAGATGGTTTGTGTGGTAGGTTCTTGCAGAGAGCATACAGGAACTCAGCGNCCATTGGATTCGCTTCACTGATCCGCGTAGCTCAAGTTTTAACGTTCCCGCCTGCATTTCCACCGGGCGTTGAGAGAACAGCTGCTCAAAAATTTGCCAACCATTAGCAATCCACGGTGCGTTTTCGCCCAACTTTACTGTTGTGGGGTTCCACGGCCTGGCCACGACGGTGGTGCTGTAATCAAGCGCGCGCCCGGGAAACAAAAACCTTAAAAAAGAGAGAGAAAACGAATAAGATGGTTTGTGTGGTAGGTTCTTGCAGAGAGCATACAGGAACTCAGCGTAGCGTGGCCTTTTGCTGCGAAAGAGGTTTAGATGGAAGAAGTGGAAGCTTAAGATAATTTGGTTTTCCCGTGTAACTTGGGAACATTGCAGCACCTCTTGGTGGTGGTGGATGGTTTCAGACTTCTTGGCTGTGGCCATTCTGCTTGCTGCCAGTCGGAAGAGTCGGAAAGAATACGTGCATAGCAATTCTACTGCGTGAATGGGCACCTTACCTTCACAGGTGTATATGAGTTCCTTCAGTTTTCCTTACCGACAGTGGTCACCTACTTGGTTCTTGGTTCTTGGTGGCTTATTGCGTTTTTGTGCGATTTTCAGGGCTTCCATGCCTAGCTTCCTCAAGTTTGCTTTTGCTCTTTTAAACATCGTTTTTATCCGGTGTGTAACAGCTTGCGCTCTGGTGGGTTGGTTTTATTTTCTTTCCTTCTTTCGTAAAGGAGCGTTGAATAACTTCACGCTTATTTTGACTTTCGGCTAGAGACTTGCCTTGGCTAGCTAGAGAGCAGCTGGTGCTGGTGCGAGGGCTCTTGCTCAAAAACTGTTGGCCGTATTTTCGCCGCCTACGTGAGTGTTAATGTTACATCGTTTTTTATAAATTTCTAGTGTTGTACGATCATTAAGACACGAGCTAGGCTAGCTCGTCTCTCTTCCTGGGGCGGAAGAAGCCTTACAAGTTGCCGCGGTGGAGAACATTTTACAAGGGATAATTTGTGATTTCTTGCCATTTCCTAGCGTTTGGTGTTGTTGGTAAAACTTTTGGATGAGAAAAGTTTCAGTGATTGTTGACATGAAGTTAGCGTTGGCGATGAATTCTACGGCTGCCTCACGTAGACGACGTAGCTATTCGAGGTGAAAGAAAGGTCAGATTCGGTAGCAGAAATATGTAGTATAGTCATGTTTCGCTTCCGGAGGCTTTTGACGGGATGAGGCCAACGTAAACAACCGACATCCGGTGAGCAGCACATCCATTATCCATCGCCTTGCACTTCCCAAGGCGTGTGGCACTCGGCCGGGGCTAGAACTTCGCATCCATTCGGTTCCCCGGGGCTTTTCTCCTGGTCTTTCTGATGGACAAAAAAAAGAAGGTAAAATAGAGGGAACAAGGGTCACCTCATTGGTGATGTGTGTGTGTGTGGTGGTGTTCGCGTTGTTGTCTGGCAATGTGATACACCTCCCAACAATCCCCACCATCATCTGTTGCACAGCGAAATCGGCACAGCCTACGTGTGTGTGTGTGTGGGACCACTTTTAACGGGCTAAAGGCTCGTGATTGTTTTTATTTCCGCAATACCTCCGCTTCATGGTATGAAAATGAGTTGCCATATGAATAGGGAACTTTGGAGTGCGAAAAAAAGGAAACAAAAAAAAAGTAAAAGATCACGGGAAAAGAGCCCAACAACGTGAAAGAAATGGGTGCCTCTGGGTTTTTGCGCCCGCTTCGGGCTTCGGTGGAACGCCATGGAAATAATCATGGCGCCTTCTTTTATGGCCTGGTTTTTTTTGTCTTGTTCCGTTGTTTTGGCATACCAGCGCTAGTTTCGTGGCACTTCATGGGCCAAGAAGTCGCGCTATAATATGCGGACGGTGAATTGGGCGCTGCTGTACGGTTCATTGGTTCAGGAAGATGCGAAAACATCAAACTGCTAGTGTTTCGAATGGAAATGGGGCTTGCTTCGATAGTTTCTATAGGTTGGGCTTTATTTTCTGATAATAGGCGCATCAAGCGTTGTGCGGTGGGCGAAAAAGGGAGCCTTTTGATTGTTTGCCTGACAAAGAGCAAAAGTTTAATTGAAAAAAAAAAGCTTTTGAAAATCGTTGTAGATTTAAAATACATAATGGTTACATTTTCAATAGCTATTGAGTTATATGTAGAACCCTTGTACAGTTTACCATTTTAAAAACCTTCCATTAGTTTTTCTTATCCTCTCTCTCTCTCTCGCTCGCTACAAACTAATTCGCTTATTAATGGTGTTTTTTACTTCATTTAAACATTCTTTGCACTCATTTGCAAAAAGTTTGCTCCGTCATCTGTCAAACCGGCGACTGTTTGGTTGTTGCAAATGGTTTTTCTCTCGGCACCGTCCGTCGAGTGCGGGTTTCAACGTTACGTTCCTAAATATAAAGTTAGTTCCTTCGCAACTTTACACAGAGTCACAGCCTGATATTAGGCGGGTTTGCGATTCTTTTTCGTTGGTTTACCCCGTTCGGTCCTACTTATTTGTAGAAATGGGCCCGGTAGTTCGCGCTGTTTGTTATGAATTTGGGTTAAATCTGACAGCTGTCAGTATGGAAAGAGAGGGAACGTTCTGTTTCTTTCTTTCGTTTTTTGTGTTGTATGTGCGGAGATTGCATTTGTGCTGCTTTTAGGTTCGGGTTTTCTGTTTGGTGCCGACATAAATTATGGGCTGTGAGTGTAGGTTGTTGTTTTGGAAAACTTTGAACTGTTTTGATGTAATGTTGCCAGTGAAATGTGTGTAATGGACTAAAAATGCCTAACGTCACCACTACCGTTTTGTTGTTGATTTTTCGACGATGGCCTTAAATGGCAGCTTCTAGGGTTGGCGTTACGGTTATTTTTATAGATATTCTCCAATTAAAATAACTTCCATTCTGTGTGTGTTCACATAATGCCAATGATGCGCTAATATGGCTGGTGGAAAAGAGATAGTGAGTCTCTTTCTCTCTCTCTTTCTCTCGGTTTTGATATTATACTGGAGCTGGTGGCACAATTTAGGTTAATAGTGAGTACCACGCCGATGACGGTGTGTTGTGGATGCGTGACGTGCGAAGTGCTGGTTCCATGCGTTCAGAGCCGACGTCTAATTGCGTTCCCTTGCGCATCTAATTTTCGACAAAGTGCGTGCTGATGCCGGCACCGAACAGCAGAGACACTGTTCGAATTTCTTAGCCTCTCGTTCACGCTCACACTCCCTATCATCAGTCGTTCCAAGCTGTTCCCCGCAGCAATGCGCGGTGCCTTGATGACAGTAGTCGGCGACAGGGTCTGTAATTACTGTTGGGCTCGAAACATTTAGTAAATTGCATCTCGCATTACGCCGGCCCACATTACACGCACCACCTGTAACGGGACGTATGGGGCCGTAATGGATTTTGTGTGCTGCTAACCGAGGTGCTTATATCTGATGAAATGGAGAACTGTTGCGACCTCTCCATATCCTGCCCGATGGGTCTCCATGTCACCGGCCATACGCCACATTGTGTGTGTACGTTAGACGAAGATTTATTTTTAAATTCTCTCCATTAAATCAAGTTAACTTTCCTGCTTCCGTGGCTAGTTGAGCAGAATGTCTTAGTTTTAAAATGGGAGAAACGTGATGGTAATTGTTGTGTGTCGCCTGGTAAGAGATACGCTGTCAGTGTTTCACCTACTTGCCACAATCTAGCGTCGTATGGCCGTCGGTGTGTTGAGTACGAGATGAAATTGTTTACTTACCATTAACCTACGGATGGACGTCTCTTCCTAGACCCACGACGGCACACGACATAGCCTTGAACTTTTATTTTCTTTTCGCCCCTGCTACTGTTGTAAGTTGGGTCTTGACTTAGGCTAAAGTAAGAAAAGGAAACGTGTTACATCTTTTTCGTACGTACTTGCCTGTTTCCACCGTAACACGAGAAATGTTTCTTATTTTCTTTGATCGTCATCACCTTGGGAGCGAAACATAAAAACAAAACTGGCAAATTGATAGTGGGCGTTTGGGAAGGTTTGTGTAGCAGACATTGAAACAGAGCGTTGCTGAGCTGAATTGCTGGAATGCATTTTGTGCAGCACAAAAAAAGGGAATCTTAGATACGGGGATTGCCTGTTGGCAGTGAGTTTATGTTTCCATGACAGTACTTTCAACGTTTCCAGTAAATTGTTCTTCATGTTCTTAACAATTTACAATATATACTTTGATCCAAAAAGAAATAAGGGCATTATTTTAGTTCGATGATATTTAGTTTACGGAAAGATTCTCTAAAAGTTCATTAGATTCTTTCTATTTATATTGTAATATAACCGCAGCCAATCCCACTGCTGCGGCGTAACGCTTAAATGCTGCACCTCGGTTCACGTTTTGGTGCCCAATTTAGGAGAGATGTCAGCTGGTGCGCCACGTGAACTGCACCTACACGGTGTTGGAAATCCGTGTGTAAAGATGCCTTCTGGGTAGCGTCTAATTTTACCCACGCCCGGCTGTATTGCGTCGATGAGCAGGCGATGCAGAACGTGAGTGCAAGCTGCATCGAAGGCACACTCACGTGGACCACCCGGAAGGGAAACATCTCCAAACGGACCCCACCACATACACGGCACAACACCGTTCTCCCCCGTTCGTCGATGCAGTGGGATGCATTTTTAGCACGGTCTTTTCATGCCCAGGTCGTGCTTGTTGGTCGTCGTGGGTCGTGTGTGACTGGCTTGCAAAATCGTACAACCGACGGTGAAAACTGCAACTTACTGGCTGCATGCGCAGAATTTCCGTTCCAATAGTGAACGGACCTCTTTTTTTTGTGTGTGGCTATGTAGGCAGTGTGCAGTGGACGAATGATGGTAAAAAGGGTGGACGCGAATGACAAGAGTGAAGCCTCCGTTTCCGTCAGTTGGTCGGTCGGTTGGTCGGTTGCATCTGCATCATGTGCGGCTACATGTGACGGATTGCACTGAAGGGAAAATCCGTTGGTTCTGGACGTTCCTTTATATTGTTGAGCTTGCTCGGCTCCCTTGGTGAACTTTTTGTTTTCTGGCGCCAGCCAGCGGGAGAACCACTTCCTGAGGCTACTGGGTATGTGTTTGTGCTCATTATGTTGCGTTGCTTCTGGAAAAAAAACTCGCTTTAGAACCGGTAGAAGCAACTGGAGGGAATGAATTATTTGCAAATATTAGCACGACAGGTCGCTCGGGCCTGAATGTGTGGCGCTGAAAGCTTCCGGTAGGGCCTTAATTAATAGGAAAGGGTATGCTAATTGAAATTAATCAAACGATAAATAGAGTGAAAAATCTTTCGAATTAGAGGGAATTAGAGCAACAACTCTATCTTAAACTAACGAATCAATAGCTTACTTCAGTGACAGTTCCTACCAGATGGACACAGCAAACACTCTGTAGACTGTGTCTGTAATTCAGAATAAACTGTCACGGCTGGCCACATTTGAATTGACGAATGGGAAGGAACAAGACAACACCACCAGAAGAGCGGTTTGTAAGGGCCATTCTGTCGCAGTTAGATAGATTTTCGTTGATAATTTTAACAAAGTGCATCCGCTCGAAGATGATTTATATTCGAAGCAATGCAAATGCTGCAATAGGTGCGCACAAAAGCAGAAGCTCGTCGATTGAATAATTCATTTATACAGATTTAAAGACCGAATGTAGCGCTTCCATTTAGCCGCGTTTCGCTTGGGAAGAAGATGTATCGTTTGGTGGTTGGACAGAAACGTACCGGAATCGTTTGCAGCAGTTTTAAAATGAAATGAAGTTGGTTGGTTGGTTGGTTCTGGAAGGAAAGGATGATGTAACCTTGGTTTTGCATATGAATCCAGGTATTGTTATAAATTTGTTTTCCAGAACGGGAAAGGTCGCCTATTGAAAACTTCATCCTGGAGGATATTGGAGGGCTTCGAATACTTGGAAACGTAACATCACCATCAGTGGTGTGTTTAGGACGTTTCATTTTAAGATTCATTTTCCTGAGCACAGCCTGGGGAGGCTTCTCACATTTTGTCCGGATTCCTTGCCCTTACATAAGATTGCTGACGAGTTTCGAGTTTCGTCTTTTACAATACTGGGAAGTTTCGACTATCCATCTGGGGATAGTCGCTGCCGTTAGATGATTTCCAACTTTACGAAACACTTCCGTAACATTTACATGTTTGTTTCGAAAATGCTACGCGCTTCGCACTATTCTTCCAAGAAGGTAGTAAAATTATTCACACTTTAAAGTTGCTCCTGGCAACCAGTTGTACAACGACGCACCGACGGCCATCGATGTTCGGCGACAAACGTGACCGAAAAGTTTCAAATTGCAATTCAAATGAACTCGATACGTAGACGTTCACCGTTGTGAGTAAACCAACCTTCTTCGTGCACTTCCGGTGGGTTTGATTTTGTTTCTTTCATTCTGTTTGTTGGAATGACTTGGTCCTGATAAATCAATATCTCATTCCCCCTGAGCAGGACGACAGGTAGGGGCGACATGTTTCCTGTGTCTTCGACTTCCATGGCCAGACTAAGAAGCGAATGAGAATTCTTTTTATGTCTTGACGAGATGTAAGAATCAACCCATGGAAGAGATACAAAGTTGAGGATATTGAATTCCAATTTGGTCATTCGTGTTGATCGTGTTTTTTGAAGGAGGTCCACAGAGGAGTTCATTCTTTAAACTACTGTACATTTGTCATAATTCCGCATTGAAATCACAAAGAAGCGAAGAAATGGCAGAAATGATACATCCTTGCCTGTCGAACAACGTTGATTTGCTCGGGAACCTGCATAAAGCAGTGCCAGGGATACATACATTTCGTTGTCTTTTCTTGGTTCCGATGAAAAAAGCCTCATACACCTTGGAGTCTTGTGATTCGCCTTCATCTGTCCTTGTTCTAATTATCACATCCAAAATCCGGTCTCGTGACTACCATTGGCAATATGTCGATGCTCGGTTGTCAGTGTGTTGTTTTGCAACCTTGGACAAATAAAGCAACCGATGTCACAATTCCCGCCGTCCTGGGAAGAAAATACTTGTCTTGTGCAAGCAAGACACCGCAGGGAAGAAATTGGCGCTATACAAACACCCCCAATCGCACGCGTAAAGTGAAAGTCGTACTATAATGTAGACTTCCCGCTGGCTTTCTTCGACTGTTGGAATCTTGGATGGATCTTAAAATCTCTTCCAAGCGTTTGGGTGTTGTTTTTTCTGTGTGTGTGTATGTGCAAAAACCCACTCAGTGGAAGTTTGAATGAAAGGGCAGAAAGTGTGCAGATGATCGGTGTGCATCATTGAATGGTGCTGATGCCTTTGCCTCTCATTCTGCAAGTGATGAAGTGTTCCATTTTCGATGACCTCCAAGCATCCAGCACAGTCTTTCTCCGCTGCGCGGTGGTTGTTGTTGGGTGATGGATTATCGTGAACTCGGGAACTCGTGCCGGTTCTTGCATAGCTTTGGCCTCGATTCCTTTCACTTCGGGCCGTTCGGGAAAAGGTTACACGCTCCCGAAAATAGGACAAAGACGCACTTGGTAGTGGCAGTTGCACGCCATTATCACCATCTGCCGGTAGCAACAGAGAGTGTAGCTTAGTAGCGGAAACACGTGCCTCCAGATGGCGCTGTCGTTCCCCGGGGCAGATCACATGAATGTCTGTGGACACGAGCTGATGGATATACTGACATGCCTTTGCTAATGGTATTGTCGTCAGGACGAGTGAACGCAGTGAACAACTAAGTAAATGAGATGTCGCCCAAGGATGGGAAGATGTCCCGATCCCCATATATAGAGATGGGAGAGTGAGTCGAGTTCCTATAGGTCGTTGGGGATCCATTAGTTTCATCGCGAGAGAGGTTTTTTTTTTGTTATCGGCAGTTGTCGGGGTTACTGAGTACCAACAAGGCTCGATGTCAGAAGTGGACAAATTTGTGTAGGACTCGGTGTTTAGTAATGACCTTTCGAGATACGTTCAGCATCTTTACCATCTGGTTGCCGAACCGAGCCGAGCGTTGGTATGGACGATGGGTTGTGTTTTCGCTTGGGGAATAAAATAATTAGATCTGGCGCTGTTTTGTTTGTGATGTGTTGATAGGCCTCTGGTCCTCAAAAGGTTGTGATACGCGCGGAGCCCAGCTAAGTGCTGTGTGTGTGTTAGTGACGGGGTTTCACCAAGTTTCTACCACGGTTTCGTTGTCCTGTTGTGAAATTTTAAGTAGAAAACTGTTGCAACATTCATGAGTATGTTTCCGCTGTTAAAGGTTGTCTTAGAGCGAGCGTCGTGTAAAGATGTGGTGGCACCGTAAATAACCTATCAATCATCGGTCTTGGTGGTCGTCGTTACAAAACTGAAGGCAAAAACCATAACACAACCCACCCTGTTCCACCCACACAGCACGCGAGATTTGGTTGTGTTTTTCNCACGGTTTCGTTGTCCTGTTGTGAAATTTTAAGTAGAAAACTGTTGCAACATTCATGAGTATGTTTCCGCTGTTAAAGGTTGTCTTAGAGCGAGCGTCGTGTAAAGATGTGGTGGCACCGTAAATAACCTATCAATCATCGGTCTTGGTGGTCGTCGTTACAAAACTGAAGGCAAAAACCATAACACAACCCACCCTGTTCCACCCACACAGCACGCGAGATTTGGTTGTGTTTTTCTTATTTAAGTTCTTGTTTTTTAACCTTGGTCTGGGTGCAAAGTGAAAAACAACTTTTTGTTAGTATCTTTTTTTGTGTGTGAGACCATGACATGGGGCCATGCTAGATGACAGTTTCATGTTTTCTGATGAGTGCGTTGGGTAAATTACACGCATCCGCGATAATTAACAAAGAAAGAAAAAGACGCACAAACACGCATATTAATGTCAGAAAATACTTTAGGAGAATGTAGTGATATTTGATGCTGTTGCGCAGTGAATGTTGGGTATTCCCAGCTAGCTCACCGTACCTTAAATGTTGTTGATCCGTGTATAGAATGTTATTGAGTTTTAGCATATATTAGTAAAATACCAATAAATTAAATTGATCGTTTTTCTCTTTTACTTTTGTAGGTAAGCATTGATGGTCCAGTAGCGGACGCGAGATAGATTTACCTTTTTTCTACTGCTTGTATCCAACAAAACCGCCACAATTTTGGAGGTATTGTCAGGTAAGCGAAAAGAGAAGCATATTTTTCTTTTGCCGTTTTCACTTGTGTCTCTTCTGTCTACTCCCTCTCTCTCTCTCTTTCTCTCTGTCTCATTATTTTCCATTCCTAACTCTGTTCTGTTTAAAGTTTGATTGGGTTTTTGTTTGATGTTTATAAAATCCTATTTTATTTATTAGGAGTATTAATGTGTTCGTGCGGTTTTTAACCAAAGTTTTGGGCTCTGTTTTGGCGAAATGGTAATTTATTCAATTTTCAAAATACTGTCCGTCACTTTCCACAACCTTCTTCCACCTATCAGGCAACTTTCTGATCCCGTCGCGGAAAAAAGATGGCGGTTTGGCCGCTAACCAATCCTCCATCCATTTTTGCACTTCTTGGTGATTATGGAACTGCTGGTCAGCCAGGCTGTGTTCCATCGACCGGAACAAATAGTAATCAGAAGGGGCAATGTCTGGGCTATACGGCGGGTGGGGTAGGACATCCCATTTGAGTGTTTTTAAATAATTTTTAACCGGTACCGCTATATGTGGCCTGGCATTGTCATGTAGCAATATGACTTTGTCGTGTCTATCGGCGTATTGTGGTCTTTTTTCTTTCAAAGCACGGCTTAAACGCATCAATTGTCGTCTATAGACCTCCCCAGTGATCTTTTCGTTTGGTTGTAGCAGCTCATAATACACCACACCCAGCTGGTCCCACCAAATACACAGCATGATCTTCGCGCCATGAATATTCGGCTTGGCTGTCGATGATGTGGCATGTCCGGGGTATCCATACGTTGCACGACGTTTTGGATTATCGTAATGTACCCACTTTTCATCACCAGTCACTATTCGATGCAAAAATCCCTTCCGCTCTTGCCTTTNACTAGCTCCATTCCATGCGAGATTCGAACCGACGACTTGTGAAGTGTTACACTGAAAGCCTTGCACGGTGACAAAACATCACTTCAGGTATTGCACGTGATAAGCGATCAAACCGATGCTTGCTATTGGTATTTTTTCCAACCACGATCTTCAATGATCGCATCGCATTTCATGCGGGTCTACTAAAAGAGCGTTCTTGAACCCCGGGGTTGACAGTTTTGTGTCATGCAATCGGACCCGAAAGGAAGCCTCAAAATGTGTTTGTTTTTGGTATGTTGTTGATTTCAGAGCCGGTGTGTGATCACAACTCAAGGTGATAACTGCTCAAAATCATCGCTGAAAGTGGAACAGAGATGGATGGAAAGAGATGGTGGTGCAGTAAGTCTGTGAGAACCGTGACAAACAACAGCAGTCGGTTTCAATCGACCCAGTGTGGGTTTCAGTTGAAGGTTTACCAGCTCTGGCTGTTCGTGGTTTGGGCCCATCTATCATCGCGTCATTGTCGATAGTTTCACTATCCTGAGCGCTGCGGTGATGTGCTTATCGTTCCATGTGGAAGAAATATGAGACAGAATGAGAAAAAATAAACAAATATGCTATTGAACAACAATACGCGACTTGAACTTAGAAAAAAACCTAGACACAACTCTGTACAAAACGTTTTGCTGCAGCAGAGAAAAAAATGTATTCGCCTTGAAACGTCTTATGAAGTAAGCTGATTTTATATACCCCGAAGGCACAATGGATGACACGATGGCTTTTGCCGCGTACAATGTGTGGTGCAGCATTGCACCTTGTCATCATTGAACACGTTGCGGTTCGTGCAGTCAGCAGAGCCGGCCAGTCACCGGTCAGCCAATCGTGCGTAGGTCGAATGGTCCATGAGAGCCGGCAATTACCCTAATCTTGTTGCTCGGCCGGGCCGAAAAGCACTCTCCTCCGGCAGAACCCGGCGAAACCGGGGACCGTCCATTTATGGTTGACAGTTTGATTTGAAGCAACGGTCGTCGGTTGGTTTCGGGTTGGTTAATTTTATTTACTTGCTTACCTTCCCATCGAAATCGCGCGCGCTTGCAAGTTTAGAGAAGCCGCGAACACAGAGGGTATTTAATACCGTGCACAGCTGCGTAACGTCTTGTGTTTTAGCGTGTTGTGCGCGTTTTCTGCTTGTGCAAGAAAAAGATGTGCGTTTGGGGCGGTAAAACGGTCGTCTAGCAGAAGTAGGAAAAATAAATACATCCCTGGCGAATGAGAATCACAAGAAGAGACGACGGTAGGGTGAAAACAAAAAATATATGAGAGTATCGTCTGTCATGCGGCGCAACGTGTTTTAGGCGTGGTATTGTGCGCCGTTTTAGACGCACAGCGATGATTAGGACTAGTCAAGGTCGTTAAAATGAAAACATAACCAAGCTGAAGCCGCAGGAGGGAAACACGATAGGAACGACGATGGGAACCAGAAACGAAAAACATATTTTTATTTACCATCTCTACGTTTGTTTGTGCTGCTGCATGGGGTTGAAGGAATGCCGATACTATGTTGTGTATAATCATCTATAGAGTTCCTTTTGTTTTTTGTTTTTGTTTTCGTACATAAGTTCCTATTAGCTGCAATAGTAGTGAATTGTATTAAAAATTGTATATTTTGTCTTATTAATGCTATATTACCAAAATAAGAACCTTCATTTTACATTACTTTTTGCTGCTAATGGCCACATGGTTGCGTAACCGGTAACGAATAATGGGTGTAGATTACAGTGTGCGATCAATTAGCGATTGCTGTCTCGTTGTTTGTCCGGAGGCGAAGAAGATGGATGAGTTTTCCAGGGTTTTGTGGGACGACTTGTATGGGATGGTGCGTGCGCCTTGTAGTTGACGAGTTGATCCGTCACCTCAAGAAATTGGTCGCTATTGCACGCACGCAGTACGAAGTGTAAGTTCACTCGCTCTGCTCGACGAACCTTTTGAAATGTTCGCAATATTCGTCAGTGGGCGTGTTTTTTTTTTGGGGGGTGATGTATAGTTGGATGGGGTTTCGCTTAGCAACAATCACATTTTCAAGGCCACAAAGGCAGGAGTGCGTGTCCAACTAGCGTGACGGAAAAATAAATGGCCCACAGCAACATGTGCTAGAGGCTCCAGCAGTCGATCGAGAAATCCGTATTTAGCTCTTTTTATAGTGATCGATTTAAAATTGTTTGTGATGATTCGTTTCTTTTTTTCTCTCTCTCTCTCTCTCTCTCTCTCTCTCTCTCTCTCCCTCTCTGTGACATTCAGCTTTTGCTTGCACGGTTCAGTAGTTCGGCAAGGGAGCGGTGTGTTTATGTCCATTACAAATCAAGCTTCGATTAAATTGCCCTTCTTCTGCCCATATTCGTGCCGTTTTATTGTTGACGTTTTATGCTCCAGAAGGTTTTAGGCGAAACACCAAAAATTTATATTACCTCATTGTGTAATTCAAGTTCCTCTTTTAACTGGAGCGAAAGAAAAAAAATGGAAACCCTGCATTATTACAAGCCGTTTTTGAGTTTTTAATGAGTGTTATTTAATTTTTCAATTATCATGTGCCTGTGATGTGTATGGAACGAGATCTTTGTTCTTAGAATTTGGAACGGTTTTGTGTGCTCGCTCGTAATCAGTCAGTCTGCATGTGAGAAAGCGTGTAATTATAATTTGAAAGAAAATGTGTACCATTCTTTATTGCCAGTTTTTTCGGTATATACGCTCTGCCTCGTAAGGGAGAATGTGTGTGTTGGGCCCTTTGCAAAAAGTTCTCTGTGCCGTGTGCTTCAAGCAATTTATTGTTGTTCACCAATCGTTTGAATGGTTCCGTCTACAGCAAGGAGAAGAACGTATAAGCACTTCTTTGTTCCATTGTATTGGTTCGCTTTCCTGGTAATTACCAGACCATTGCCTTTATTCTTAATGCTCTCAAGCACCAGCCATCTTGTGATGTTGATGGTTCCGAAGTAAAGAAGTTATGTTTCGTTGCAAGATTCGCAACTCAAGTGTTGGTTGCTGTTTAATTAACAAAGAAAAAATAAAAGTTGCAAGAAAATCGAAACAGCTGAAATAAAATTTTGCTAAACACATTCCAAACTTTCGGCTGCTGAAGAATAGTTGGAACTTTCGGTGACGCGTTATAACCAACCAGTGGAATAAATTAATAAACCTCACCATAATGATGTGGACAACTAAATGGCGGTCACCGTGTTGGTGGGAAAGATGGATGATTTAGAACAGTATCCCACCCATAAAGAGAGACCACCGGCACAAAGAAGTCACCAGCGCTTTAGAAATGTCTCATTGTCCAGTTTCGCACCAGGGATTTTTCACCAATCTACAAAAACTGCACGTACAAAGGCGCGGCCTCACATATGAGATCCTTTTGTACAGACTAGGAACCGCCGGAATTAAATGGATAGGCTTTGTTACTTCCAACTGCGTGAGAATGTGAAATAAGGCGGCCGCTTCTAAATGCTGACGGTGCTTTAAAGGTGGCTAGGGCTCGGTATTGAAGGGATCTAAACGGCTGCGAATGCCAAATTGCACTCGAACACACACTCCGTGACTCATGCAAGGGAGGGTTTTCCCCGATTTTCAGCAACCAGCAACAAAAAAAACAATAAAAATAAAAAAAGGATACTCACAGGGACTACTGTTTGGCTCGCAGGAGTTGCGAAAGTGCGAACGAGACCGGATGTATGTGGTGAATTTTCGTGAACTGAAATTCGTCTTTGTGATTGCGTGGTTCTGACTTGGTGGTAGCTTTTTTGCGCAAAATGTATGCTCGCCTTGTTTCGCTCACTCACGGCACCGAGTGCGGGGAGCGAACTTTCCTTTGTGACTAACGTCAAACCGTTAAATCAAAGCGGGAAAACCTCCCTAAAACCGGCAACTATTTCGTTTGCTGGATGCGCAGTCGAAAAAAAAAGAAAGGCCGGCAGTTGGTAGCATTGGATTGCCTCGGATGTCTTCCGGTTTTTCCGCAATGACTTTTAACGTTTTACTGTAGCGAGGGGGGATTTTCTCTCGGAAAGAGAAAGAGATAAGAGGCCTTCTCATTCATATTATGAAGCGTTTTTTTTGTGTTGTTTTGGCTCGCTTTTGGCTTCTGATAGGGATCCGTTCCGTTCCCTTGTCTCGGGGCTGAAGCATTGCGAGAGACAATGGGAATTTTCCTGCTGTCGAATGACGTCAACTGGGGGGGGTTCCGTGGCGGGAAATCTGAGGGGGGCGCAGCACTGGTGGCAATCATTATCGTCCCGCCTCGGGAAAAAAAGGGTTCTCCCTTCTCCGAACCCTGTTCTTGGCTACGCATGGATGGACAATTTTGGACAAGATTTTGGAGCAGTAAGGAAAAGCCAGCAGAAAGTGGGAAAATGGTTCTTTGTTAGTTTCTTCCTAAGGTTTGCACCATAACCCCCGGGACAAGATGATGCCAAACTTGTTAAGGGAAACGATTGCAATTGGCCTTGTTTTTTGATGATAAGATACCGAAACACTAGCTTTGTTTGCTTTGGAAAGCTTGCATAGTGGGCAAAAAGAAGGGAATAGTTAAGGAAATTGAAAGAAATTCAAGTTATTCGTTGTGTTTGTAAGGCTTAAAACTTATATTTTTCATTTGTTGATATAAACTTGGAGTATAAACATGAATTTGATCGATGCTAGAAGTATGATATTTCAAGTATGAAATAGCCACCCACCATCGTTGGGATGTGTGTCATTCATCTGAATAAATCGACAAAGGCTTTTTAGTCTAAAAAAATAACTAAAATTACCAACAAAACTCATCCAAAGTTTAGGAAACCCATGAAGTGCTCCTAATGGAATCTAAGAGCATCAATAATGGAACGCACTTAATAGAACAGCTTTTAACCTTTTTGTTGTTGCTTTCTCTTCTGATTGTTACAAACGGAATTTGATGGTTGCAATTTTCCGCTCAAAAGCTGACAAGCTCTTTGATCACTAGCGCACAAGTGTCCGTCACATGTGCAAATGCTCTGCTGCTACCTTACGTGCCACCTTGTTGAGCGCGGTCCCCAGCGGTTTATTAAGGGGTAGCCTTTCAAATTTGCCTACTGCCGTTTATTGACTTCCACACCAGAACACCGAGAACCGTGTTGCTGGGATGTGTCATACTAACGAGAAATCACTTCCCTCGGTTTGTGTTTTTGTCGAACGCCGTGTCAAATATGGGATATGGATCGGATCCCCCCTAGCCCACAGTGTGCGCGTGTAGCACGGTTTTCCTTTTTTCCACCCCATATTGCCTCCGGGGGGGTTTCATGTGCGTGCAAATGTGTGTGTGTGTGTGTGTGTGTAGTTTTTCCCAGTGGCACAAATAATTGTGCAAGAGCGTGGAATAATTTTTCCGTCACGCATGATTGACATGCGAAGCAAAGGAAAAAAAAACGAGAGCCCCCCACCCCACCGTTCACACCGGCGGGGAGAGTCAGTCCCGGCGCGTGTGTGTTTTTGTATGTTGATGTTTCATCCCGGCCACGGGGGTTGCGCTTCACGGTCGTGCAAGAAAATGTGTCACTTTTTGTAACATTGTGCGCACACATAATGTGTGGAGTTGTCGTGTTTATTTCTTGTTGTTTTGTTTCTGTGTTGCTCT
>CM032178.1:3246462-3259682 GCA_018908115.1 Anopheles rivulorum
AAAAAAAAACGAGAGCCCCCCACCCCACCGTTCACACCGGCGGGGAGAGTCAGTCCCGGCGCGTGTGTGTTTTTGTATGTTGATGTTTCATCCCGGCCACGGGGGTTGCGCTTCACGGTCGTGCAAGAAAATGTGTCACTTTTTGTAACATTGTGCGCACACATAATGTGTGGAGTTGTCGTGTTTATTTCTTGTTGTTTTGTTTCTGTGTTGCTCTAGGATCGTAGCGCAGCTTTCGGTCAAATGGTGGATTCCAATTTTTGTACATTTTACTGACTACTTTCTAGCAAATGGCAAAATTCTCTCCATTTCGTTAGCACCATCCAGGTCGAAGCGAAGGTGAAATAATAGCATTTCGCAAATCCAATTTGGAATATCGGATTTGTACGAAAAATCTAGCCTCAACCACCCCCACCCCTCGTGTGGTTGGTTATCATCCACCCCCAACCACCCCCTCTGCAACCACACCTCTCACTCGCACTCTCCCACCCCTCCTTTACACATTTTCCGAAGGTTTGTTCTTGTTAAGCGCACCGAGCCCAGGACTGGCTTGGATTGGATTTGGAAGGCGGTACAAATTGATACCATTCAGTGGCTTCAATCATGAATGTTGGTTGTTTTATGTAAAATCGAACCGCTGAAAATCCTTTTCGGGGTGGATTGTTTTTTTTTTTGTTTCTGACGCTCGGGGGTTGCAAGTTATAGAGAGAGCAGGTAATTGACAATCACCCAACGGTGGGGCATCGTGTTACGTGACGAGTGCTGGAGCACAGCTTTCGTGTGAGAGGATGAATCGTGTAGATCTAACTTAATTAAACCCTATCGAATCGGGGTTTTTCGATAAGCTCGGACGAGAGAGAGAGAGAGAGAGAGAGAAGACTGTTCGAAGCACTGTCCAGCGTACGATAAACAATGATGGTGTGCTAAAGGTGTTTAATGCGAGTTGCCGTGACACACTAAGGTCAATGTATCTCGCACCGCATGTACGTCGCTTGGGCTGCGTGTGTTTGTGAATTATTATTGATTGATAGGTGCTGTTTATCAACTAAGTGTGATAGTGGAGACGTGTGAAAGTGAGCTGTTTACTTGAAGATAAAATGGCTGCCTTCTCTGCACGAGAATGTGGGATTTTTATTTTTCTTACATTTGCTGTATGTGTATCTACACCCAGTATACATTCCTTGCTAGAAAATAGAAAGTTTTGGTGGCTGTGGAAAGGTGCACAACAAATCAAGTCAACAATTATTGTTTGGTTCTGTTTATGCAATGGGTGGACGTTACAAATTGTGATTGAGCGGCGATTGGCAAGCGATCTGGGTAGGACTGAACCCCCGTAGCAGGACAAAGGTTTTCGTCCCCAATTGGAGGGAAGGTGAATTTAATCGAAGCAGGGAAATTAGAGATCGTCAGTGTTCGGAGGTGATTTTCGGCACTCTCTGTACCAAGAGCAGCTTTCGGCAGGTCGGTGCAGTGTTGCATGCTAAAAGCAATGATGATGCTTCTTCTATTTATACAGGCGCACTGTGTCAATCCGAGCGAGCGTTGGATGCGTATGTGCAGCCACATACAATGTTTCTGCGGTGGGAAATTTTTATTATATGCCCATCAGTTCACAACATTTCGTTGAAATTCGGAAAGTAGTGTGGAATTGCGTTCTTTTTATTCAAAATTAATATAATTGTTAGCAAGAATGTAGCTGTTTTAATTATTAATTTATTAATTCATTATAATTACAAAACAGCTCGAAAAGCATGTGTAACGCGGGAAACCGTAACGTGGAAAATGCTCACGACCTTGTTTTTTTTTTTCCCTGAACAAGCAAAGCATCGATGGCACTTGCTCGTTTTTATTGCCATTATTATAATAGTGTATTGTTAAGACAGGCATGTTATTTTTCAGCGAAACTGTACCGTTTTTTTATGTTTGCAAAAAAGGGGGAGGAAGAGACGTGAACATAAAGTGGTGTAAGTGGGGTAGAAGGGTGGCATGTTGGAGGATCTTGCCTCCAAAGCATTGACCGATAGATAGATAAAAACAAGGTGGGGTGGTTGTTGTGTGCGAAGCCGGGAGTTGCTCGCGCATTCCTATAAAAATAACAACATATGCGATGATGGTGCGCCATGATCCGTGGGCTGCACGCCCGGGAAAAAGGGTGCTAGATGGAGAGGGAGAGGGGTGGGGGAAATGGGAGGCCGGATTACACGTAGTTAGTGGGGCTGCCAGTGTTGCCAGGCAGTGTGTCAGTATTGATGCCTTGGTTCAGCACCCGATGAGTGTATGATTTACGATTGTAGCGCAACGCGCTTGTTACTCGAATAAATACATAAATAACCCGAAAGCCGGGAAAATGAGAACCGCGGGTGAAAATCGACGAGCGTCACTGCCCGGGCGTCTGGTGGAATGAATGAAGGGGAGGGTGGGGGGGGGCGTGGGGGAAAAATATTCTTCGGTGGAAATAAATCACACCACCCCCAAGTACAAGGGGCACACGTACACATACACACATACGCTGTTGCGGCGCGGGAAAGAGATAATGATGAAATGAGCGAAACAAATCCAAATCGTAAAACGATAGCAACAATTCTTTGTGAGAAACAGTTCATAACACACATAGCTCTGGTTCGATCCTGTTGTTTGCCGTACCAGCCGTTGTAACAACCGTAATGGAACATATTTTCTTGCGAGCTTTTTTTTTGTGGCCGTGTGGAAAACAGCGGTGAAAAGTAACAGTCGCGCACATCCCCACCCAGTTCGGGTGGTACAGATGATTTTCAATTATCCTTCGAAAAACCATGAAGAAATAATAATCTTCCCCGAAAAAAAAAACAATACAAAACAGATAAAGACCATCATCTTTTCCTTCTGATTTTGGTATCTTTCTCCCTTTGTTCGAGTCCCTTTGCGCGACGATTTGATGGTTACACTGAATGATGGGTGAAACGTGCTGGTGGTATCCTAAATATAAAGTCCGCTCCATTTTGTACCATTTTGTTTGTTGTGTCCCGGGTACTGCGCCATTTCATTATCTAACCCTTTTTTTGAGGTTAGCCCGCCGCCACTCAAAAGGGGGAAAAGGCAGTCGGGCGGGATGCTTTCGTATTATCGAGAATTCATTATCAGCAAAGGAACGCAATCAACGCAATGTTATCCCAGCACCCAACGATGACCTTTCTCTGGTTGGCGCGAGCCATCTAAATAATGATGATAAGGATCTTGTTGACTATGATTATTTATCCGGAAAAGAACGAATAAGGTCCGATTTTGGCAGGAAAGCAAACTGATCTACGGACATTCGCGTTAAAATGGCGTTTCTTTTGTTTAAGAATAGGGATTTTCACACTTGGACGCGTTTTGGCACAGAGTAAAGAGGTTTTCTAAAACCAAGACCTGAAAGGGCTACAAGAAAAGAAGAGCCACGGGTAGAGCAGCTGTAACACGATCGTGAATGATTAGAATGAATTTATCATCCAGCTCGTTGGAGAAAGGTTCATTGCTGGCAACAACACATAAATCACTTTCCCTTCGGTTCACACGCGAAAAGGATGTAAGACCAAGTAACAAGGCAACAGTTTTGTCATCTCTTTGTTTNGTTTTGGCACAGAGTAAAGAGGTTTTCTAAAACCAAGACCTGAAAGGGCTACAAGAAAAGAAGAGCCACGGGTAGAGCAGCTGTAACACGATCGTGAATGATTAGAATGAATTTATCATCCAGCTCGTTGGAGAAAGGTTCATTGCTGGCAACAACACATAAATCACTTTCCCTTCGGTTCACACGCGAAAAGGATGTAAGACCAAGTAACAAGGCAACAGTTTTGTCATCTCTTTGTTTTGTGTTGCAGTTGCCCAAGTTGCCCAACGGGCTCTTGTGTAACAAACATGTCGATAGATTTATGGACGCTTTAGTGAGCAAAGTCTGATTTTTAGACCCAAATCTTCTTCATCGCTTCGACTATTGACGTTCAATCGGAAAACGACGCAGAACCGAAGGAACTATGGTTATAGTGTATAGATTTATTGTATCAGTCAATGGGAAACCAGGCGGAGATGCTGTTTTGATCAGCATTTCGAGGAAATGCCATGTACAAGACATACGGCTGTGGTTACATTTTCAAGCTAATTTGGCATCCTAATACGGGAAATTATAACTCTTGTAAAATACTAATGAGATGAAAACCCAAAACCTAACTAAAATTCTGAAGATATCCTTGGATCTTGGATCAAACCAATTTTTGGAAGCTTTAATTATGAAGTACCAAGAGCTTGCTCTGCATTAGTCAACACAAAATATCATCTCCATGCAACAGTTTAATTTAGCAATTTCCAACCTAAACCAAATATTTGTCGTCTAAAGTTCATGGAAATATGATTGCAGGTTATGCGCATTTATGCTACCCAACAATACTGTGTAACACGGCAATGTGGTTTGGAATTTGTAACCTTCGATGCAATCATAAACCAATACTGCGAAGGGATGCAAACGACGATTGTGTAACCACATTGCCTGACTGGTGGTTTCACTACAGTTGTCCTTGATATTGCTCGGTTACAGGGTAGCTGGTGTTTTGTGGAGACCTTTGATTGACATCGTACTAGGCACATCCAGAACGTGTTTCCATTTGAATTCCCATAAGGGAGTCGTTGGTGAGATGGAGGTATAGCTGTCGAAGGTCTCCTGACGATGACATCCTGCGAAAAGGTAAAGTGCAAGGTTGCGTGTGCACTTGTTGCGCAATGCACACAGACAACAGTTGTAGGATGTGTGTGTATAGAGGGTTCGAAGCAGGAAGCTGTAGCCCGTCCGGAAGTGACAGGAAATTAGAGTCTGTTACTAACGCTGGCATATTCGTCGAATATGCGCGCCCGAGCGAGTCAGGGTCAGATTAGTCTGTATGAACTGAGCGTTCGCGAAGGCCTTTCGGTTAAACATTCCACGCTAAAAGGTATTGGTTGGTAACTATGGACAAGAGCACAGGTGTGTGTACTGGTCGGGACAGGTTGCAACGGAGGTAATATAAATGTAATTTGCCCCCCGGTAAGAAGTCTATTTCTGTGCTCCCGGTGGCTCTCATCAACATTGGAAGATATGTCCTGTGAGGCCACACACCAGCGAAGAAGACGAGCCGATGTTGCCTCGGAAAGGACAATCCAAAGGGAACAAGGGCAAATAAATGAAGCACACAAAGATGAGAACGAAGCGAATCTCGGCAAAACAATATTTTGTTCAATTTCCTATGAATAATTCAATATTGTGCGCCAGTTGGTGCGCCGGACAGAGTTTTCCTCCCGGTTGTTTGGTGCCAACAAACNTTCTGTGCTCCCGGTGGCTCTCATCAACATTGGAAGATATGTCCTGTGAGGCCACACACCAGCGAAGAAGACGAGCCGATGTTGCCTCGGAAAGGACAATCCAAAGGGAACAAGGGCAAATAAATGAAGCACACAAAGATGAGAACGAAGCGAATCTCGGCAAAACAATATTTTGTTCAATTTCCTATGAATAATTCAATATTGTGCGCCAGTTGGTGCGCCGGACAGAGTTTTCCTCCCGGTTGTTTGGTGCCAACAAACCTGGGCGATCTTTTCCCTTTGCTTGTTTGTTGGTTGCTGCTCAGTTTTTGGTGTGATGTCCAATTTTGCTATTATGACAAGCGATGATTTCTAATTTTTTTGTTAGGAATTTATGCTTTATATTTCTTTCTTTTTTGCTCGTAATGTACTTTATTTCTCATTAATCTTTCTTTCGTCGTTTCAAATTTCCAACATTAATGCTATTCGCGTGTACCAAGGTGTATAAATAATTAATTGATTGTTTTCTCTGTCTGTTTCCTTTGCAGGTAAGGTGTGAAGATGGCTGTTTGTAACATATAGTAACAACTGGCCTGGAAGTTGGAATCCGTAACTTACTGCTGATCTGAGACAAGAGGCTGATAAAAGCTTATCTTAACAGCTACCGTAATAGAGAGAAGCGCATATATAGTTAGTTAAAGTGAGCGTGTCCATTATCTTAGTCATGTAAATTCATCGGGGAGTATACGTCGTTTTCATAGTCATTTTTGTAAAAGGCCTAAAAGTATGTGAATGCCCAACGAGTCAAGCAACTTGTTACAACCATTCTTCCAATCTAATTATTAATTACATATTGCTCACCTGGTGGACTGTGTGGATCGCGTGGGTGTGCACGTTTGTGTAGACGTACCAATAATTTCCTTGCCCAATTTCCTTGTGCAACCAGGAACACATTACATTTGGTGGTGCTCTCGGTTGATGACTCACCGGTCAGAATGGAACACGATGAATGGAAAAATGTGATTCCTTCATTTGTCACTGTCAAACGGCGTGTAGCAGTGCTGTGCTCATTCGTCGAGGTTCGGGTTAGGTACGTTCCGCTGAGCTCATGAAGATTATGGTGATTTGATGATCCTATTTGTGTTTTGTGTGTGCACTTTTTGGTGCGATTTCGCGAACCGAGAAGATACCCGACGGAACTGTGACATTGCAGCATTTTCTATGACTGCGAGTCAATTTGGTCGTGTGTCATTTTGGTTCTTTTTTTTTGACGCTTCGTTTCGATTTATTTTCGGCCAGTCGCCGCCATCGTTTCTCATACATTTGGTGTCTCTCGGCAAGATGTTCGTGAGCAGACATAGATATTCGGGCCGTGCGGAATGACTTGACGGTTATTTGCATAGGTTGTTAGGTTGGGCGAGTGAATAATCGAGACTTTCGTATGATATGGTGCGTTGCCAATCTGTTCTAATATTACATGCTAGGCGACTTTCGGGTTAATGGTTCGAAGCATAAAGCAGTGACAGATGTTGGGATCCCGGTCAGATCTCGATCACTTAAAGTGTCCGTGGGTATGCTGGCAGTTGTGCGTTGCAAATAATCGTGTGCTAGTTGGTGGAGCTAACTACGATCGTCTATCTAGAACTCGCACCATGTTGGATGAAGCAGACATAAAGGGAGAGAAAACCTCAGAACAAGTTTCTGTTGGCATGAGATTGTTGAAACCCTGCCGTTGCTATCGCAGCGCAGATTTCAATAATAAACACAGAATCAGGTTTGCCTACGCAATATTACGGCTTTCATTAGCGCTGTTGCTTGCTCGGCATCGTTCGTAGCCCCATCGAACGCAGCCGTTTGTAGTGCTGATGAGCTTCGATTATAAATCCTCCGACCCTGAGGTGCGCACCAAAGGGCTTCAGCGGTCCGTTATTTATTTGATTCTGCATTTGGCTTTATAGTTCACATTTGCCTCGCAAGGCTGGCAGGAGGAGTTAAAAATTATCATGATCGGCTTTTGAATCAGGTGCAATTAGCGAGTGAGATTGCAGTGAATTTGCCTAGCGATAGTCTATTTGTCACGTTTGACACTAACCGACAGCAATGGTCAGCCGCGCACTTTAGGTTGGCGCCGAAGGGCAACGTCAACGGGTTGCCTTCAATGAGCGCGACTGTGCGAGGCTCGCCGTACTGGTTTGGTTCGGTTGGATTGATTCTGTGTTTTTGTTTCAATGGCGCTTATTGGCTCATTAGCTGTCAGCAAGAAGTGTGTCCTCTGCAGACTAGCGACTGCCGCAACGTGCCACACCAGTTTGTAAATGTTATGTTCATGTCTGTGCACATGTAGCTACACAAGTGTCAGCTATATCTCTAGAAGGTATGGTAGTTGTTATTGAGAATATTGGAAACTTGATTTATAATAAGACGATAACATCTTGGGGTTAAATATACCATGATCTTCCTGTAAGCTCTCTATGTCCCACCGAGTATCTTGGCAACTGATTTTGATGTTGATGTCTGATGTTGCTACAGAAAGACGAAGAATTAGTATACACCTTGGTTCCAATTTCAGTGTTGCCAAAACGACTATGGATATTCGTAACACCCAATGCAATGTACACTCTAATTGTGTCACTTAAAGGGAAAAGAAAGCAAAGAATGATTGGTACCAAGCGTTACCGCGTTAAAGGTATCTGGGTGTCTGGGCTGGTTTTATGCCGAAGGTCTCAGCATGTAGGCGCACACTCTGGATTCATGTTGTTGAGATTGCGTTCAGGAGTGGTTGGGCACACCACGATCGTTGTCAATTGTTGGCTGGCTATTACCAGTTAAAACCGTTGCTCTCGATGTCTCGCTGTTGAGGTTGACGGAGATGTAGCGCAGTGACGCAAAGCGAGCAAACCGATAATGCGTGTCAAATGACGCTCTTTCTCTCTGGTTGCCTTAAACGAAGATGTTTGTAAAAATAATTTCAATACCAGGTCGTTGTGCGGGTTGGATGCCGTTGGTTAGACATGACACCGCAATATATTTCACACCAAGCACACACCTACAACGCTAACCTAACCTGTGTCGTCCCACGCTTTTCTGGAAAGCAGCGCACACAGCATAAAACGTTCTTCGGAAGAAAGGAGAGAAAGCCTCTTTTTCCCAAACGCCTTCGCCTGTGCGGTTCTTGTGCGCCTGGGGCATGTGTTTAGGAACGTGGTTCCATTGGGTAAAAGAAAAATTAGAGTGTGTTTGTTCGGTCGAACGGAATTGTTTGCTGGACCGGTGTAATAAATATATTACAGCGATAAGTAAATCGAACTGGTTTTTTATGCATTTCATGGAAAGTTGCGCAGTAACTGTACCGATGTTTTTCTTTCTTCTCTCGCTGCTTGGTCTCATAAATTGAACGCACAGCCGAGGTAGAAACGAAACGTGCGCAACACGTGAGCGAGTAGGTGTGCAGATTCATTCCTTCGCGATTAATTGTAACTCACGCCCGAGATACGTACGGTGGCGATGCGATGCGAGTGAAAAGTGGCTGCATATCGGCAAGCGGGGCCGGATACCTTACATAGACAGCTATGGTTGAATTAGCTAAAAACCCATCGGCTTCACCGCAAACCGACCGCCTACGGTAAAGCGAAAGGTGCTAATAAATGTTTGCCGCTTTTGGGAAATAGTTTAATTCCATCACCGCTACTCTAGCGCCTTCCCTATCGGTGAAGCATAAAAGCAGCTTCAGCGGCCCCAAATTGGATGTCGGTAGCGTACGCATTTCGAAGCGGGAGCTGAAATGAAAATGTATCAGATTTCAAATTTTCCATAATTCACACAGGCATCAAAACAACATCACACACACACCCGATTATACCGGTATGTATCCGCTTACTTCTTCCCCGGATGTGCAGAAATGTGTATAAAGCCATGCCGCTGTTTGATGGTAAGCTCTCCACAGTTAGCCACGTTTCGACTGGAAATTGATGCCCTTGTTGGTGGGCAGCAGGCAGCGTTTGCTTTTTATGTTTGATGTGCACAATATTGTATCATGTTGTGTGCTGAAGTAGATAAAATTTAATGAATCGATTATTATTGAACCGTATTTCACGGTGAAGCGTAATTAAAGTAAAATCAATATTAGCTCGTAACCAAAATTTAAAATTTTGCATTGAGCAGAATCGAATATTGGGTTATATATCGGATTTATAAAGTTGGTAAAGAACTGTTTTAATATTATTTCAAAATAACATTTCATTAAAAAATTGTCTAATCTTGACATCACAAGTGTCACTACCGGTCTCCTTATCGATCGCGTTTGACATTGACAGATTGCGTTTGACACAAAATCGTTAACAAATGTCAATACTTTTCCCCATCGCGGTCCCGCGCTTAACCTTCGGTGCAGTAATGCTAACTGGAGGCGCCTGCTCGCGTACGTACGAGAACAACGCTGCTACTGCATCTGCTGTTGGAAGGGTGGTCTGCCCGTGGCTGCTTGTAAAACGAGATTTAATTTGAAGGAAAACCAGTCCCACGGCGAAACATGGCGGTGGGACCGAATGGTGGGTCCACGGTGTGGTGAAGGAGCATGAGCGGTGGTCTATATCATGCGGATTAATTATCGGTAAACTTTGCAGTAAATAACAAATCCAAATGTCGTCGCCGTCAATGATCCGATCGCTTCGTTTCGACGCAGGGCGAATAAATGTGCCACCACGAAGCAAACAGTTGAAACATCAGACGATCGTTTGAGATATCTTTATTTTGCAAACTTGAAATAAACATCCTACGTCATTCTACCCTCGAGACACATTGTTGCAGTGTTGTCATTCCGCTTTTCTACAAAATTTGGAGAACATAACTCAGGTTTCCTTAAGACTTTTGTGTATTCTGAAGGTGTAGCTCGATAGCTTGTTTTTGTCCACTTGTTACTGATTGTAACTAAAGCACAACTTTTGGCAATTCTGAAGTTTGTTGTAACTTTGTATTGTAATACTATTTTATGTAGTGAAGGATATTGTTTTCCACACTTCGTTTTAAACCTCGGTTTGTTTTGCTCACCTGTATGGTGCTAATAATTTAATAACACAAATGCCCGATACGTAATTGCGCTTCGTTCGTAGCACAGTTCTGTTTCGCGCCTCCCTGTGTATTTGCAGTGTCTTTTCGTGTGTGCGTGCGTGTACATGTGAAAAACTTCTACCTTAATACGCAAAGGAAATAGCAAAGGTGTTTTTCTCGTCTAGAAATAAAGCTTTTCCGGTTGTGTTATGCCTTCATTTTGATCTTGTTCTTGTACGGTTTGCTGTTCTCCGTGTTTTCCTCGCTGGATTTTATTATTTTTAGCTCAGTTCATTATATTGGCGCACCAACAGCATACAACAACACACGGTTGGTGGTGAGTTTTGTTCATGCGTTTTGAGTTTCGAACGAATGGCTTGGCTGGGTTTCGCTTCTTTCTTTCTTTCTGTATGGGTTTTTTTTTGTTGCGTGAAAGCAAATAGCAAAGGTGTGCTCGCGGGGCAAAGTGTCATTACATAGCCATTTCTAAGTGGAAGGTTCTCCCTTCCGGGCGGATGATTTCCCAAGAATAATGTGTGCACTGTAGAGAGGGCTACAGGAGAAAGAAGCCTTATGGTTAGAAGGAATCCAAGAGGAATGACTCAAGAGCCGGGCATGCTGTTGGTTGAGCTGTGTTTGGGGGCCACCTTTAGAAGATGTGAGTGAGGCATTCCGCAGAAGGTGTTGCAGAAGGTAATCCGGTGGAGAGGACGAGAGATCGCGCGCGTATTCTTACAAAATCGGTTCGTTACACGCAACGCCCGAATTGGCAAATTTTCACCCACGACGCTGTATTTATATTGTCGGACGTCATCGTCGGTGCGGCGTAATGTAAACTTAGGATAAAATATTACCTTTCGGAACAAGAGAACGCAGCCAGGATGAAGAAAGGCAATGGTAGCAGAACGAGTAAAGCAGTGATTAAAAAAAAAGTCAGACAGGGCACGGGTTTTTTGTGAGCTATCGAAGCATAACATAGCCAGAAGATGAGAACCTGCTCAAGGACCCGTAAGCGTGTTTGTCCTTTGCGGATTTCTTTAGAAGCTGTCGTTGTATTCTATTTGCGGCACAAATTCAAATCATTCAAGTCAAACTTCCGTTTGCCTCATCAATCTGTTTCTTTCTCGCTGCGCAAATCAAATAATGATGATCCAGCCAGCGCCCGCCGAGTGCCCGCGCCAAATTCCACTGTGGAGGGAATTTGGCAAAAACTGCTTTTGGGAGAAAAGTGACAGTTCCACGAAAAAGTTTCGCCAACGGTTGTTGGTGTGCGTCGATCGGGTCTTAATCATGTTTGAGAGGCGCCGTGCAAAATCCCTCTAACTCACACTTTGCTTCAGGTGCTTGCTGTGGGTGGGAAACACCATACAAACAATGGAAAGAGGAGAGAATTAGGAATGGTATATGGAGGAGATGGGTGGGTACTAGTGCGGCATACTGACTGTCTCGAACAGCAGCAGTTGCTAGCCATCCGTGGTCTTCGTCGTCTACTGGAGGAACCAATGTTTGCCTACGCCCTGTAACGTTGGTGTGTGGTCCTTGTCGACGACCTTGGCGTATGAAGGAAACTCCAAGGGTCCACACTCGGGTTGGCAGATGCGTACATGTCAATTAGGAGGTTTTGGAGAGAGAACCGCTAGGGGCAACAAAGGCGACTTCATTCCTCCGTACCCATCTGCCTGAAACGCTCACTTATCGCTTATCAATATTTCTATAATCGATAGAGAATCGGCTTTCTTTCGGGTTGGTACCCGAGTCCCCGGGTTGATGGGTTCTTGGGCAACAATGCGCTATTTTTGCGCACAAACGACCCGCCATTGTTTGCTTTTGTTAGGTTTGATCTTCAGCAAGGCATATGGAGCCCGCTTTCCCTGGATTCCTTTTTTTTCTCCTCTTCTACGACGGGTTTTGTATCAAGTTTTCGCTTGCCAAAGATAAGCACACGTGTTTCTTTATTTGAGTGTGCGTTCTTTGTGCCTGCGATGCTTTGATGAGACATGGTGCAAAAATAGCTCGCATGTGGTGTAGTGGGGTTTTGTCATGATAAGACATTAATTGAGATGGATCTTCGTGCTTTGATAATGCAAAAATATCTATTTATAAGTTGCGTGCTCTTCCTGCTTTGCTGCTAATCTATTCAACAATAGTGTTATGACGTTGGTGCAGAAAAATCTCTAGAGTGGTGTAGGCTTTCTCGTGGAGCCCATTGTCGTATTAATCCTACACAGAGTCAATGGTAGTTGAGAATAATCATTCACTTGACAATGCTTTTTATATGGTACTTGTTTTTTTTTTTTGTATATTATTACAGCATTATCTGGAATTGTAGTTGAATCCTACTTGTACATTGATGAAGTCCTTTGATCCGTTTTTTTAAACTCTTATCATCGGGTGAATCGAGCTTAATAGGATGAGTTGAAGTTTATGATCCTTGAATATTACGACCACAATGGAGGTTGAATTTCAACAGCTTCAACAATTAAAACTCCTCACGGCCATTAAAATGCTGCTCATAAAAAGCGACTATTGAATGGAAGGAGGAAATGTGGTGACATGTTTCGATTCACAACAAAGTAATAAAATTGTATGGCGATAAAAAACACTATTTCCAAAAGCAAACGTTGCGTTAGTAGGATGTATGAAACTGCTGATGTATGGTTTTTATTTCGATTACTTCACTTTTTCGTTTGCTGCAACTAGTACCGGGGGTGAAGCCTACCAGATTGAATCTTGTTCTCGATGTTGATGTTTTTTTGTAAGCCTTCCCGGGTGAAGTTATGTTTTGCTGATACGTCGTATATGTACAAATGCGTGTGTTTTTTTTTTGCGCAGCTCTAGTGATTCGATTTATTATCACCTTCTCTTTTTTTCGTTGCAGTCACATCCCT
>CM032178.1:3259735-3344735 GCA_018908115.1 Anopheles rivulorum
CCCCCCCCCCCTCCCTACCCTAAGGGGTGTTGCATATATACATATGTACGCAACTTTGTGGCGCACATAGTACGTATGTATGCGCAAGGTGGCATTTGTGTATTGGTGGTTTATGATGCGATGCGATATAGTTTTGCTCGCATGGCCGAACGTCGAAATTGCGCCGCAATTGCCAGAGGTCATTAGAAAACGAAGACGAGGAGTGCCGGTGTATCAGCCCGGGTGCGGCGTGAAATGCCTGGCTGAAGCTTACGGCGCGGGGTGGGGTGTGCCAGCTGAAGTAGGCTGATGTACGCGAAAGCGAATCCGAGTGGCGTCTGGGGGACTCTTCGTCGACATCATTGACAGTCGTGCGGGCTGCTACACTCTGTAGGACGGGTAAAAGTAGGCGATAAGATTCATGCTTCATAAGCACATACTCGTTTTTTTTGTTGTTGCCATAAGCAAATGACAACCGGCGTTGACACAGCCGGTGATTTCGAAAGCGACATATGCTGCTAGTGTGTGGTATAAGTTGTTGTTGGGGGCTCTGCTCACATTGCTGGAGTAGAATGGAATTTTACAAATGAGCAAAAAAAAGAAGCTTGATGTATATTTTTTATATATGTCAATGGCACGAATTGATCAACGCACCAAGCGTAGCAGATAGACAAACATATCAGCAAAGGGCATTAAGAAAATAAAGCGAATTGGACGTGCGTTGTGAGTGTGTCGCTGTCTTCTTGATTTGTTAGTTCTCCTCCTGTACGGATGAGAAGTTTTGCTTCCATTTTGTGTAGGTTGGCCTTTTCTGCAGTGGCCTACTTTCCTGGTAGTGGTCAGCTTGCAAAAACAAAAAATCTGCCTCTTCTTGGTGAGTCGTTTTTTGCATTGCGATATGAAATCCACCGGAGGAGAAAGGTCGTCCTACGAAAGGGGAATCGCGCTGAAGCGATTTTTATTGGTCACTCCTTCCCATCGGACAGGAAGAGCTCGGCACCTTTTTGTGTTGTGGCCGTTGTGGTACGGAAAGCAAACCGGTTCAGCTTTCCGGTCAGAATTATTTATATGGGTTTTTTGTCTCTCTCACTGTTACAACTGTATAGGCTTCTACATTAAGGTGTTATACCGCAAGGTCTGGTCGGAAGGTAAAACCCAACAAACAAACAAACAAAAAAAAAACGTCTTTCCGTCTCACCGGATGAGTATAGGCTGAAATTTTCTTTTAATTACCACTCACATTCTCTTTGCTTTGCACTGTTGTCATCTTGCTGTTACAAGATACCCTGGCAGTGAGAACCGGATGTGTGGTGTCGGGGCATATTTTGTGCAGGTGACAATTTTATATCGCTGGCAATAATGCTGCGTGCGCAAGTTTTAGCAAACGTGTAATTTCGCTACCATATTACTCCCCGATACCGCTTGATCTTTGTGTTACCCACACCGCATGATCGGTGGTTTGATTGACACATCGGCGTCTGTGCCACGGTGCTGGATTTGCCGTCTTGTACGCTCTGTTACAGCGCAAGAAAAAAGGTTGAAGAAAAAACAAAAATAACGCCAGATGTGCAAAAAGAGACAGTGTTATTATTATTTCTTTCCGCAAAGAGAAAATAAACTCCAGCCGGCGTTACCGGTTGCTTTCCCACTTGGTGGCAGCTTTCCGTACCGTCATCATCTCCTGTCGATAGAAAGCGCGTATGTTCCGAGCCATAGAGATGAAACAGTCAATAGACAGCACAATTTGTTACCGCATTCCACCACCATTAAAATCGCAAAGTATTCGATCGAGAGGCGTACAGATTTGTATTTATTCAGTTACGTGAAAAAAATGTATTTTTTGATTTTGTTGTGTTGTGTGAGCTAATAATATTAAATATAATACCTTTGTGCAAGGAAACGACCCTACCGTTCATCTACTGTTCGACATTCTGAGCCTTTTTGTGTGTAATCCGGAAATGATTTATCGTGCTCAAAATATTTCGTCATTTATTTATTTGTGTATTTTAGCAAAAAAAAACTAGAAAGATAATCGTCAAAAGGGTTACCGTAAGCAGGTTTTGATACGGCATTTATAAATTATGTATGGAACGGACAGTTTTATTTCTTCGTAAAACGTCGGCAGATGAATTGATTGATCTGATGGGGGAAAAATTTAATCATCAGCACCCCAACGTTCGAAGCATCGTATGATGGATTGAATTTCCCAGGCTCCGAGCTCCAGGTCTGTCTGGGTCTAGTTTTTCTCCCTTTCATTCGCCTTTCGATCTTTGAAGCCATCGAAATTCTGAGGAATTTAGTAATTTCTTGCTGTTGACGTCTGGAACGGTACGGATTTCTGATGGATTATGGGCCTTTGGAGTATACTCTGGATTTCCTATTTCAAACCAACAAACAAAAATCCCCGATTGCCGTCTGTTTACATGGACCAAATCCAAAAATCCGACTCCGTACCGCTTGGAATTCTTACCGCAGGTGGTGGAAAAAGCGAACGACTCAAGATTAAACTCAATCTCAATGAGGAGCAGCGAATGCAGCCGAATCGCATCAAACCGCTTTACTTCCTTCACCCAAGCACGCACGGCGAAGAGGCGAAGAAATGTCTTTCTGCGGCATTAATGGACAAACATCAACATGTCAGCCGGGCAGAGTGAATATTCTGCGCCCACCGTTTGACTCTTGGCGTCACAAGCGCGCTTCCTTTGGGCCGTCAACAACAGACAAGATTCCATGTGCGCGCGTGCGTTTTGTGTGTATAGTGGTCGATTTGCGTCACCAGCGGTTCGATTTTATAAATAAACTATTTTTTACCCCATTCCAACTTTGTTTCCATTTGCTTTGACTTACGGGGGTCCGGTTTCCCCGGCGTAACCGCGAAGTTTTTATTCGTAACGACAGTGTCATGGATTTGGCTCCTCCGATAGTACCTCCAAGGACTAAACTTTGTACTTGGATGCGTTTGCCTTGTACTGCCGGTGTGGGAATTGGTTTATGGGTAGAATCCCTTTTTGCACATGCTCACGCACATTCATGCCGTGGTTAGTGGCTCAAAACGTGTGAGCGCTGAAAGTGATAATAATCAATAGAATGTATGTAAAGGCGATATGGAGTCAATTGTGAACGAATTTTTCTAATAAAATTTGTGTTGAGAAATCACTTTTCCTTCGTCTGGTGACGACAATTTTACAGGTGTTTTTTTTCTACTGAGCACGTATTAATCGGATAAATTTGTAGCTCAGAGTAAATAATGTATGTTAGGTCCCACCATATTCAGCTTCATGAAGAATGTTCTTTTTTTTACGAACAAATGTAATACTTTTGCTCTTCTCTCTTTTTGTCTGTTTATTATGGTTTAATCTAATAGATCAACCACTAATAAGCTGGTTTCGTACATGTTTTACTCGGTCGGAACGTTTATTTATGCGCTTTACTCTGCATTCCACCCCAAACCCAGGGGCGAGAGACATGGGTCATGTCCTATAAAAGTAGGCCTTTGAAAAAGAACAACAGGTTCGTCATGGCAAATATCAACAGCGACAAGAAAGGATTGCATGATAGCATAGTTTAAAACAGTGTTTCAAGTCCAATTGGTTTTAATGACATTTCTTATCTGGTACGGGGTGGAACGAATAAATGAAATGATAGTCAGTGTCAGTGTGGTGATGGTGTTTTTTTTCACGTGCAGTTAACTTGCTCCAGAATCAGCAGTAAGAACGGAACTCGGGGGAAATAAAAAATAAGAGGAAAAGGAACAAAATTTAACCCACTGTATAGCAAGGCCTCTGGACCAGCCTATCATGATCCCGAATGTGTTATAAATTCTAATGAGGTGATGTAATTTCGTTCTGTTTGTGTGTTTTTCTTCCCTCACAGCAGAGGGCGTTTGTGGTTGCGGTGAGTGTGCAACCAGCGGCGGCGGCGGCGGAGGAGCAGTACCGAGCGGCGGTGGCAGTGGGGGAGGCGGCGGCGGCGGCGGTACGGTTGCAACTTCCGGGGCTATGGGTGCCCCGTCCAACGGCTCCAAGACGGCACATTCAAAGGTTGCAACCGGAGGAGGTCATGCCAACACGCAGACCTCCAGCAAGCGTTCCAGCAGCGGAGCCGACGGTGACTACCAGCTGGTGCAGCATGAGGTGCTCTACTCCTTGTCCGCCCAATATGAGGTAAGTGATGGGGATTCACATATTCTAGTGCACGCTTTGGGTGGGGAGTGTTTTGTTTTTGTTTTGGTTTTCGAACATACCTAATTAATTTTTGAGAACAACTTTTTCTGGGGGTGTATAACAGTTATTTTAATTAGGCTACAAAGTTATTCTTGTAATAAGAAATTACACGTCCGGATACTGGCCGATAATTCGTTGTTGTACAAGTACCATTACACTGGGTACTTTAGCCCACCGAAACTGTGCTGTAAAGCGGCGTAAATAGAAAGACGTATAACAGTGTTATAACAGTTAGGCGATGTAATTAATATTGTTTTTTTTCTTTTCTGCTGAGCGAATTTTGGAGCATAGCAATAACCTTCTAAGAACTGTGAAAGTATTGTTACACGAGCTGGTAATTAGCTGTGTCGTACAAGCATCGTTTCCTCTACGTTTAAGTACATTTACCATAACTGTACTACTACGGGAGTGCATCGTTCAGTTGACGGGCGTGTATATGTGTGTGTGTGTGTGTATAATTATTTTTTCGCGTTCTGACAAGAACCTGTCAACGTTTGCCTAAACTTTTCTTTCACTTGTTTTGCTTTTGGTGGTGCGTCGTAACGTTTTGTAGGTTAATGTATGTTTGTGCAAAATGTTACTCCTCCCAAGAGCCCAGCTCTAGCTCCCCAAAATGAACAAAGCAGCAGCAAACTCGAACCGAGCATGTTTTATATTTTTGTTTACTGTGACTTTCTCTTGGGGCTGTTGTTGGGTTGCTTCACCGACACGTACGTACCGCGGGTTTCTTTGCTAGAGAGAAAATAATTTGGAAGGTTTGATCTTACAAGAATTGTTGCCACAAAAGGAAATGTCCAGCAACAAAAAAACCCCACCGAACGTGAATGTGAGGCTAGTATTTGCGATAATTATTTTCGCAAAGCGTTTGCTAGCTGACGAAAAGAAGAAACGTCTAGTTTGGGGCTCGTAAATCAGTGCGGCACGAAGCGACGGTTTTGCCCATTAAACGTACGTCCCCGTACCCAGTGCGCGTGTTTTTTTGGCGGCCGTTGGCTGCTTGACTTGCTGGCTTAGAAATCGACCGTTCCGCGACGGAGTGGGAAAGATGTTGTCCTCGTTCGCCTGGAGGACACTTGGCGTTTATGAACGCCTTTTACGGAAGGCTTTCGGTGGCGGGTGAGCACGTGTGCGCGCGTGTAGGACGAATTAACGCGCCGGGCGCGTTTGACTGACGGTCAGCGCGCTAAAATACAAATAGCACGCGGCGGTTAGCCTCTAGGGCGGTGTGTCCTCCGCCCCATGAGCACATCATGGCGTGTGCCGCTTTCGTCGTCGTCGTGCTGCTCTTATTTTATTGCCCACAAGACGTTTGGGCACCGCACGGAAAGCAGCAATGAAGCAGCTTTTTTTTCGGCTCTTATTTGGGTAGAATTCGTTTTTCGGCTTCAAACAGGGCTTTTATCTTTTCCTCAGTCGGTTGGTAGAAAGAAAACGCATGGTTTTAGAATTCGCCAAACACCCCATGCATGCATTTTCATGACAGAGCAGTCGTCAAGGCAAATAGCCACATTGGGACATTAAGACTCTGGGCCTGAAACCATTCTGTGGCTAGGGTTATTAAAGACTTGCTCGCTGACTGGTTGAAAGGTCGATTTTTTGGTATGGCTTTCTAAAATTAGACAACGGACGGTTGAGCGGCCGGCGTTCGGTATGCACTTTGCGTCTACCACACGTGGGTTGGGTGGGTCATTTCCCTCATTCCATAGGCGCAAACAGGCGTTGTGGAAGTCATTGCTATCGACGAATGAAATTGCTTGCTGCTGCATGGTTTTTTTTTATTTATGCATCACAGTAAAGAACTGGTGAGATGTTACTAAACCACTGCTACAGATGGCTCAGAGGCAGGGTGCCGTTTGTTTTAAAGCGTACATATACCCGAAGCAAGTCGTGCCTGGCGATTGTTTAATTAATCTGGAGATGGGTTTGCGCTGCAGCAGGCGATTGGAATATGCAGACAGGTCCCGCCGGCAGCTGGATTGCACTAACCGCCGTTCGTCCGGTTCTAGCGGTCGCTTCGATAAGGGCTGAAGCAGCCCCCGCTATCCAGAGAGGGAATCACCCTCTAGAAAAAGATAACGGCAACCACCATAGCTGCAGTGAAACCAGAAGGCCCACAAAAAATAGAAGAAGAAAAGCACAAGGCACTCATATACGCCAGCAAGTAAACCTGCTTCGTATACAACAAACAGACACAATAACTGTCTTTTGTCGACGTCTTCTGCTTGTGTGCACGGTAAATGGGCTTTCCTTCCGTGTTTCACCCCACCCTCTGCGTTGTGCGCTCGCCATCGAAAAACCCTCGCCCAGCGGAAGCACTTGAGAAAAGGGGAAAATTGGCCGATGGATATGCAGCAGCAAAATAAAAGGCACAAACAAAAACATTGCAATATCAATAGTATGTACCAAACAAACATAATAATAATAGTACAAAAAAAAAACCGCTGGCTGACGCATATTGCAACGTTCATTGCCCTTGCCATTGCCCGGTCTAGAGTAGCGTTGCGCTGCTGCTGCTCGGTCGGGTATCTAGCTCTTATTGCTGCGAGTGTAACACCAAAAGGGCCCCAACTCTTGACGGTGCCCGGTCGCAGAATATTGCGTCCAACACGCAGGGAATGGTTCCGGATGCAGTCGTTGCTAGCGTTTGTCATCATTTCATCGTGGTTAGAGTCGAAGGGCAAAGCGGCGATGTTCTCGGATGCTTCACACCATCACTACGGCGTAATATTCTACACAGCCCTTTGTGTGTGTGTGTGTGTGTGTGTGTATGTGCATGAGTTTGAATATAAGGTCGAAAGTTCTCAGTCGCAGTGTTTGCTTTTTATGATGCCAAATGTATTGGAAGGCGGGGATGTCTTTTATGTTGCATCGTCCGGCCTTGGGTGGTGGTATACTCTCCGGTGTGCTTTGGTGTGTGAAATGTTAGAGGCCACGTTTTGCTTCTTTCGCACGGGAATAGTAACGTTCGCCCAGATTTCGGACTACGTTCAAAGATTGTTACATTCTTTTCCCACCCTCATGAACGAATCTGAGCTAAGCTTCTGAGACACGGTACCGGTATGTGCATTCATAAAAAATCTAAAACATTACGAGAACGTTGGAACACTCCCTCCGAAACGGTCGGAGTTTAACAAACCAGAAAAAATGTTTTATTCCGAGTTCCTCTTCCATTACTTCCCGTTTTTTTTGACGATCGCAGACACGACGCAAAGCTGCCCTAAGCTTTTGCAAATAGAGATCGAAATGATTTGTCGCAGTGTCGGCAAATTTGCCAGCCGGCTGGGTAGTAATGGCTTGACTCGAAGGTACCCCCTAAACGGTGGAAACCCTTTTTCGAGGGAGACTTCTAATCGAAAATGTCCTCCAGACAGTAAAGAGCACCTTGAGCGTTGGCAATATAGATTGCGCAGCAGGTCCGACAATAGAACGGGTCTGACGAGCTTTGATGGGCTTCCTCAGGCCAGGCCAGACCAAGAGTTAAGTGTTGCACGAGGCACGGGAAAGAAATCGAACCTGCCAGACATAAAATGACGTGCAGCAAACGCAACGGACCTACGGCTAGGAGTGAAAGGACCGTACCAACAACAGTCCGCATAATCTGTGTGTTTTAGCGTCGTCTCGATGGCGATAAAGTCTTTTCGTCCTACGGCGTATCCTGGGGTTGATGGTGTGCTTGCCTTTAGGGAAATGGTTGACGCGAAACTGGATACGGTGTTTTTGTTCTTTGGCTCTTTTTTTTCTTCCCCACGGTCTGGCACGACACAGTGGTGGCGATTGTAGCTTGAGTCAAGAATGTCCGTTCCAAGTTGTCATTTCCATTCCGTTGGACACTGTGGAAGCAACCGACGGATGCATAGCGATACCTTTTTTTTGCGCAAGAAATACCCGGTTGATGGCTATCGGATAAAACGGGAGGTTTCGCTATCAGTCGATACCACCCTTCAATATGGCCGTTCAGCTGGTCATCGCACACCGAAGTCAGCAGCAGCAGCAGCAGCAGCAATTGATGCAAAATTACCATCAAACGACCCCGGATGGACGGTGCGATATTCAAGATATACTTCTGCGGTCATCGTCCCGTGTGTGTCCGAGTGTGTCGTGTTGTGTCGTCTTAATAAGTCGCCTTTAGGAAAGCTTGGGTAAATGGAAACCTTGGAAATTAACGACATGTCTTGGGACACATATCCCAAGGATCCACAGTTCCTCCGTCCGGTTTGTTTGATATCTCTCTCTCATTCACTCCCAGTAATGGTCCAAAATTCTGCGTCACTTCTTCATCAAGCACTTATCATTTCGAGTAGCGTGCCAAGATATCCAATCTGCCTGTGTAGGCGATTTTCTTCTAGCTTTGACTTCTTGGGACGAAATTGATAGAACACGACGATGCCTGATTGGTCGGAGATAGAGCGCTTATGAAATCCTTCCACCATGGAAGTGGGAATAAAAAGAGAGAATAATAAAGTCAGGCATTTTATGTACGCTTATTGTGCAAAGTGAATGCCGGGTTCCTCACTAAAGGAACACAAGATCTCCATTTGCAATTCCACAAAGTTTTTGGTGCACTTTTTAAAGAGTTTTAAAATGATGAACCATGTAATCGAATTTTGGTATGATGAAACGACAACATATATGCTCATCAATTTGCTGTGCAGGTGCAGCATATGGTGCACGTAATGAACAGTAAAGCGACCTCCAGCTATCTTAAAGTCGCGAACCGTACGTGACGTTGTACGGTCGTAAATATAAAACTGCGCACGTCTGTTAAATAAACGTTGTGTGTGGGTACCGTACGCAGGGATCCCCCTGGACCGCTGGACCCCTGGGCCGGCTTTTCAAACCTGAACGCTTTTGGATGGTGGAATTTGTGATCGGCAGCGATTTCTCTTGTTTGGAAAATCGTGCATCGTCGAAATATGCAAAGTGGTTCATCTGCTTCCGCACGCAATTCTTCTTCTTCGGTCCTCTGCACGTCGTTCTTCCTCCGTGCATGGTGCGTGTTGCTTGATGATGCGGGCACGGGCTTTTTTTTCGCTAAGTATTCCTCCGCCCATTGTCTTATGCGCGTTGCTGCTACAGGAGCTCATTAAAACCATCCATCGTTTCGTCGTCCCTCGGTCGGACGGACTGTGGAAGACTCCTCGCCCGCGAACGGTTGTGACGAAACGCAAACAAATAGTTGTGCACAACCAGCAAGCATCAGCCCGCCAGGAACGAGCAACCAGCCGAACGTCGGTGGCTATCGGAGTCGCGGTCGGTTGGATGATGTGCCATGAATATCGCCCAGCTGGCAGACAAGTGTGCGGTACGGCCACTCATTATCTGTGTACGGTGGCGGCGGACCAGGGCGACCTCTCGCGCGCTTTACGGAGACGAGTGAGTAGTTGCTGTACGGCCATGCGCATATGCTTGCCGATATTTGAAACTTTCTCCTATAATCTACGTAAGCCGCCGCCATCCACATCATATGGAGGCCGTATGGAGGCCGTATGGAGGGACTTGGACCGCGTGATGTTGTTATTATGTGCATCGCTGCTCCGGGACGACGGCTAGCAAATTGACAGCCTCAACTTTGACGCATTGACACACACTGGTAGACAATGGCGTGGAGACGGTGGTGGTGTTGCGGTGTGTGGGAGGGGAGGGGGGCACTCTCTTCTGCGTGATGTGTCCTCGGTCTACCAGTGCCGAGACCCGTGTCCACAATAATGTCCCGGGTCTGGAGGACAGATAGGTTCACGCCTAGCGAGAAGCGCCAGAAGGGAAGAGGTCAGCTGCTGCGATCGTTACGAACGCTGTGGTCCATGTACCCTATACAATGCAAAATATCGCCGAAACACTCTCCCCGCGAAACGCTATCTTATCGTTGGCGTTTGCCTAACCGTACCGTTGTTGCACGCGGTCGCAATCCACCCACTAAATCGTCTTATTGTTGTGCCCGTAAAATCGCATGTTGCTGGCGTTTGCTTCTCATAGCTACCTTTCGGACGACGGCGAAGGCTGTCTGCTAGTGAAACGAGAAGAAAAAAAAAAACGGTAACGGCAATGGTGTGGCGTGTGATAGATGGAGTGTGAACCTTCGCATTTCGATTAGGGTGCAGGGTCTCGGTTCTTGGGCGGTGGTTGATAAATTTGGCAATAATTTTGTTGCAAGCTGTGTGCGGTTGCTACGCCAACGGCAACCGTGTTGGTCTGTGTCAATGTACGACGGCGAAGTAATAGGAAACAAACCTGGCGCTACAAAATTGTTGGGCAAAAATCAACTGCCTGAGAGAGTAATTTTTGATGAAGTCCTCACAGTAGCTGTTGCGCTGATTTGATGTATTAACTGAATTAGTCTCGATTGATCTCAAATTGCATTTGAATTAAGATTTGTAATGTCAACGTAATTGTTTATATTTTATAAAGTATGCAGAGTTACAAAGAAGGTTTCTCTCGTATTGAATGTAGCTCGTAATACAAACCTTCTAGAAGGTCGTATAACGCACAATACATTTTGTTGTTTTATGTTAGTTTTTGTGGTAGTAAAATAAATATTTAAGTGTAGAATAGCCACTTATCAAGTTCGCCAATAACAGAATGTATTATTATTTATTTATCAATTACGAATTAGTTTAGCGAACTTCTCTCTTTACCTATGTAGCTTTCACTTAAATGAGTCTAATTTTTTGGCATGGACGGTGTGCAAAGTTGTCCTAATCATGCTATCTTATATTTTTTTTCGTCTGTCATTTCGAAAGATTTGATCCCTCCTGGTCGAGGCTGTGTCCATTGGGGGAGGTTATGGCGAGTTCAAAAGCCCCATTAATTGCAATAGTCCGCCGGATTGCGGGCGTACCAAGGGGTTGGTAAGTTGCGTCAACAAACGCCGAACACAAACAACAGCATGCTCCATTGTTGCGAACATGATGTGCGTGTGTGCGGGATTGGAGATTGGTCAAACCAATCAAAATGGTATCCACCTTCAACAGACCTACAGCCAGCCGGCACAGCCAGCCAGCCAACCAGCCAGCGAAACCAATGTGAGCGTCATCGATGTGGGACTTATCTCGATGTGTTTTTGGGGGCTCGGTATTGGTGGTGCTACCAATCGAACGGCTAATTTTCAATTGAGAAAAAGAGAGCCGTGCCTGCACACGTGTCTCGACCGGTCTCGACCGGAGTTCGGTGGAGGAAACTGTAATCGCTACCGAATAATTGTTTGTGCCTCTCGATCTAATGTTTCTGCTGGTACTGCCGTGTGATGCCATTGTGCTGCGGAATGGCGAAACGGCATGTCGAACAAATTTGTCTGGTGCAATTGTCTGGTTGGTGCTGCCCCAAAACTGAATTGCCCCGTGTGTCGACACAGTTTTTGGTGATGTTTTGTGGGTGTCGGGTCGTTTGGACAAGTTTGTACAGTATTGGGAAAACTGTTCGTCTATTTAAGGTCACAATAATTTCGTTCACGCGGTTTCACTAATGTTGCTAGAAACGAACTCTTTGCCAGTTGCATTAGAAGTTGCACCAAAGCGACGAAAGTTAGTAATATCGTAAGATAAAGATCTCGCCTGTTTGCTTTAAAGGTGAACTGAAACACATTGTGAAAAAGTATTCCAGCCTTTGCAGACAACGCCATTGAACACACACACTCCGTCTTTGGTTGGGGTTAAAAAAGATAGTGCTGTACGAGCATTATACGGCATGAGTTATGGGACAATTCGGTGCAAAATGGCACGCCTTCGGTTGTGTGCGCGCACTTTGCGAGGGTAACTCGATGTCCACGACGGTGCATGAAGCATTTTCGTAGAGCACACACCCGCAAGATGGTTATCTGATGTTTATGATTTTCCACTAAAAGAGACTTGCAAAACTGCTTGCTTGCGATATTAACTGTCAAAGTGTGTAGCCAATGTTGTTTCTCTCCCCCTACTAAATATGCTTACTAAATCGCTTTAATTTATTGTCCGAAGCGTGTGGCCGCGGGTGTTTCTTGTTCTTCTGTGTACTTCTGTGTGTGTAAAAAATTATAATTAAGAGCAAGGTGCAGGTAGTAGTCCAGGCTGTCCAATTTTGGGAAGGAAGCCGATCCCAAACGCAACAACAACGGCACATAATGACACCCGAACTTCACCCCACACAACAGTGATTGTTGGTAGCGGGGTGAGAATTGGGGAATGCCAAGAAAAATAAAGGAAAAGCAAATAGAAATGATTTAATCGGGTTTTACCTTCTGGTCTCCCTGGGCCGGAACCAGTCGAGTTCCCCAGTTGCCTGCCGATTTCCCATTATCGAACGGTGTTGTTCACTTACCGGACAGGTTTCGTAAAGCGACTGACGTTCTTAGACCTTTTCCTTTTTGCCACCATGTCGGGACCGGTATCTTGTTCTTGTTTCCTTGCAAAATATGAAATACAAAAAAAAAAAAGAAACACGCGGCCGATAAAATGAAGGAAACCCGCGTTCAAAACAACATCATCGGGCGAAAAGAATCACAAAAAAAAATCCACAGTCATTAAGCGTGACCTCAAAATACGAGATCTCCCTGCCACAAGGGGCGCTCTCGCGCTCGTGTTCGCTTTATTTTGCCCAAAATACAAGAACATTTACCTCCTTCTCTTATACGTGGTCGCCGTAGAGCACAAAAACGTGTTTTACCATTTCGGTATCTGTTTATATATATATAAATATGTTGCATGCACTGCCTTCGGTTTTGTTTTTGCATTCGCGTCCGCTGCTTTTATATTTTCGCTACAGTCGATTTGATTTTGTGTTTTCGATTATTCGCTACTTTCACAATTTCATCCGGCACTGCTGCTGGTACGTTCGGTACGTGCTGGTCGCCCTGCGGCTGACTCGAAAGGGTGCTGGAGCGAATTTTTATAGCCCTCTCCCGCATCGCGGAGCGTCACGCGGGCATTGGCGTTGAGCGAATTATTGAAAGAACAGAACCGGTTGCGCGCACCAGTTTAGGCAAAATCGCAAAAATTAATGGCCTTCACTGGAAATGGATAGGGCGAGAGGAAGAAAGGGGGAGGGGAGGGGGAGAGGCTGGTGTTTGAAGCAACATGGTTAAGAAAGATGCACACAGAAACAACAGAAATGACTGCTGGTAGCGGCCACTTGCGTTGTTTCATGACGGGGAACACCTAAAGGGTTTGCGTGTCAGTTTTTGGTCTGAACGTAACATATGACCATACTACATGCTTGCTTGTTTTCGTTTACGGTTATACCAGCGGCGAAGTTCTTGTCCTTCTTGTGCATTAATCTTAATTTAAAAAAATCGTTCATTTGATACATGGAAAAAGGAGACTTCAACTTGAGCTTCCATAACTGATATCTTTTGCTTGCTTCTTCTTTCCATCAACAGGTCCTAGAATTCCTCGGCCGCGGTACGTTCGGGCAGGTGGTAAAATGCTGGAAGAAGGGCACAAGCGACATCGTCGCGATCAAGATCCTGAAGAACCATCCGTCCTATGCGCGCCAGGGTCAGATCGAGGTGTCCATCCTCAGCCGGCTCAGCCAGGAAAATGCGGACGAGTTCAACTTCGTGCGAGCGTTCGAGTGCTTCCAGCACAAGAATCACACCTGCCTGGTGTTCGAGATGCTGGAGCAGAACCTGTACGACTTTCTGAAGCAGAACAAATTCTCGCCGTTACCGCTGAAGTACATCAGGCCCATCCTGCAACAGGTAAGTTAACGTATGAGACCGACCATTATCATGCAATGCTTCCACCTTCCTGAATACGGCGGATTCTTGGTTCTTTTGCTGTTCTTACATTGTAACTACTGTGCGTTGGTCGTAAAACGTGTGGTATGTGTAATGTTGTGGGCGAATGCTTCATCCGGACTTCCTTTATCGATAGACGTTGGCTGTGGTTTGCCCAGTCCAACATCTTGTTGGGTGGAGATACGACTCGACAACGAATATGTTGTGGTTTATTTTATCCACCCTCGACCCAAGCAATGGTCAAGAAGCTTATCGTGGTTTCGATGAAATTAATTTATTTAAATTTGCTTTATGAATTATGTGCTCTGAAATGTTTTAATTTCTCTACGGCACATCGTCTTTAGCTTGAAATTCAATTTCCTGCCTGATTTTAATTAATCGCCGTATCGAACGTCACTCATTCGGCTAAGAGGATCTTTTTTTCGTCTATGCTAACTGTGCTTATCCGGATCATAAAACTGCAACAAAAAAGCTTCCTGTAAAATTAGCAGCATCTCGTCTCCATTGTGTCACATAATGAGCTACCCTTTGTTTTGTCCGCACTGCTTCACAAGAAGAAGGAAAAAAAAGGGCGGAAAAGGATGTCGATAATAAATGGGGATGGAAATGAGGGATGCTTTGAGATGCAGATTAGAGAGTGGGAATATTTGGAGAAAAAAATGCTCAAATTTGAAAACCCTCTCGAAGAGGTGACCCTCACCATATCGGTGCGGTTTGCAAATTCGACCTCAATTTGTTGCGTGGCGAGTTTCTTGTGCAGCAAACAACGGCGGGATGTGTTGTTCTTGTTTCCCTTCCTTAATGTCGACATGCATTGTGGATGAAAGGAAGAAAGGAGACTTTGTACGTCTGTTTGGCTCGGTGCGTCGTGTGTCCATACAGTGGCGGACAGTGCAATATAGCCTTCGTTCTTTGTGCATTGTAGTAAGGAACAACACACGTTGTACAGTTGTAAGTCTGAATGCGTTTAAAATAGTGAACAGGGTTACTGTTTTGCCCGACACTGTACGTGTGCATTCGTTGGCATCTTCTTGGTTCGCTGGAAATAAAAACAAACGCTCAAATCAACTTAGTTGATTGTGTGTTGACTCGAGCGAACTGGAGAGAAGCAGGCGTGAACCTGTTTGGCGATTGTACTTTTTTTATTTTTGAGACCTATCTGGCCCCATCTGAGCTGGGTGTCTTTGTAGGGATTTTTCGAGCGGATAGTCCGTCGTTGGGATATTTTTTAGTTATTGTGAATTCCCTTTCGACCGGTTGTTTCGCGATTACGATCAAAGATTTATATTGCGTATTGAGGCATCGCTTCTGGTGCATACTTCAACAGGCACAGGGCACACATTTGTTTAATGCTTCTTTAACGCACATCGAATATTAAGTTCGCTGCCAGAGAGTGATTATCAATGACTTTAACTCGCTTTCCCGCATGGCGAAGGAATGTTTTAACTATAAATATTTTTTATTGTGGCACAGTGCTTGCAATAATATTAAACCGAAAGACTCTTGCATCGGAATGATGTGCAGTAATGCCAAACGTGACCCAATCGGCAGTTTCCCATTTTCTTTGCATGAAAGTGATCGTTTGTTGTCGATCGAGCAATGTCGATTACCATTGAGGAAGTGCCTTTTCCTCCTTTCCTCGAGTTTCCAGCGCCTCGAGTTTCCAGGGGATATCTTGATATCTTGATCATTCTTCGCGCAGACCCGCGAATCATCAGATCTAGGACATGTTTTTTCGCCCAATTTCCATTCAGCCGTCACCATCCACGGTTTCAACTCGCTTAGCCTCCAATTCTGCCGTGTGTCGTGTGATTGCTTGTACGAATCTACCGGCAAATCTAGCAATGGGAAAGAACAACAACCACCCAATTCTTCTCGAGTTCATCTTTCTCTCCCTCGAGGCGGAGAAATTTGCATACGATTCGATAGTTTTTTGTTTTTTCCATTTTATGGAGGAAGAAATAATCTGTTTGGTGTGTGCCCCTGCGTTCGTTCGTGGCCCCTATTCGTTGTCATTGGTGTGGTGTCGGTTTGGATGTGGGTTCACGTCGTGTTTTTTGTATGTGTTTGGGTTTTGTTAGCCCGAACTGTAGGCCGCTTTCAACTGTGGTCACGAGTTCGGCAAACCCTCACAAAGGGTGACCGCGAACCGCAAGATTTTAACTCATGGCAATAGCTTTTGATTGTGGTGTGACTGCCGTCGGAGCAGTGAGAAAACGCCGAGTGGTTTTGTGTAGCGTTGCGTTTCAGCTTTCATTTCGTGGATGCTGGTCGGTTTTGCCGATTGCTCTACCGGGGTCTGGAAGTGTCTGGATCGTCTGGCTGTGACCCAATAAAGGCAGTAAAAGCGCTGACGATGAGGGCACCCCGATTGTTGATTGCTAACGGGATTTCGGGAGCTACACTACCGGCTACACTGCGTTTATGTATGAGCATCGAAGATGCTGGAATCAGTCCATCGATGGAGGAATGATGAATACAAATCAATCGATGCAGAAGGGACAGGTTTTTACCGACAGCTGGCCCGCCGCGATACTTTACTGCATGGTAGCCAAGATTATGACAGGAGTCTGGAAGTTTACGCTACGCGCGGCCAGAAATTACCTGTGGGCTGATGTCGCCCTGGTGTAATTGACATATATTTGCCGTTAGTATTACCCCAGCTTTCGAGGTAATGCCGGGAACTCCAACTACACTGCTGTCTCTCGTGTGGTGCACGACGAGAAGCGCAGCTGCTTTGATGTCTGAGGTCGGTAAAATTGGTAAAGAGAGAGAGAGAAGATCTGTCTAGGAAGGAGTATTCACATCATTCACTCCACATGATAGATAAGCGTAATCATCATCAATTTACGTCCCACACAAGTTATCCGGCGGGAGCATCTTGCAATTATCATTACATTCTACTTTTAATTCTGACCGTGTATGTGGTCGCACATTGCTGCAAAACTGTGCGATGTGCAGCAAAGATAACCCAATCGTTGGGGAGTGTACTGAAGGGAGTCTATATCTGCTCCATACACCGCATCCGCATCTGTCCGTATTGCTCCAGGGGTTATCTTTTCGGATTGCTCTGGTTGTAAAGCTTCAGTTCTTCTTTTTGTAGTGCAAATCTCCCCGGTATTATTGCATATGACAGGTTGGGCAGTCACTTCACGGTGGCTACGTGTGTCGCGGGTTGTTGTGTCATCGTTAATGCGAGCCACCCCGTCAGCTTCCTTACATGGGATGCGACGAGATTCTCGAATGGCCATTCATCTTGCGCTGGGAAAAGGGGGCATCGTCATACACAACCCGATTCTTTCCCATATACGGACATTGCTTCTGTTTTTGGGCTGTTTCGGCCCCGGGGTATATGAAGGTGATACTATCGACACGGAATATAGAGGAGGGAACACACGTGCTGTGGTGACATAAGTTGCTGCTACCAATACTTTGTAGTCGAACGGCGTACCGGGTGAAATGGGGTCTTTTTTCATGTTACATTTCATTATGAATATTGGCGAGACACTTTTCCCGTCGCTTTGGTTGGTACACATTAAATAAAATGAATGCTGCGGTCCCTCTATCCAGTAGAGGATTACATTCCACGCTCAAACGTTGCATCTGGAAACAATGCAACACCAATAGAAAGCGGTTGCGAGAGAAGCAGCAAACCGTGTACGCTGTGCTGAACACTACTAAATCTGTTTGAAACTCCGCTTAATTGTGCGTTGGTTAGCTCGAGGAACATAGAGAGAAAAAAAATATCGAGGGTGAGGCTTACAACTGTACAACGTGGCATAGAGAGCGCACAGCATTAAGGTACGGTTCACGTTATTTTTATTTAAATCATATGCAACCAACCGCACACGATTAATTGAATTTATGGCGTAATTGCACGTGAAGTGCGTTACAGTTAGGTGGCTGCTGCAATCGAGCTGAGGATGTAACGAAACAGCGAGCTTTCGTTGGTTGGTACATGAAGGTTTTAGTGAGGTGGAATCTCTTTTCACTGTATCGCGGTGAAATGTATCCGATTTGGGGATGTTCTGCATGAGAACGTACGCAATCCCCTGCCAGATGTCAACGGCGATAAAGTAAATAATGCAGAACAGTCAGCATTCAAACCAGCGCCAAGCTGTGGATGAGGACATTGAGCCATACGGTGATTTGACTAACATTAGGAGCAGAGCATATTCGTTCAATGGCAATGATAACTTCGTCCCACGATAACGACTACGACGACAACGACGACGACGGTGTTAATGATGCTGGTACGATGTTGTTGATGGGTTTGGCCATCGGATAGGCCCGCGAACAGCAGCAGAAACTATTGATGGAGGCGCTGACGTGTTTCAAAATGAAAGAAAAGTGAGATCGTAGGCATATTGTACCGAATGGCGGGTAAAGGTACGAGCCGACGAGGGGACGGTTTCATTTGAATACCGTAAATTGCATAAATTAGTAGATGAAACTTTTGTTTTCTGTGTGCCGCGCTCTCATTACGCCACTGAATATGGCGCTAGGGGTGCGCATCGACGATGCGTATCGGTGCGCCCGATGCAAGAAGATAGCAGCAATGGGATGGGCAGTGTGCTATCGAGGAAGGGCCATAGTTATAGGAACATGAATACTTAATCTAATCCCGGCTGGTGGAACTTTTCGATCGTTTGCATTTGCAACGAGCGCGTGTTGGAAGTTTGACGGTTTGCCAATAATGCTTTTAAGGGCGAACCGTATCCGTGTGCTGTCTGTCCCCTCGCAACGCACGCTCTCGGATATTGTAGATCTTTGTCTTCGGTGGCTTCTCGCTGCATCACCATAAAGCCACTGCGTTACGAAGCCAACGCACTGTTCGCAAACTGCCGACTGCTGGTGCTGCTGCTAACTCATAATGTAGTCGGCAGTTACCCCGGGGAGAGCTAACAAGAACTTCGGGCTTACATTTGGCTCCCGACGCATGCAACACGAAATATGCAATCCTACGTCATCCGTCTGCATGTGGAAAGTTTTGCAACTTTTGGTGCAGATTGGAAGAGCTGAGAAGCAGACGGAGGAAGGCGACATGCGATTAGGAGGAATACTAGAGAGTCATCAGCCAACGCGGGATCAACCCCAGCGTTGGCTCCGACTAAGCTAGACACCAATCGCCAGACCCTTTGGCGTCTGCTGGTGTATGTGTGTATCCCAAGGTCCCGACAGTAGCATCGCACCGCTGGATGGGTGTGTTTTTTTCGTGGGTCATTGTTGTGCTGCATGCTGCGAACGGCAGCTACTCTTTATGTTTCGCTGCTGCTTCCACGTCGCCGGCGATACGAAAAATAGAGGGAATGGCTAATAAAAGATGGGTTGTAAAATTTTAAAACACTCATAAACCGCCAAAGTATGGTTCGTCTACTTTTGTTTTTGGCACCGTACTTAATCTCCATCGAAACGGGTAAATTGGCTTCTGAGATTCGGCGGTGTTCGAAAGATATCATATTTCTTCATAGAGTTGAATTCTCTGCTTATGAGTCACATGCGGTAGCGACCCGATGACGAAGTCCGTTTTATGTAGTATAATTGCGCAAAGTTTAATAAAAGTTATCATCTTTTCGTTGATGCCAAACAGGTTTTGACAGCCTTGCTGAAGCTGAAGCAGTTGGGCTTGATCCATGCTGACTTGAAGCCCGAGAACATCATGCTGGTGGATCCGAACCGACAACCGTACCGGTAAGTGGATGAAACTTTGCCGAACGTTTAGCTGGAAATTTAATACACTTATCGATTGATGCTTTCCGGTTCTTCCCCGTGAACACAGCGTGAAGGTGATCGATTTTGGGTCGGCGTCGCACGTCAGCAAAACGGTGTGCAATACGTACCTGCAGTCGCGCTACTATCGCGCACCGGAAATCATCCTCGGGTTGCCGTTTTGCGAGGCGATCGACATGTGGTCGCTCGGCTGTGTGGTGGCGGAACTGTTCCTGGGTTGGCCCTTGTATCCCGGATCATCTGAGTATGATCAAATCAGGTACGTGAGCATGAGAGAGAAGGGAGGGTTTTTCATTGGAACCCCCGAAGCAAGATGAACGGATGAAATGTATAATTTAATTTTGTTTCGTAGGTACATATCGCAGACACAGGGTCTACCGACTGAGCACATGCTGAACAGTGCCAGCAAGACGGCAAAGTTCTTCTACCGCGATGTCGACTCGACCTACCCCTTCTGGCGGTTGAAAACGCCCGAAGAGCACGAGGCGGAGACGAACAACAAGAGCAAGGAGGCACGCAAGTACATCTTCAACTGTTTGGACGATATCGGGCAGGTGAATGTGCCGACCGATATCGAAGGCGGACAGCTGTTGGCGGAGAAAACCGACCGGCGGGAGTTTATCGATCTGTTGAAGCGTATGCTTACGATCGACCAGGAACGCCGTATCACTCCCGGCGAGGCACTGAACCATTCGTTCGCGACGCTGGCGCATCTGGTCGATTATGCGCACTGCAACAATGTGAAGGCTTCGGTGCAGATGATGGAAGTTTGTCGCCGTACGGACTCGATGATTCACACGTAGGTGTTAATAATAAGGGATTCATGTACGAGCAAATAATGGATGGGATTTTGTTTTGCTCCACAATTTCAGCTACAACCTGAGTGTGCAACCAACGACGGCAACGCTGGTGACCAACTTTGTGCCGAACACGACCGAGAACATGACGATCACGTTCAATAACCAGGTGCAGCGAATTGTGCGCGAGCGTGCACCAACGTATGACAACCATCTGTACCAGATCTACGGCGGGCGGAATGTGGGCCGTCAGTACAGTAATGCACGTCCGGATGCGTTCCCGCATCAGCTGGTGTCGAGCATTCTGTGCCCACCGGGGTACCAGACGATGCCCAGCCCGACCAAGCACGTTGTCGTTGGTGGTACGTCGATGCAACCACCGTTACAGGTTCCGCCGCAGCAGTACGTGAACGTACCGGTACCGGTGTCGATGGTGGAACCATCGTCCGGCCAACGGATGCTGCTGACAAACGCAGTGCAGCCGAACGTGGCATGGCCACAGTCGGGCCGGCAGGTCGCAATCGTACCGTCCTGGTCGCAGCAACCGGGTCCGGCCCATTCGCTGATCGTTGATTCGGCACCGTTCCTGAAGCTCGAAGGAATCTACCCGAACCCGCACCTCAACATCCAGACGAGCCATCACGAGCCGAAGAAAGAGTCGCCGGTGCATCATCTGGTGTAAGTATCTGCTAGAAGCGAGGATCTACGGATCCACGTTTCGCCATCACAGATTTAGAGGGTTTTTGTGATATTGTTTAGTGTTCGTAAATATTCCAGCGTTTCCCGGCACGACAAGAAGGAAAACAACCAATTGTCGCCGGTTAAAAAGCGTGTCAAGGAGAACACTCCACCTCACCAGCGGTACAACCGGAGCCACATGTGTCCGCAGTATCATGACAACGGTACTAGCAGTGGTACGGGTGCTGGCACCAGCAGTGCGGTCGCCTCATCCTCTTCGTCGACGTCCTCGTTCTATCAGCAGCAGCAACAGCAGCAACCGTCACAGGTCGCCAGCACTAGTGGCAGCCAGCAGATGCAAGCACCTCCGGTTCAGCAGGCACAGGCGCAGGCCCAAGTACCAGCGCCGCAGCATCATCACCACCATCACCATTCGCAGCAGCAGCAACCGCAGCTAGCCAGTGGAAGTAGCGGCAGTGGTGGTCACCACAGTCACCACCATCAGCAGCAACACTATCAGCCTGTTGATTCGTCGGGTCCGATAAGTGGTGGAGGTGGTGGCGGTGGTGGTGCGGGCAATCTGCATCACTCATCTTCATCCACCTCGTCGTATGGCGGTAACGGAAGTGGTGGTTCATCGGTCGTGATGGGTGGTAGTGGAAACATTCACCACAGCGGCAGCGGCCATCATCATCATGGTAGTAGCGGACACATCCATCATGGTCATAGCCACGGACACCACGGTGGACATCATGGCGGCCACCATGGGCATGGTGGAAGCGGTAGCTACGGTGGTAGCAGCAAGCAGCAGACCATCACGATTCACGACACTCCGTCACCGACGGCTGTGATTACGATCTCAGACAGTGAGGACGAGTCGCCGGAGGTGAAACACAACACCAGCGCGTCCTCGAAGAGCACGCACACAAGCTCGAATCAGGCATGTACGCGCGGTGCACATCAGTCGTCATCGTCGTCATCGTCGTGTCGAGGAGGCGGTAACGGTTGCAGCGGTGGCATTAAAACGTCCTCTTCCTCGTCGAATGTGGCCCACAATTCGTCCACAACGAATCAGCTCAATAGTGGTTCTAGTGGTCACCAGCAACAACCTTATCAACCGTATCAACCTCAGCAGCAGCACATGAGCGTTATCAGCGGTGGCAGCAGCAGTAGTGGAAACGGTGTATCGTGCAGTGCTGGATCTAGCAGTGGTCGGCAGCGAAAATCTGCCGCCGTTTCATCGTCCGCCACAGCGTGCGTTACGGTCGGGGATAGCGATGGTGAAGGAGACCGCCGTAGTCCGAAGCATCAGCGTAAGTCAACCGCTGTTGTTCTCACCCTTTCGAGACACCGCTTTATTTTCTAACCGTTTACTTCTCTTCCTACAGCGATTAAATACGAACAGCATGTAGGACAATCGCAGAAGAAGCGTCTGCTGGCGATGGCTCAGAACGAATGCTTGCTGTTACCCTCGTCGGGTAGCAGCAGTGGTGGCCAACAGCCGCTACACGTGCCGAAGCAGGAACCGAGCGAATTCGTTGCGTACGAGTATCCTTCACAACAACAGCAGGTGGACAAACGATCCTCGTGGGCACCACCCACAATGGGATCATCGTCGTCCTCCTCGCATTACGGCAATGGCGGTGGACACAAGCGCGAATCGTCGTCCTATATTCCATCGTCCTCGGCATCATCGTCGTCCTCGATGGCAGCAGCAGCGGCTGCAGCTGCTGCAGCAGCCGCCGCTGCCATTCAGCAGCAGCAGCAGCAACATCCAGGCGGAAGTGGAGGTTGTAACGGTGGCGCGATTGGCCATGCTCCACCACCGCATGCCCACGCCAAAAGCACACCCACCGGGGCAACCTCGTGGGGTCCTCCAACGGCTGCCGTCTACCGTCAGCATCAGCCGAGCGCGAACACACCGCTAGGCAGCTCGCCGGGAGCAATCTTGCAACAACATCAGCACCAGGCACAGCAGCAACCGGACATTTACGCCCAGGGTGATATGTACCGCCGCTCGGCGGTATTCGTGTCCCAGGCAGCACCGTACCAGACGGCGTACAATCGTGTCGTGCCGCCGCCAGCACACAATGCCTCCAGCCGGCAGGTGCGCAACACACCGCTTAGCAATAGCTCGCCGTACGCGTCCAAGGACAGCACGACAAGCACTGAGCGATTCCCGTCTTTTCCGTTGCAGGTTCTGCCCACGCATCCGCTGCCAGCACATATACAGTTTCCGACCGCCCAGTACGGCCAGTTTGGGCCCCTGAGTCCGGCTCAGATTGCCAACAAGCATCACTACGCCTGGTTCGGCGAGTAAAATTCAGCCGGTGCCGCCGTGTATGCCCTCGCTCTTCGACAGCGGAATGCTTCTTGTTCGCATAAAGGCACAACCACGCATCCTGATACAACTGGCGAATTTTATCATCGTCTTGTCTGGTGGTTTGGTCTGGGCAACATAATCTCTCCACATCGTCTTTAGCAGAAGAATGTAGGATACGGAACAGCTATCTGGATGGATAACGCAGGAGTATTAGCGTTGTAGCGTATCAGGGCTTATATTTTGTTAGAAGTGTTCTATTTTTTTTTGTTGGTGTTTCTCTTGAGTTGTTCTTTTCATGCATAGCGTTCATATTGTCTTCACATCGTGATTTTTCTAAATCGGTGTTGATTAAATTGATCAAAAAGTATGTAATGTGTAGAAGGACTGCGCTGCACACCTGAGTTTGTGGCGAGAGCAATTTTTGTTTAGTGTTTTAGTAATGTTTTACATGCGAATTGTTTGAATACGTCCATACACATTTATGTATGATGCTTTAGTAGAGTTTACGCATTGGATTTGTATTTATATTGATCTTTTCACCCCTTCCTTCTTTTTTGTCATGTTGTCTTCTATTTTTCATAATAGTAGATTAAATGAATTGATCCTTTTCCAGCTGTGTTGGAATAATTTTCTCAGTCCAAATCTTGCTATTTACAAATCCTGCCATTGGTCTATCTATCTTTGAAACGAAAAAAGAAAAAAATGAATGATGTTGCAAATGTACTAGAGAATAGATTGATGTGTGTGTGTCTATCTGTCTGATAGTGAACGTTATCAAGTTGTACTACGTTTCTTGCTGAGTAGTATTATAACTGTCCATGCACCGCATATAGTCATTTTCTATGTATTTTGAGGAATGGAAATGAAGGTCAAAAACCGTTTTTAAAAATTTGGCAGCTGTGCAACAATGAACGGAATGGAAATTTGAATTCACTGTTAATGGTTGTACAGAAACCGTGGGGCAAAAAGGCGAATTAGAATTAGGTTAATGTTCACTAATGTTTCAGTGTTTCACATAGCAAGAACTGAAAGGGAATATGGGTTTATAATGCATTGCGATTTTTTGTTTCAAATATTGTTTTATATCTTACATACGGCTTTAGTTGAATCACGTAATTGTATAGTACTGTTTTAGTGAGGAAAAGTGTGGCATTGAAGTAAAACGACTGAATGAAAGGTACGAGCAAAGTAAGGTTAGGTGTATCTATATTGCTAGAAACCTCACATAAAGCGATTGCGTTTGGGCAGGATTGCATAATTATTATTCAGTAATATTTGTAAAAATGAAATTGGGCGTAAAGGTAAGGTGCAAAGTGCTTTAGTGCGTGCATATTGGAAAACAATGTGTTACTTTCTCATTTAATGTCTAACCTTTTTTTTTGTTGGGCCCTGTTTGCATTCGCCATAAGCATAGCTGGAATAAATGTAGCACTGAATGAAAAAAGCATACATGAAGCAGACATAGTAGTAGAGCCGCACGTTTTGAAACTGGTTGGTACCTGTTGAACAATTACTAAACAACTACAAATTAGCAGTGAATGTGAATTGTGTGCGACGCTTGCGGTGTGGAAATTAATTTCTCGCCCGTCTTTGTATAAATGTTCTTTAGCGGCTCAGGCAAGTAGAGATGGTGCAAAATAATAATTCGCATTTAAGTATTTGGAAACAAAAATGGAAATCAGATAGTAGGAAAGATTGGGTTTGAAAGTCGGTAATAGCTTAATCATAAAATTATGTTCTATGATTTTTGTTTAATTTTTAATATCGTGAATCATTCAGTTCAGTATAATAATGTTTGTAAAAGTGTTTTTCCCCGTAAAGTACGTTTGAGTTTGGCGACCAGCTTTATATGATATGAATTGTATTGAACAGTTTGGCGCAACAAAGGCAAAGAATCGCTCTTTACTATCTTTGCGTGCTTAGTTCAGTGCTATGGAGACTATCCCTATTGGTCCAACCGGGTTTTGGTTCGCATCGCATCTAAAACGAACGGAGACATACTGCTGCTAATTCACATTGCCAGGAAAGTTTGTTGACGTCTCTGGAAGGAAGCTTTACACAAAAACACGCGGCCGAGCGTAAAGAATTATTATCTGAAAATATTAAAATTAAATGAAGCTGCTTATAGCTGTAGCACATCTGGTTTTGCTAAGGTCCTCTGTTTAGTGCTGTATTAATTAATTAACAAACGATTTTGAAATGTGTGAATATATCGGATTATCCGCCAGATGTTTAATGGATAACAAATCAATACAGAAAATTGCCTTATGTACGGAACAAAGCAAAAACAATTAAGCCTATATTAAGTATAACTACAGCGGGATGGTTGGTGGAGAATCTATAGAGGGTTATTTATAAGTTAGCTTTGCGTTAACAGTAAAATCCAATTTGCAGAAAATTCATAAATGTTTACTCTACCGGTGTACGTTATTTGATGGGATAATACTATAAGTTGCCAGCAGGACATTCCGGTTGTCCGGTTGGCACAGTATGAAAATTATTTTATTTTAAACTTTCTCATCCAGCACTGGAATCGAGTGGGACAAGTTATCGTACTAACGTAAAGCATCAATGCAAATAAATAGAGGGTGTCCAGCAAGCTCGATCGCTGATTTGATAATGGATAAATACCATATGCTGCATTTGGTGGAAGCTGCTACCGACAAACGGTTGCGCTTCTTTCTTTCATTGTTCATTCATTGTAGAAGATGTTAGTGATATGAGGAATACAAGAATGTGTACTCTACTATACGATACAATGATTAATTTGACAGCGCGTTCGAATATCAATTGAAGATCTCTTCTTCGGTCGCTCACATTAATGTAAGATCTCTAGAGGTTTTTGCGTGACTTTGTCCCACTACATTCTCTAATTGGCCAGCACCGAACATGCAACCCTGCACATAAGATGGGGTCCAGCTTATTGCATGATAGAAATTAATGGTTCATGAAAAACTAAACAAACAAAAAAGCACTGTTGCAAGCAGAGTCAGACTGTAATAGTTTATGTTTTCGTAAGATGTAAGGGCTAAATAGATCTATCGTAGTGTAAAGAAACTAATACGCACTGTGGAAAGGTATCTTATCGAGGTTTTACATGTTTTATTTTGTTTTCGTTCCATTTTTAAATTACTCAACTAAGAAGCTCACAAACAAACTAATCAATTTATAGAGAGACTGGCTATTACATACTTCATTAGCTTATTGTGTTAAGGTTTTTATCGTTTACTTTTCGTTCTCATATACTACGTATTCGTGTAATTCAACGTGTTAGGTGTGGTTCTTGATATTGGAAGGCGTCCAAAACTCTACTTAGCTTGGGTTAACAATTAGTAGCAACAGCGATGACGAGACGTTTAGTTGTACACACATACACACACACAAACGTGTCGTGTTAGGCCCAGACTGACAAGTTTTGGTTTTTTTTTCAAAATACTTTCTCATGTAACGATTGCCTTTAGAAAGGTTTTCCTTTGTACAGTTTCCTTTTCGTTCGATGTCACTCTTCGCAGGGGTGGGGTCGTTTAATGTTTCTTATCTTTTTTTTAACAAACGATTATTAATGTTAGCTGTTTCGGCAGCAGTATTCGTAACTATTCATATAATAATCACGAGATTAAATCGGTAGTACGCGGTGTAGCAACCAGCAAAGTCGTGTATGGTCATGGGAAAAAAAAGTTTGATATTGCGTATGTAACTATTCTGAATACCGTTCGTTTTATTTCTTATTTTTGTGCTTACATTGTCTACACAAATACTACGTTTATAATAAAGCAGCAGCAGCAGCAGTATGAAAAGAAACAAATATCGATGATATACCTGATACGGGATTATAACAATAAAAACAAAACTAGGAAACACTGTAGAACAAAACACCAACCGCCAATATAAAGCTCCGTTACACGAGACGTAGGAGCGAAATAGTGTGCAACAAAATGGACAGAGTTAATGGTTGATTTTCGTATTCGTGTTTTGTACTTTTGCCCTACTAATGGGTCGTTATATATATATACACACACACATATATATAAATCAGTTTGTAAACTGGTCATACAATTTATGAAACATTGCTTTCTAAATATTGCACACTAGCCATACCGATAATCATTGTATCGTAAACACAGGAACACATTTAAATGCAAAAAGTCCTCCACTCCTAACATGGGGTAGTTTTGGGATGATAGGAAACCCATTGATCCATTTATTACAATCCCTGTACGATCGTATAATACACTGGTCTAACCGAGCTCAAGCGGTTACACTTTTTTCGTCGAGTTGCTCTTTCGATTGTTCGGATGCAAATATTTTACGATTGGTTAGTTTTTCGTTTCGTTTTTCTTTGGTATGTTTGGATACATTTTTTTTGTATGATCTAAGTAACATATTGCCTTATATGGAAATAATATGACACTACAAGAAATGGAAATAATTAATACGATTTGATATAGCTATCGGTTTTCTATGCCCTCGATAAAAGCAACAAAAAAAAAAAACGACAACAATATGTAAGCAAACCGCGCATACGTGTAACTGGTTGAACAAGATAATTTTAAACCATTTGTGAAGATGAAAGCCTAGAACCTACTACTACTATCACTTAGAGAGGAAACTTTTTCAATGGGAGATACATACAGATACTAAACAAACAAAAACAAACATAAGAGTATAATATGTAATGGTATAATGTATAACAACTACACGTTTATATATATATGCATATAAAAGTTTATGGTAACGAAACGCAAAAAGCAAAACAACAAAACACTCTGCACCATGCAGATGAATAAAGTCAAAAGAAAAAAGTGAAAAAATCATTACAAAACGTAAATGCACCCGTCGTTATATTTTTTAGTTTTTATGTTTATTCTGTTGGTTTTGATATCGTTTCGTTTTAGTTTTTTTTTTCTAAAGCAATCGAACGATATCGGAACGATCGATATCCGAAGTTAATCATTACACTGTTTATTATTTGTTGATACGATTTCTAATTTTTGTTTATTCATATCTCTTTTATTTTCAGCTCGCCTTATGTTCTTATGAAAGTTTAACTTATGATTCACAAATCATACTACGAATCTTAAATGTAGCCGAGAAATAGAACAGAATACAACCGGATCAGTTTATGACCATTAATGGTCGATTAATTTTGACGGCATTTTATATTAACATTCGTTGCATTCTACAGTACCATGACACGGTGAACGATATTAGTGCTATTGTATTGGACCTGTATCGATTGCCGTTTGCCGGATGTATTAGTGACTAGTGATGTGATCAAAATTTGATGTATGTATTGTGTATATAATCGAATACTTGTTAGCGCTAGTTTTTATTGTTGAAAACAAAACAAATGCAAAAACAACCAAAACTTTGCTACCTTTTTTGTGTAAGGGATCGTTTTTTGCAGTAAACTTGGAAAGCGAAACACCGAAAAGACTTGTACTAGAGGAAAACCACAAATCATTGCATTGGGTGCGTAAATTATCGTAATGTTCAAATTGTTTGTATTTTTAATGGGCAAAAAAAGCAGCATAAATCTTACGACGAATGATACAATGTTAAGAATGTGACCAGTAAGCGGGCAAATCCAAAGTAATACACAAACACGCACAATATTGTGTGAAGCGGCAGAACAGAATTACATATTATAGCATTTCTTGGTGGCTCTTTTGCATCTTCTTCGAATTCGTACTGAGTGTACTTACTACTACTGACTGTGTGATGAGGTAGAGAGTGAATAGGTGTGCAGCAGATAACATAGCACGTTTTAACATGATGTTAGTATGGCAAACAGAAACAAATAATCGAACAACTAGGTGATAGATGTGGTAAACAACACCGCTGTGGTAAACCGGTAGAGCGGCTTGAGCAAAGCATCATCGTAGGCTAACAATGCGAAAGATGTGACTCATGGAACAAGAATTTTAACCGTATTTTCTCTCACTCTCTATCTAAATGGTTCCCTCCGTTTTTTCTGCATCCGCCTGGTATGCACACCTTGCATGTTCGTTCCGAGATAAACGTTTAAACAGAAAGAAAAACAACTAAACACACGCACACACAGCACTAGTAACCGCATACACATGAGTAGCGCATGAGTCATAGTGGAGGATATGTAATAACATTTGTACTTTCTACTCGTCTATTTGTCGTTCCAAACCAGGATGGTGTTTTTTACTAACGCGCGCGTGTGTCTAAATGGGTCTAATGGGCTTGTAAAACAGATAGCAGTAGGCAGACATGTAGTTGTTCGTTTTAATCGCATCCTAATCGCAAGACGCCACGCATACTCCCACGATAATCTCCCACGCACGGAAGGCTTTGTACAGACGATAGGCTTACCACACGCTTGTGGCTTGTACTGAGTGTCTTACTAAACTAAAGTACCCACTTTAAGTTAACCATTTGTATTAACTGAAATGACGCATTTCAAACATTGTTCGTTATTATGGTATTTGGCCTACAATTTCTTACTAAACTAATACGTCGAGTTTACGTCGTTCATACAAGGACACTCAAAACAAATGTGTGGTGGAAGCCTATCGTCTGTATTGAGAGCAGTACATCACAAATCGTACATTTTTATACATCTCTCATCTCCTTTTCTGGCTTTCTCCATCACGGTTCTAGTTTCGATTCCTGTTCGAGCATCGTTCCACAGTCCCGCCAGTTCGGGCAACAAATTGATAATAATCTCTCTTAACCCATTGGCTAGACGACCGATGGGGCAAATACAAGATAAAGGAAAGGGAGAACAATGAACGCATCAAACCGAAATACATATTTGTGATAATAAAATTAACATAGAGTGCATATAGAAGATATATACATATACCATTATACATATTATCTATATACAATACATTTCATGTTTAAACGAAAAGCACACACGCACACACCCAAACAGCAGTGTAACGACTAGGGTGATAGAGGGAGGGCAGGATGGGGCGTGTGTTTGAGTATTCAAACGTTTTTGGGCTAGCAGTGTGGATAAAGCAAAATGTTTCCGTGACAAGCGGTTCAATCGCAACATTCTTCTGCATTGGATCCTGCCAAAGCCCGCTGTGGTGGCCTCTGGTCGTCGTGTGCGAATTTGTGTAGTGTGACAAATTGATAAGCTAAGATTTATGAGAAGCCCGATGAGCGGAACCACAGAAGAAACATTCAACAAAACCAAAAGCTTTTATATAACAAAGAAAATGGTAGCGTGCTTAGATGATCGTTTGTACTAAAACAAGGAAATATATGAAAAAAAAAGTAAAATAAACCAAAAATTATACAACATAACCTTAACGATTGTGGGTGGTGCATCCAACGGGCGGACACTCACTGCCAGTGTTTGTCCGGGAAAAGTGTAGCATTATAAGCAGGATGTTATGCAGGGTATGGTTTGTAAGGAAGGGAAATGTGCACAATTGTAACCGATTTAACGGCACCTAGCGATGGAACGTGACACACATCACACATACTGGGCGAATGAACACAACCAAACCTAAAAACTTCCCACACTCCACCCAAACGAGCGCTAAAGAGCAAAAGCACACTCCCGAATAGGTCCAAAAACGTGTTTTCAGTAGTATTTCTACATGCAACCGTTTCTTCACACTGGTGTTGCATCGTAACATAATCTGAATTGGCCAATTTACAAGTTTATTAGTGTCGCTTTGTATCAGGAACGAACGAACGAAATTTAAACATTCACAACCATTTCAGCATACATAGGCCAGGAACGTACATATTTGTAACCGTATTTGCTAACCAATCAGTCTGTCTGCTCCTTCTTCTACTCTTTTCACTGAGAGTTAACCCGCGCCGCTCAGGGCGTGAATTTCCAGTGAGTGAAGTTTTTTCCACATCCCATCGATTAGAGAACTGGAAGCCGGATAGTTTTGTACAGTAGGGAGAAGGTTAAGCCACAAGAATAAGGAAACAATTTGGAAGCAGACAAATTATTTGCACAAGATATGAGGGAAAATTAATTAAAGTTTTCTGCAGAACCAACCCAAACCAGGGACGTAAGCGTCATTCCGGTGCAGTTAGTAAGTTTTTACTATTGAAAGGACAGAATAGTATGTAAAGCCGAAACCGTTGTACCCCGTTTGATTCCCATTCTCTCTTTTCTCTCGCAAAACGAAACAAGGTGTAGACATTATGGCAGCGTTTTATACAAAGCTTCTTAATAGTTGCAAAACACAATAATCGAATAGCGCGTGCAACACAAAAAAGCAAACGGTACCATAATAGGTAAACCAATAATAAATAAGTACTTTCATGAACAATAACAACTAGTTTAACAACGCACTACGGAGAGAGCGAGAAAGAGAGAAAGGCAAACGGAAACCACAAACCGCAAATAGAACAAAACCGAAACAAAGCAACACAATTTAATGAAAAGAGCAGAAGAAGGAAACCACACACACGAAGAAAAAACAAACCCAAAACCGCTAAAATGAAACTTAAGAAAATAAGAAATACAAGTATAAAATGAAATAAAACGGGAAAGTCTGATTAATTTTAATGTACAAGCGAAGAACAAACAAATAGACGAAACGAAGGTAGGGAAACAGCAAACCAATAGCAAAACTAATCATATAACCTAGCAGGTGTGTATAAAACAGAACGCGTGAAAGCGAAACAATAGAGATGCAAACATAATAGCAGAAGAACAAGAGCAAACATGGAGAAGAAGAAGCAGGATTGGTTTAACGAAGCAAACTTATGTCTGTGTCTGATTGTAAATGTAATGTTTCAAGTAGAGTTACATGTGTACACGCGGCACATCAGGAAGACATAGTTTAAAAAATAGTTTTGCATTTTTATGGTTTTATGTTGTTGTTTTTGCTTTTCGTTATCACTATTTCTACCTTTTCTAACATTGCTTTAGAAATAGGTGTGAGAATGGTTGATTTTTGATAAAAGTTTTCATTCTTTTTGTATGTACGACAGTTTATTTAGATGTTGTAACACATTATACAGCTTTTGTGATATGTTTTTTGTTTGTTTTATATTAATAATATCGATACAACAGTACACAGCAGGTAAAACAAGTGTCCATTTCTTAAAGGTTCTTACACTCACACTTTCATACACCACATAACGATACTTACGAGACTTATGGAAAAACAATCTCTTTCTATGTGTAGCAAAACTGCTCCCAGTAGCGCATGCGAAACTAGCTTAAAACAAAACAAAAACATGGTAAAGTAAACCAACAACAAGAAATGGAAAATGGAGATTAGCGCGAGCGAGAAAACACAAAAAGGGCAACGATTTATAGCTATAGCTACAGAGCAAAGCACTAAACAAAACCTAGGATCTGTGTAAACTGTGTAAACATGTGTGTATGTGTGTGTATACTCTAAACTCCATTTACACTATCTTTGGTCGGTTCGGCTGGAACCAAGTATGTCCGTGGGCGAAGGGTTGTTGTTGTTTTGCTGGAATCGTCTTACAAGTGAATGTTAGAAAAAAAACAAGCCCCCAACAAACAAGAAACTGTCCACTAAAACTTTATTGAAAAGCTGTACTGTCTGTACTGTTACACTGTGTCGGTGTTTAGAAAACTCTCTGTCAAAGGAATGATTGAGTGAAGGGCATACGTTTGTTATCAGTAGCAAGAATAGAAGGAAGAAGCAATGGATCGATTCTGAGAGAAGTGAAAGTGCTAGAGAGGATGAGAGAGAGAGAAGAAGGGAGAAAGAGAGGAAGCTTGAATAATTTTTGATAAAAGAAGAAAAAATCGCACCGAATACCTGCCTAGATTAGCGTTTCTGCGAGCTGGATGAGTGAAGTGAGAGACAAATATTTCGCTACTAAATCAAAGGTACTACACAGCAGCATTTTGGGGATCATCCCTGTTTTTCGGCTGTCAAGGGCTAAGAGAAAACAAACAAAAGGGAGAAAGAAAAAAAAACCTAGAACAGAGTGAAGCGTTTAGGGAGCGAGCTGATGAGAAAGGAGAGAGTAGTGGGCAAGTAGCAGCATTTGGTGATGAAAGTACTATGCATAAACATACTAATAAATGGAACACAATGATATATTATATATATATATATATATATACATAGTAAAGCTGTAACTGTAATGTGAACAAACACACAAAAACAAAACGAACAAATAAGAAAAGTGTAGTTACATATATGACAAAGAAGTATATATGCGTAAATATATGATATATTTTTGAATGTAAAAAAAAAGATAAAACCTTATTAGCAGTACACACAAAACACACACATACATACAAAACAAGTAATTTTGGAACGCTGACAGAAAACAAAACTCCGAACAAAACAAATCGCCTGCGTTAGTAGAAGTTTTACAGCACATCAAGCAACATTTAAAAGCATCAAAATAAGATAGAAAGAAAGAAAAATGCATCAGACAAACAAACAAACCTAAGTTGGAAAAAAGGAAGTACTAATACAAAAAGCTCTAGTAAAAAAGCGCAACAACAGAACGAAACATAATGTCGAAATGTAACACTTAAACACATGTGAGAAATGAAAGAAAATGTAGCACTCACCAAACAAACAAACACAACACAAACTTAATTTGTTGAACGGCAAGAGTGTAATAAAAAAAAAACAAACAAATGAAACAAAAATGAAAATACTGCAATGCAAATTAATTCCGTCTATTAAGTGTCTTTTAATTGCTTTTTGTTCGTGTTTACTGCATATTAAATCCGTAAAGAAGCGAACGTAGCTTTCCAGCTCAAAGCTTCTATATAGCAAACAAGCCCAACGTACTGGATCCGAACTATTTTTTTTCCCATATTAATTTTCCAAGACAGCGACCCCTGCATGCGGTTGAGCTACAACAATGTTTTATGATATAGTTTAATTGGTTCGTAATTTGCACTCTATTATAGCGAGTTTTCGCTATAATTTACAATATTTCACATATGACATGAAAACTTACTACTCGATTGAAATATTTCAGATGACTATGACGAAACTATGGCTGCACCAGTTTATGTCGCTCTCACACACAAGGATGGGTCATGTGATTACTAACACCTCCACATTTGGATGTTCTCCTGTTACTTAAAACAGCAAAAACGAATCGAATCAGCTGCGCGTGGTGTTGCCGGCCAGGGTACGATTAGAAGTTACCTGCCGTTTTGGATGCTCTCCTGTTACCAACACCGACTAAATTGATCAATTGAGCTGCAACGGCATACGACGGCTGCCGTGTTGCTACCTCCTCATTTGGATGCTCTCCTGTTACATTAAAACAAACAGTGGATTTCAATTGTCGGTCGGGGAGGTAAAAAAATCGTTATTTTTGAAATTGCTCACGCGGAAACAGCGTTTGCTGGGAATCGGAAAATACTTATTTTCAAGCAAATTGTTAAAAATGAAATAGATTTCAAGATGTGTGCTGTTGGAATAAATATGTAATACTTACTTTACTATTGAAATGATTTTCGGTAAAATTTCGGATTCACTGTGTGAAACCGTGTGTGATATTAGGCTGCGTACGGCGCAGCTTCGATTGTACGTAGCCACATTGTCAATCTTTGTTAAACAACAGCCTAAAACTAAAGCAAACTAAAAGAAAAGACAAACTCGATTGAAATTTGATTTTATTTTTCCATTTTGGTTTATTTATTTTGTCTTGTTTTGTTGTCGGTTGTTTTTTGTTAATCTTTAAATTAAGTAATAAATATCTTATGTTTTTTTTTGCCTTCCCACGCTGTTTCTAGCGCTTCCACTGTTCGTTCTTATAGTATTTAGCTTACCGTTCATTGCAATTGCATATAGCATTCATCCCAATACACTTTCTGCTTTCATGCGCCTTTTCTTTTGTCATGTTATGTGTGAGTTTTTCTTTCATTATATATTTCTTTGTGTTCTTTTGGTTGCATTTCTGTGTTTTGCTCTCTCGCTTTCTCTCTTTCTTTCTCTCTCTCTCTCCCTGTCTGTCTGTCTTTCTCGCTTTTTTTCTTATGCTTTGTTCTATTTCAATTACGCTCCTTTACGTGAAAGTTTATTTTTAGTAATAAATTTCATTCGATCCCAACAACTCTATCGGTCGTAGCTTTCCTTCTCGATTATCTTGTCTCTATTCCATTGTTGAATGTGTGTTTGTTTGCTTTTTCTTTCCAACATTTCTTTTCATGATGATAATTATAATGTTTAGTTCGGTAGTAATGTTGAGGAGTTCTTCTTCATGCTCTTCCTTTTTATTAGCTCTGCCTTTCTCACTTTTTCCTTTTCGTCTGTCTGATTAGCCTGCCTTTTCGCTTTGCTTACTTGCTACGTTTCTTTCTTTTTTCTCAATTAATTATTTCTCTTTTTCTCTCATTCTCTCTTGCCTGTTTGTTTGCTGTAATGGTTTCGATAAGATTTGAACGTGCTTACTTTGGGTTTATTTACTAGCAACAATGTTTCGCCTGGCGAGCCGATCCGCGCTTAGTGTTTAGCGTTCTGCTTTGTATAATTGTAACGTTTTGTTCGATTCTCATTGTTTCTTTGATAAAAATTGCAACTAACTGTTTCGGTTTTGTGTATGTCTGTGTGTATTCTTTTTCTCTTCTTTCAGTTTAATGTGTATGTGTGTTTGTTTGTTTTGTTTTTATTAATTTACGTTCAAACTGCACTTTCCTTACTTCTATGCATACGGCACTGACAGACATTTTGTTGTAGTCTGTTTTCCTCACTGCGTGTTTTCTTTTCTTTTAACGTTTTCTTTTCGGAATCTGTTTGAAGCAGTGTTAGCATTATCTCTTATTCCCTAGATACTGTTTGAATAGTTGTTTTTTTTTGTTACTTTTTCGATACTTTTGTGCGACTGTCTTTGGCGATGTGTGTGTGTATGTTTTTGTTTTTGTTTGTTAGTATTTTATTAGTTTCGTAAGTGTGTGTGTGTGTGTGTGTGTGTGCTTAATTGCTTTCTTGCCTTCTTCACTTCTGTTCTGTTGCGATGTTTCTTATTCCACGCTTACAATCATGTCAAGGTGTGTGTTTGTGTATGTTGTTTTAATCTTTTTTGTTGGTTTTCTAGCGTAAATTACTTTGATCTGATGTTTTTTTTTGTTATGTTGGTAGGTTCAATTAATCAGAATTAATCAACAGGATATTTTTCTTAATACAACTCACATCCCGCCCGGTTTTTTGCATTGTGCGTTTTGCTTTCTCGCTTTGCTTTGTTTCTGTTATCTATGTACATTTAGAATTATCAACATTTCATAGCCGTGTGGCACATGCTGTCATTTCCTGTTAATAATTAGTGTGCCACTGTTACTATTTTGTTTCGCCTCTGTCCCGTTTTTGCATCCTTTTTTATTTAACTATTTGACGCTGTGTACTTCGTAAAAACTTATGAATTTTACATACGCTCTTAACATACTGGTTTTTTGTTTTTTTTTTGTTCAATATTGTTGCGATAATATTACTAATGTTAGCTGATTTCTTCCACCCCGTATCTCCACTTTCCTGCCACTACCACCTCACTCTAGCCCTCCTCATCTCGTCCTTCTTTGCACGATCCTTATCGACAGCGGGTTAAGCTGTGCGATATGTTACCGCCATCTTACTGACACTCGTATTGTTCGAACTCGTTTGGTTTTTTGGTTGTGTGTGTGTACGATTTTTAACGTGAGTTTTTGTGTGTGAGTGTGTGCGTGTTTTATTATTTGTTTTTGTTGTTGTTGTTCTGGTTGTTTTTTTTTGTTAATATTATACTCATTTTAACGTGCTTGTAATGCGCGAATTCTTTTCGTTTGCTTTTGTTTATCCAAAACTTACGTGTTTACTTGTTTGGGGACTGTTTAAAAGTATGTTTAGCAAATAATTAAGAATAAATTTGTGTAAAACTATGATGGTGAAGACAAGAAAAGATTCAAATGCAACGAGACAACTGTTTCTTTAAAACGCTTCTGGCAGTGATTTGAAAGCATTTTCCGTGCGTCACACGTTCGTAATGGTGTGAACATTGAATAGATTAATTCATTCCTTGTTTGAAGGCGTTCGTACACGTTGTAAGGCATTGATGAAATGTGTATCACTAAGAAAAACTAAACGTATGCTTGCAGAAGATTGAACAAAAACGATGAAAACATTCATAAAAAATAAACGAACATGATTGATTGTGAGACATATTAACAAACAGAAAAGCTTCAACTATCGAGTTGAATCATCGTTTTTTGTTTTGTTGAAACGTATCCTTTGAATTGCTATTGATTTGAAGAATCTTTTTCGCCTCACTTTGCTTTGCACGTTGTGATTTGTGTTTGCTAATAATTATTTTGTTGTTTGCTGGTTTATGTTCGTTTGGTTGATTTATATTTACTTCCTTCACTGTTCACTCGGCTTCACGAATACAGTGTGTTTTTGATTTACAAATCCGTCCTGTGTGTTTTTGTTTGCTCATGTCTTTTATGCACTTTCGTTATCGTTCTATTTCAAAAAGTTTAATATGTACTTTTTTTTGGTTGTTTATCTTTGAAACGTTTTGTTTTTTGTTTTCTTTTTATTTTTATGTGATTTTCTTCCATTTTTTGTTGTTGTTGCTTTCTTCTCTCCCTTACTTCGTGGCTCATATGGCGCGCTTATCGCATAAACGTTCCGCTTCTGTTTATGTAAGTTTTTCTTAAAAACCAGTTTTTTTGGCAGTGCATCAAAATTACTCTAACTGTTATTTCATTTCAATCCCGCCTTAGCTGAACCGTGTATCTGTATTTACTATAATTTTTGCGTGCGGGCTGTAGGCATATGTAGTACGAATATTTCCTATAAGTGTTTCCTAGCCGTCCTTTTTTCTCGGTTCTGCTTAGCGTCTTCGTATGCCTTTCCTAGAACTGAAAGGGGGTTTTTCACGCACACAGCGCACACGAGCCAAACGTTTGGAACGTTCGGACGTTTGAACGTCACCGGCGACGCCATATGCTGTCCGTCCTGCGCTCACACTACTACTTATGCGGTGATAGTAATACAGTGGATTATGTTCTACTACAACGCACTGTCGCACGACGACATGTTGCTACTACTTGTTTGCTTCATTATTTTTACAACTACAGACGATGGCGCTTATTGTTAAGGCTTAAACCTGTTAGTGAGTTATATATATATATATATATGTACTATATGTATTAAAGTTAAATTCTAGCAGTATATGTATTCACTATTTACTAAATATATATGTATATATATATTTATTTATGTATATATGTGTAGTTGTTTACTTTTTTGTTATTAAACCGTAGTGTTACGTTGATGTTTTCTGTTTGTTGTCCAATTGCTAAGACGTAAGTACAGAAAAATCATTATCTACATGTTTTGACGCTTAAAATATGTTCCTTTGTTTTGTTTTACGTTGTTTCTTTTTTTTTTTGGTTTGTTTGTTTGTTTATTTGGTTGCTTACCTATGTTCAAGTCCTTGGTCCTTGAACGTTTGCTAATGAGCGTAATGTGTTACGCGCTAGACTCACATTAGCGTTCGTTTATACAGGTGACAATGTGAAATGAGTTTAACGTCAGAATGCCAAGGAAAAACGTATCGAACAAATGGTGAAACAACCGAAACGTTTGCTGTCCCATAAACTCTGATGGTAAATTTAATATAAACTGACTGAATGGATGTTAGTTGTGTATATTTGTTTTAATGATTTTAACTAACGACGAAAAAGTTAGAAAGCACCATAAAAGGGGAGTAACACATTGTAACGATATCAACATCTAACAATTCCTTGCGCTTTAACAAGCTTTAAAGATGATTAAAACGAAATGTTTCGGCACCGATCCGATCGGGCACGTACCATAAACGATTTAATTTAGTTACATTATATCTAACCTTATCGTACCTAACGGCAGACGCACGGCTGCATTCCCGTGAAGATCGTGAAGAGTAAGTACCGTCGCTTAGTTGCTTCAATTAGTGGTTGAGATAATGCGTTGATGCGCTAGCCAGCTGCGAGTAGCATTGTGAGTAGCGGCCCGGATCTGATGTGCTGACGCTTTAAGGTAAAATGTACACGTGCTGTGCAAAAGATGTTCCGATGATCTGTTCGTGAAGTCGGACCGGGCAAGCAGCACCGATTCGTTCAATGCATGTTCATGCAAGTGTCTCGGTATTGCGAACCAAACATTGTACACGAACGATTCCAACCAACCAACGAGCAGCTCGAAAAGCTAAATTGTTACCCAGATTGCATACTTTCGGGCGCCGTCCGTAAGAAAACAAACGCCCAAAGCTATGCAATTTGCATGGCACATGCTATCTTACTGCCGTATGGTGTGGTGAGCGTTAGTAGTCGCCTATCGTCTGACGGGTTGCACATCTACTTACTAAAGGTTCGAATTCGAATTCGAATTGCTTAATTTCTGTTGCTTTGTTTACTGTGCGATCTTCCGTTCAATTCGTAACGATTTGCTTAAAAATTAGTTACAAATGTTATGCACCGGTCGGTTGCTTTCGCTTTCTAGTTGTTTTTAATGCTCTCTTTCTGTTTTTTGTTGTTGTTGTGCAGTGTGACAAAGCTACCTCGTGTGTTTGTGTAAATGGGGATGAATACCGATGTACACGCGCTGTTCCCGTATTAATGAAACTGTTGTATTGTTATTATCTAGCTTTTTTGTTGTTGTTGTTGTTGTTGTTGTTTCTTTTAACCGAACGCTACCGTTTCACGCTTAGCTCCTAAACGCTATTTTAGTATTAAACGTTACCAGCTGTTCACGCAATGGCACCGGCTCATAGATGTATCGTGTATCCTAACCTAACTTTTCTTATCGTTTTGTTTTGTTCCATTCACTCACTCTTTCACTCTCTCTGTCTCATACACACTCACTCATGCATACAGAATTCCACAACGTCCATACCATTAATTGTTACGATCTTATACGTGCTGAAATAGTGGCTTAGTTCTATTGCACCTTCACCAACCACATCTGCGGTTGTGCGCGTAGTGTAATGTAATTTACTCTAGCTTACTTAATTACTAAAGCTTATTCGGTAAAACTTAACTGCTAGCGCTTCGCTGCCATAACCCCGAACTAACACATCGCTCCGTCGTTCCATATTGCCCCGCAAACGATCGCTTGAACGATGATACGATGAATTAATGCACTGTCTCTTTCGATTGAACTTTATGCTGCCTCTTGACTTTCTCTCTCTCTNAAATTAGTTACAAATGTTATGCACCGGTCGGTTGCTTTCGCTTTCTAGTTGTTTTTAATGCTCTCTTTCTGTTTTTTTGTTGTTGTTGTTGTTGTGCAGTGTGACAAAGCTACCTTGTGTGTTTGTGTAAATGGGGATGAATACCGATGTACACGCGCTGTTCCCGTATTAATGAAACTGTTGTATTGTTATTATCTAGCTTTTTTGTTGTTGTTGTTGTTGTTTCTTTTAACCGAACGCTACCGCTTCACACTTAGCTCCTAAACGCTATTTTAGTATTAAACGTTACCAGCTGTTCACGCAATGGCATCGGCTCATAGATGTATCGTGTATCCTAACCTAACTTTTCTTATCGTTTTGTTTTGTTCCATTCACTCACTCTTTCACTCTCTCTGTCTCATACACACTCACTCATGCATACAGAATTCCACAACGTCCATACCATTAATTGTTACGATCTTATACGTGCTGAAATAGTGGCTTAGTTCTATTGCACCTTCACCAACCACATCTGCGGTTGTGCGCGTAGTGTAATGTAATTTACTCTAGCTTACTTAATTACTAAAGCTTATTCGGTAAAACTTAACTGCTAGCGCTTCGCTGCCATAACCCCGAACTAACACATCGCTCCGTCGTTCCATATTGCCCCGCAAACGATCGCTTGAACGATGATACGATGAATTAATGCACTGTCTCTTTCGATTGAACTTTATGCTGCCTCTTGACTTTCTCTCTCTCTTTCTCTCTCGTTCTCTCACTTTCCTACTTTCGCCGTCGGAATCGATTATTGCTCTGGTGTTCCTTCTGGCGGATGTAATCGGCACACTTCCTTGCCCGGGTGCGTACCACACGCACCAGCCCATTTATGCGCAGCGTGGTGCCTACATTCCGGCGCCAACCACCACGCCGCAGCACGACACCACCGGATCCACCCGCATTGCACTCGGCAAACTCGTTGTCCGCTTCGTTCGTCGCATTCGCGTAGTACTGTGCTTGGCAGCCGTAGTACTCGTAGCACTGCGGACAGCTCGGCTGCGGCTGAGGCGATGGTGTCTGCGGTTGTGCCTGGTGGAACTCACAGTTCTGCTGCTGCTGCTGCTCCTGCTCGCGTACGAGGTTCGAGAACGCCTGAAAGTAGAGCTGATTCTGCGCGGTCAGGTTGTAGTGGTAGGATTTGTTGTAGAACTGAGTGGCGGCCGCAGCTGCTGCCGTTGCCGCGCTGGCCTCGGCTGTCGTTTCACCGACACCGGTAATGCTGAATGGTGGTGCAGATGGATCGCCCGGCTGTGGTGTGTGTGGATCGCGCCGTGTATCACTGAAACCCAGCGACACTGTGGAGAGCGTACGACCGCCGAGCGTCGATCGATCGAGTGTACTGCTGGGATAGTTGTTGGATTGGTTGTTGAAGCCTCCCGAGGCCGATGGTGGACCGGAAGGTTGTCGACCGGAGCGCTGTAGGCTGGAGGTGGCAGAGCGCGAGATCGTACTGGCCGGTGCCGTGTGGAGTCGCGACCGTTGTGAGGAACCTCGCGACACAGCGGTGGAGGTGTTTAGCAGCTTATCGTGCTCGGACGTCTGATGCTGTTCCTGCTGCTGCTGGTTAATGTTGCGATAGAGCGTAGATCCATAGTTGCCTGCAAAGATCGACGAAGTCGACGAGGACGATGGTGACGATGGTGGCAGGTTCTGGCTGAGATTGACCGAGTTGCGGTTCAGGTTGGTCTGCTTCTCGAACCGCTTCAGATCGGGCGAGATGATGCTGTACACGGTGGTGGTCGTCGCAGACAGCGGCAAGGTCGCTCCACAGGCACTGGTCATCGAGGCGCTCGTCGTGGTCGTACCGGCCAGCGTGGAGGTGAAGATGTTGCGCTGCTTCAACTCCAGCTGCTTCGTACCCACGCCGGCGATCGTCGTCGAAGGCATGATCGTGTTGTTCAATCGCTCCTCACTCTTGCACAGACTGCCACAGGACGAGGTACGCTTCGTTCCCGTGCCCGTGTTGTCCGTGTCGCTGCTCTTGATCAGATAATCGCAGTTATCTACCCGGCAGACATCGTAGCTACTGTGGTCTAAAAAATGGTTCGTACAGCAGTTCTCCACGATCTCGCTCTCGTGATGGAAGATGATCGCGTTCCCTTCGTCACCGTTCTCGGCGCGCCAGATCGAGACCGTCTTAAAGTCGGAGGCCGATGCCGACGGCGAGGATTTCTTGAGCAGTTCCTCGATCTTGCAGCTGGACGAAGACGTTTGAATGCCCGCACCGGCCGTGTGACTCGGTTCGCCCACCGGCAACGGTTCCGGCCGTCGACGTCGAATGCGGTTCGGGCTGTACTCATTGTCGCTCGCCGTCTCGCTGACATCAGCACCACCGGATTCGGTACCACTGCGGCCCCGTGTACTGCTTCCGGCATCCACCAGCGAGGACACGGAGCTGATGCGCGACTTGTTCGACTTGCTCTCGTCCAGATTCGCCAGGAAGCTCCACTTGATCTTCGAGGGCGATTGGAAGATCTCCGGGATGTTGATGTCCAGATCGTCGAACTCGTAGTTGGCGGTACCGATCTCCGACAGCTGTCCAATGTTCTCGATCGTGATCTTCGAGGGCGTCAGGACGAGCTGACTGCCGGCGCTCTTCGGTGTGCCATGGACCTGCTGCAGCTGACGTTGCGTCGTGGAGGTGGTCGTACTGGTGGTGGTCGTTGTCGAACCACCCGGTTGATCGCTAGACGTGGACCCAACGGTTGACAGCAGCGACTCATTAAGGCTCGCAATGTCCTGTTGACTGTCGTTGTCGTTGATGAGTCCCTCGCCAATCGGGCCACCCGCTCCGGACAGTGGGAGTGGCTGCAGGCGCTGTCTCTGTTCTTCCCGATCCAGCTGATGCTGAATAGCCGTCTGTGCCTGGATCTGGCGAATATTTTCCCCACTGATCGAGCAGTACGAGTTCTCACTCTCATCCGCAGTGTAGTAACTGCACTGGAACCGTGCCGGATTGATGTTAAAGTTCGAGATGGTTGCATTCGAGCCACCGCTGTCGGGCAGCGTCCGTCGACTCAGAGCGGTGGGCGATTGCTGACCATGCTGAACGCTCCCGTACGGACCGGCCGATCCTACCGGTGCTGGCTGTGAGTGATGTGAGTGATGAGAGCAACAGCTACCTCCACTGAGCGGTGTCGTTACTCGCCGTGATCGAGGTGTACTTCGAGCGCTACGATGCGAACTCGACACGGAAGGACGTCTCGAAAGGTTCCGTTGGAGGGAGGACATTTGCTGTGCTGTGTACTGCTGCTGTTGTTGCTGTAGCTGTTGGTGCTGTTGCTGCGGCGGAGGCTGATCGACCACGAAGTACTGTTGGATCTCATCGTCGTCATCCGTCGTGGTGAGATTGCCTCGGCTGCAGTGACAGTTCTCTGCGTACATCGTCGATGCGCTGTCACCGGCGTGCCGCTCGTCCTCGGTACAGATGGTCGCCGTCGTTCCGGCCACCTCTTCCTCCTCCTCCTCCTCCTCTTCCTCCTGTTGCTGTCTTCGTCGCACTATCTCTTCCTCCTCACCGCCTGTGTTCTCCTCGTGATGGTGATGCTGCTCGGACGACTGATGCTGCCGGTGGTGCGTGCACCGCGGCGACTGCTGCGACGCCGAATGGCGCCGATGGCTGTGGCCACGGTGCGCATGGTGCGCATGATGGTGGTGGTGGTGATGGTGATGATGGCCACCACTGGATGCAGCACCAGCAGCACCCCCGTAGCTGCTGCTGCCGGTCGTTTCGCTCCGGAGACTGATGCGACTGTGGCTGAGACCACCGTGACGCTCGGCTGCGGAACGTCGACCGGTGCCGGCCAGCGTGTGCAGGCTCACCGTGCTGCCGAGCGGGCAGCGATGGTCACAGCCCAGCACCGGCGAGCTCGGGTCGCCGCCACCGTCGCTCAGCGTCGCGTCCCCGGGCGGAACCGACGGGTCGAACGAGCTATTAGGAGTCAAGGCGGTGCTCTTCAGTCAAGGCCCTGTGTTCTGGCAGACAGGTACTTGCTGCTGATGACGGTGATGGGGCGCACAGGTGGCAGTTCGATTTTGAGTATTTCTTGCGCCTTCGGAACAACGCTCGGATGCGGCTGAGGTGCGAGAGAACAAACGGCAGGTCAGTCGAATGGGGCCACCCCAACAAGGCAGAGATCGCGAGCCAATGAAGCAAAATGGCCGCCAGCATGAGGAAAGACTTTTGATGGAATGACGGGAAAGGGAGGGAATTCAGTGGAAGGGAGGGGGGGGGGGGGGGTTTATCAAACGACATGATGACAATGGATAATGACGCATGTCTTGCAGCTAGCAAGAACGAACAACAAATACGCATTCGCACTATACGCAAAACTGCAGCTGAAGGTAGCGGCACAGCTTTAGTTCGTCTCGTTACACGGTAGAGCACCAGCTAACAAAGAGCTAATTAGTAACGCATGCCATAAGGAGTAGCAAAAACAGGAGAAAAGTTTAAAAGTACGAAGTCGAAGAGAATTTTGCTGGAAAAAGGGGACATGCAGTGTAAAACGACAATGTAACATCATCCTACTGATGAACGAACGAATGACATTAACGGTCGATGGAAAATGTATGAGCACAAAGTAAAGAAAAGGGGAAAGAGCTTACAGGAGTAGCTAATAAGTATACACAGTTCCCAACTGCTCTACGGTCATGCATGTTGCAAGCATTTGTTTTGTTTTTTTTTAATGGAAATTCCTGCTCGATGGATTGATTTCTTGTGTTTATGTGGCTGACTTCGCATGAACAAGCTATGAACAAAGCCAAGGAAAAGATACTTATGTTATGCGAATTGCATAGCTTCAGGCGAAGTTATAAGCTACGAATGTAACGAACGGTAGTAATAATTAGCTGTGACTTTGTTGATAGCTTGTTGGGTTGGTTTAGTAATTCTACAGAAAATTATTATTGTGTAATAATTAAATCATCAATTACAAGACTTTTGCTAAACATTTTCCATGTGTACTTACTAACTCTTAACATTGTATCTTTGTCTATATCGAACCAGTTCTTTTTGCTATTTCTTTCGATTTTTCCACTTTTCAAGCAAAAGTTTCCTTTCTCAGCTCTATTTCTAGTCGCTTCTTCTCCAATTTGCATCTTTTCCAATCACATTGTCTTAGTCGCGAAAGTTAACTTCTCATTAAAATTTATATATTTTCCTCCAGCTTGCTCAGCACCAGCGTCGCCCGTTGTGCCGCGAATGGAGATTGAATTTTATCATATTTAGCACTCCGTACCGAAAATCCCACTTCCCTCTCTTCAACCGCCCCCCCCTCCACCCCTCTTCAACCACTGTCCCCCACTTTCAAGAGAGGGAGGGGAAGAAACTTTTTTCGCGTGTTTCCAAATTTCCATCATTCATTTTTGCTCGCACGCTCGCGCCGCAGCTCGTGGCAGAGTGTATTATGCTGCAGCCAATTTATTATGCATGAAACATTACGACCGCTCTCGTTCTATTTCATGCCGGGCCGTTCGTCCTTGACCTCCCGTTTTTCGCTACAGTGTCCCTCGTTATCTTTCCCACCAGCCAACTACCAGGCCTGGCGCGATTGGGGCATAAAATTATGCCTACCAGGACATCTCCGCGTTCTACCATCGCCCTGGCACGGATAATGTAAATGTGTATGAATAAATTGCACATAAATTTTAGCACAAAATATATTTATGTATCGATAGCGGCTGGAGACGGCTTTGACGGTGGGACACCGATTAGCTTGTGGCCATCGATCGGGTAATGCGGAAGGCATATACCGCATGCTGAGAGCATAAAATATATTGAACTCAATAAAAAAAAAACGCTATCCCCCGAGGTGGATCAACGGTGATGCTGAGCCTATCGGGTACGAAAGTGGAGGCAAGTCACTCATATGCGAAGTTTTCGGCCATTTATCTCCCGCGTAATGTGGCACTTGGAAATTTAAAATCATCCCAATTTACATGCTAGCGAAGTGATTACCGATACGGCCCGCGAGCGAGTAAATCGGATCATTATTTAAATGAAGATCACGAGCCTGTTGCATACGGTGGTTGAATTTCTGCTTTATGGAGCTGGAGCTGGATTACCGGAGCTCTGACAAAGGTTTTTATGAGACAAACAAATTTGCTCTTACGCAGTCGCCTTAAAGTATGCAATTGTTTAACAAATCGCTCTTTTATTGGCATTTTTGTGTGCTAAAATTTCTGTCCGCAAGCTTTAGCTCGAATTATGGTTGAAATGCAACAATTAGCTTGTCACTGTCCTAATCCAAGAACCAAAAAAACCATAGCACTAATTTGCATTTTTATCCTACTGTGGCATATCCATTCTCTAGGACTCTCCTTCGTCGCATGATACGTTAGTCTTTCATGCCATAGAAAAAAAAATCCTCGATACACGTACACGGCTACGTGTAGGGGCGGCTTATCGGTGCTCGATTTATCGGCCCCGGGAATCGGTTTTTGATTATTTAATTCGAAGTGATTAGATCGTATCGCTTTGCTACTCCGGCCAGAGGCGACGAGCGCCTCGTTTGTGTTAGTGCCGGTGGAAAACCCATCGTGTCGTTGCCTTATCGTACCTAATTGGGAATGCCTAATTACATTTTTCGGAGGATTATGCCGTCCCGATAACGTTGCCCGTTTCGAGCACGATTCTGGCCTGCCCGTTGGTTTATGTGATTGTTTTTAGATTCTTATTAGATTACACTCCTGCCCCGTAGAATGTTGACAGCGTGTGGTTCTGATCTGTTTCTCAAACCTGCCCGGTGTGCCGTGTTGTGGGGTGTTGGGTGTTGGAAGATAAAGTTTCAGTTTCCATTCTCGTGGAATAACAAAACAAAACCAAACAAAAAAAAAAACACTTCTCTAACACTGCCCGGTATAGCCTCCAGGAGTCGTAATCTGGAGGTGCTGTCAGACGGGCGACATTCGGTTGGGCGACATAGTATTTCGCAAGTACACGACACACGAGGGGACGACTTGCTGTCAGTACAGTACACCCGAGGAACGTTTCTTGGTTCTTTGGTGTGAGGTAATCACCGTCGAAATGGATGCCCATCGCCGAAATGGTTTACGTTTCGCGTACATAACTTCGAACAAAACCTGCAAGGATGGTATCGTGGCATTCGTGTTCCGCGTTCTGTTCAGCTTTAAGACAACCGTCAACCTACTGTTGGGACCGAAAGTTGGGACGCTGCATACCGTTTAAAGGCGCAGAACACGCTCAATAGTAAACACAGGAAGTAGACAAACACACGCACATACACACACACATACATTCGTACACATACACGAACCTCGCTACGAAACAAATTGGTTCTCCGGCGTAGCAGTTCTGGGGTCGGTCGATCAGTACACGCAGCCCCGGAGAGTCAGCGAACGAGCAAATGATATCGGTTGGTTACTAAAAGCAAAATACCTGAACAATGGTCGGGCTCGGGGATAAATGGCATGCACAGAACGAAACAGTGGACAGTTCGTGCGTGTACGAGATAGCTTGGGCCACACGGTGTGCCCTGCATCGCACGGAAAACCCGCCGAAACCAGCCAAAGTGTCCAAAGTTTAGGGCTCGTGTAGTGGATAGGAAGAGTACGGCAACAGAAACGTGTCACACTAGGGACCTGAAGGAAAGCAAGAAAAGAAAAAACAGAAAGAATACGCGCGCCAGAAAGATCCGTGTTGTGTGAGAGAAAGGAAAAGAGAGAAAGAGAGAGAGAGAGAGGAAGAGAGAGAGAAGAGAAAGAGAGAAAAGAAAAGATTTAGTAGGGAGCGGTAAAAATTAATGTTGCACTTAGACTTAAGGGGACCTATTCGGAGCTATTCGTAATTCGCGAGTTACGTGGCGAAACTCAGGTAAGATTGTTTATCCTTCGCGCTCTATTCGTTATTCTATCCGCGCGTGTATTGGTAATACTAAGAGCAACTGTCAAACGTAACCTGTCAAGCTGAAGTTTTTGTTGTTTGAGCGTTTATATCGCGGGATTGAAAACTCTCGTCGCGTCTAAGCTTCGAATGCCACAAAACCATCGCTTGTGTAATGGAAGGTAGTAAGATGTCTAACAGCTCAGTGTGTCGGAAAATGAGTATACTTCAGAAAGCTGTACCTGTACACACGATCCGTCCATGTGCGGAGTGACGCCGGAAGCTGTCCCGTACCGGTATTCCTTCGGTGGCGCCAGCCTGGTAGCCGTACGCGGCGTTCCCGTGTGCGGCCGCCGCTGCCGTCGACCGGCCACTTTGTCTCGTGCGGCGCAGTGGCATCGGCGAGCAGTTGGTGCTGATGGCGACCGTCTGGCCAACCGTACCGGCCGTCGTGGTGCCGTAGTTCATCGGCACACCGCCGTAACCGGCTGAGTGTACCGTGTAGCCGAGCCCAACACCGACGTACTTGGACGTCGGGCCGAGCAGGTTACTGTGGTCGCTCAGCGGGTACGGGCCCATCTCACCGTCCATCGTCTTCGAGGATGGATCGAGCAGGTTGTGATCGCTCAGCGGATACGGACCCATCTCACCGTCCAGTGTCGCCGACCCGAACACTATGGCGGCCGGGCAGCGCATCACACGAGGAGTTGCGGATGAAGTTGAATGAATGCGTTCGTCAAAGGCGATCGGGGAAAGTCGAGCAGTTGAGTAAGATCGAAAAATGGCGAGCCTCGGGCTTGTGCGAACGGTTGTACAGTAGTGGTGGTGACTAGCGCCACAGTGAGCGAGCGTGGAGCAGAAAGATAAGCGACACTACGCAACGAAACCCTGCACCGGACGTCTGCTGTCCATCAGGTCGGCACACACTCGCACGCGTGAGTTGAGTGTGTTGGTGAGTGGCTCTACCGGCCCTAGCGCGCACTCGTACGAACCGTCAGTGGTCGGTAGTAATGTGGGTGTGTGTCTTATATTCACTAGTGAGGTAACGCTTGAGTAACAAAACTAGATCAGCATGGAGAGAGGCCGCTGGTGTCGCGCTGGTGCGGTCAGAAGGCTACAAGCAGCTTTAGCTGTACGGTGACTGGTGCTGGTTCAGCTTTACGCAACGATCTATTACCCAAGTACGCAAAATACCCAGCCGGGAACGGGCGATATGAGTGGTGAGATAAATGCAAGGTGTAATCAAGTGAGTAGCAGCTCAACACGGCTGTTTTGGTGTTGCTGGTGCAAATGCTGTTCATGGAGTGGATGGATCGTGTCATGGATCGGCTAGATCGTCTCTAACTTTTCGTAGAGGATCGCAACGCAACGCGTCTACTGTCAGCAGGGCAGATGGAAAAGGGACGGTGAGTGACTTAATGGACTTAATGGGCTACTATAAATATCGCTAAACGCTACGCACGCTTAAAAGCTAGCAAAGTTTAGGAATGTGTTTTTGATTCGATTATAAACGAAGGCACGCTTAACCTCCATTCGCTCGTAAAAGCGTAAAAGCTATACCCTAGCTATCTATCCCTACACCTGTGCAAAATTCTGGCAAGCGGATGCTGTGCTTATCTCGGCTTGGTCGTTACAACCATTGTGCGGACCGGGAAATCCTATTCCGCGTCTGTTTTTATCCTGTACCATACGAAACAAAACAAAACAACAACAAAAAAACATTAATGTTCCTCTGCAAGCGTGTAAGCGGTTGCTACAGGCTACACCGGCTTCCATTACGAGTCCTCGCAGATGGTACTCCAAACTTCTAAAGCGCTGTTGGAAGAGGAAACCTTTCAACACCGCCCTCCCTCAAACTGGGAGTAAACTGCACCACCCACTCAGCCGGTAGTGCTCTGCCTTTTTTTGTTTGCCTCCTTTTCGGGGCGAAACAAGCAGTGTGACGATTTCAAACGACACACAGAACAAGCTACATTAATGACCCGTGAACGTGCATAACGTGTGTGTGTGTGTGTGTGTGTGTGTGTGTGGACCAAACCCTACACATGGTCGGGAAGGTATCACTTCACGTGTCCCACGTGTGGCTGCCCTTTCTGTCGCATATAGCGAGGACGAGAAGGAGAAGAGTGCCCAGTTTTTGGACGCTTTCCACGAAAAAGATGAATGATTATTATTACACAAACAGTGTTCCACCAGTTTGGCACCAGAGTGTGGAACGATTCGGTGGAACAAAACAAACTTTGCTACCTCGCTAGCATTCATCTACGTTAATGATCATCCCGGCGTGTGAGATGTGTGCTCGACGTACTGCAAGCGTGAGTTTAAAGTGCTCTGATAGCGAAGCTTTTATCCAACCTGTACGGCCAGTTTTTTGGGGCATGGCATCATGTGCTGTTTGGTTGCATGTTTATGGTACGGGTTTTGTGCTACTTATGGCTTTAAATGTTAGCATACGCGTTTGCTTTAACGAAATTGTTTGAAGCTAGCTTAAGTAATGTTCAGCCATTTGCTTTCGTTGAACGAGTTAAGGAACTGATATTGTTGAATTTGGTTTAGCCCGCCTTTAGCTCTGTGAGGTTGATTTTTTGATGCAGATTGCATACTTTTAGGCGTTTTTGTAGGTGAGTTCTAGTGAGTCCTGTTATTAGTGAAGCATAATTTTAATCCTCTTTGAATTATTTTAATATTATAAACTCTATCGAAAAGAAATGTATCCTGTTATTAAAGATGATCTTTCCTGGTCTCCATACTTTGAAGATTTTTGTTTATAATTTCAGTAGGCTTGTAAACTATTCTATTATTGTCTAACATTGATAGAGTTAAGCTTTTCGCAATGTGTAAAATATTTGGTGATAAATACAAGGACACTAAAAGGAAACAGCTAGACTGAGGTCAAAATACACTTAAAGGAAGTAGGTGAATAATATATTACAAATAAATAGAGCATCTACCATAACTAATGTAAATACAGCAGCAAGGGTGCAAGCGACAATCAACCGTGATGGATAAAGCGTCATTAAACGTTACAGGAATGTCTACCAAAAGAAGAAGAAGAACAAAAAACAAACAAACACACGCGGCTACGACACAACAAACATTCCTTGAAAGCCAACTTGCCAAAACCAATCGAGGGAAAGGATGGGTGCCCTGTAGGCGAAACGATTTGGACAACGACGGATGGGACGAGACATTCCGATGCAACGGATGCCGGTACAAGGCTGGCTCACAAATATTATGTCTTCCCGCTTCACACCGTTGCGGGGTGAGTTGCATTATGCCTTTGAGGTGTGAGATTTTTCCTCTTAGCTTGGCCCTACCACCCTGCAACGGTTCTACTGCTGCTACGAAGACGAAAGTTCCGTTCTCTATGAAGACATCTCCGTGTAACCGTGGGCTCGATGCTTGATGCCGTGCCGTGGTGTGCCGTGGCGTGATTTAATGCGACGGAAAGTATTCCACAGCTCAAACCACACACATACACACACACACACACACACACAGCCCACAATCCCACCCATCGGCACCTTTATCCATCCATCCCAGCTCGATGATAAATGATGAAAATGTTGCGACTGCAAATGACAACCCGTTGAAGCTGTCATACTCGATTTTTGGTGTATGGGTGTGTGTGAGTGTGTTGGTGTGGGAGGGTTGGAAGCTGCCCCATCCTGTGCCACCGAATGGGTTGAGATCAGAGCATTTTTGCACCGCATCGCCATCGTAGCCGAGTGGTGTTTGCGTTTTTCATTTCACGCGCCCTGCAATGCGTCGCGAAGGACGATCACGTCCCCTATCCGTGCTGTTTGATGGTGGTGGTGGTTTCCATGTGTCTGCCAGTGCCGGTGGGACATGTGGGACGGGGCTGAGCCGCGGTAAAGTGTTGATTTAAATCTTCCACTTACGAACATGAAAGTCATGTTTTGCCACGGTCGCAGGCACACACCGTTTCGGGTGCGGCAAAGATAAGTGTTCAGGTGTTTGAGTTTCACGACAGGGAGGGAAGGGCGCAGAAGGGGAGGGATGATGAGGGGAGGGGTGTGATGCGGGTGGTGTCTGAGAGAGAAAAAGAGCACGAACGAGTGAGAACAACAGTGAAGTTGGCGCATGGTGTAGCTCTTAAGTACACGATTTAACACGTTGTATTTACAGACATTTGGGCAGAGCAAGCCGAGGCACACAAGGGCAGAAGATGACGCCACGCCCGGGTAAGTTGGGTGGTGGGTAGGAGAAGAATAAAAAATTCGAGGACGAAAAGCGTTTTTTTTCCTTCCTTTTCGTACAGATTAAAATAGGCTAAGAGGAGAGTAGGGCTGAAATGGGGGTGCAATTTTCAGAAAAAATCGCATTCACACACACTCACAGAGAAACAAATACATTTTTCATACGTGTTTACGCATACCGAACTGAGAAAAAAGGGGAGGGGGCCAGCGACAAAACAGCACCAGAAGTGTGTGTCTGTGTGTGTGTTTTGTATTGTTGAATGTTTCTTAAAAGTTTGTGAGGAAAAAAGCCCCCCTATATTGGTGGGGAGCTGTGTTTGTTCAACCACAACGCAAATACGTCGCGGAAATATAGGGAAAACTTTGCTTTTTCTCCCTTTCCACAAAGCATCACACACACACATGCTAGCACATATTCACATGGAAAAAACTGTTCCGCGGCAAACAGTTGGCTGGTTTTCTTATGCTGCAGCAGTTTTACAACCATTTGCAAACAAAGCAAATGAAAATCGAGGGAAAAAAAGGTAGAGAATGCAAAAAAAACACGTAAAACAATCTGAAAAGTTTGTAATTTTGCTGTAAAGTAAAAAAATAACAGCTATTAAGATACTTTTGTTCTGCAAATTGCATAATTTTAGGCGTTTTTTTGTGAAATACGATACAATGTACAGCTACGCGACATAACGCCGGTAGTTATGCAAACCGAATGACAAGAAACGCTTCTTTTTGACTAAATTTAATTGGATTTAAAGAAAATAATGAAAATAACATTTGTTTCCCATTTGCTTCTTTAACAAGGATCGAATTTTAACTCACTAAAGAGTTGGTTGGTACAATCTTAAAATGATGAAGAAATTTTACGCATGCTGCAACGCAACGGGCACAATGTAATACGAAATTTCTGGAAATGAATCGATACGAAAGCATTCCAGCAGGCTGTAAACCAAACAACGTATTGTTTTTTGTTTGCTTTAAATTGTAAAGCCTAGCATGGGGGGGATGGGAAATTTTCCCAAACGGCGTGAAACATCAACGGTTGCCGGTTACGGTGGGGATGAGATGAAGTTGAGTTGTGTTTCTACAAAATGAAGCTTTAATGGAGCGCCTCGAGTGGGGAATGGCACAAGTGGCCGTGCGTGCCGAGGTGAAAATTGAGAAGAAAATTTATGGCTTTCGTATCGCTGAAGAGCAGATAAAACATACGAACACACACACACACACACACACACACGCACACGTCTCACGCATCGAGTGAAACCACAAACGGTGAAACGTCAGCCACCAGTCTCTTGATAAGCGCGGCAGAATGGAGCGGAATAAATAAGAGAAGAAAAGACAGGCCAGCACGTGAACAATATGGCGGTTTTGTGATCCGATCCCGCGCGCGTGAGTGATGGTAACGATGTACGCCAACGTTGTACGCACAAGTGAGCCGTGTAATGATGTGTTCACGAGACAGATATGCGAGACAGACACATTGGACAGGAGGCAGCAACATTCGATACATCCCGAGCCAGCCAGCAAAAACCGACGAAACTCGCTGGCTGGAGATGGAGCAAAACGGAAAAGTCGTTCTTGAAAACGGGATAAGATAAGGTGTGTTTTGGAAAATTGGCCAACAAGCAGCACACGGTTGTGTGAAAGAGAGAGGGAGAGAGAGAGAGAAAGAGAGAGAGAGAGAACAAGCAAGAGCGTGCGTAAAGCAAACAACAACAACGAAAAGAAAAAAGGCATCAGCATCAACAAATACCAAATAATGGCTGATTGCAGTAAAAGGTAATAGCGTAGCGTAGAGAAGATTGATAGATAGCTTTTTTAGAGCGTCAAGGTTGATGAGTGAGGAACAGATATGTATGTGTGTGGCGCGTGTGATTGTGAGTGCGTGTGTGTGTGTGTGTGTAGGATAAGAGGAAAAGAGCAAAAGAAGGAAGCAGCTAGTAGTAGTAGTAGTAGTAGCACGTAGAAAATTGCATGACGATCCATCCATTCGCTCTACTGCTCCATAAATATGTCTTTCTCTTTACTTTCCCTTTTGATACAAACACACATACATACATACACACACGCACGCACGCACGCAAGTAATAAAGCTCCCGTGAGTAAAACACACACACACACAGAGACAAAAAACGGCACACGAAATGGACAAACAAAACAACAACAACAACAAAGAAACAAAAAAGAACAAAAAGGAAGAAAGAAAGGAAGAAAAAAGATGGCTTACGTGAGTCGTGCTGGGTCTTTTCCTCGGAGATCATCAGCGCGGCGTGCTCGATGCCCGAGTTCATACTTTGCGGCTCCAGATTATTTACGCAGTTTAGCATACTCCTGAAATTCGCACACTCTACGATTATGTAATAAGTGAATATTATCAGATTACCGATAGCGTGATGGAAACGAGTGTGAATTTTTAACAGTCTTTTTTCTTCTTGTTTAGTTTTTGTGTTTGCTTTTACTTGTCTTTTCCTTGTGGGTCTGATCGTTTTCTTCGCTTGTTTGGAAGAGTGTATTTTTTTTTTGTTTGTTTTGATTTTACAATTTCTCCCACCCCCAAATAAAATCGCTTTTTTCTTTCATATTTTCGACCGAACCGTTTGCTTGGATTGGAATACCAACAGTTGGCAAAAACTTTGATCCTGCACAGGTGTAGCATAGGAAGCTGTCACTGTTGACAGCAGTGACACTCAAAAAAAAAAAATAACGAACCAATTATCTGGTTCTGGAAAGCCAATGCGAGAGAAAAACAAAAGCTCTGTAATGAAGCTTTTATGGTGTGATTGTAATGGAAATGGCATTCTAGGTATGTGTTTGTGGTGCAAAACCGCATTACAAGCAGGCCGCGGAAAGCAGGTGTAAATGGAAATTATTTGCTGGAACACACTCGCTACAGTAGGTAACAAAAATTAGCAAACATTTGTTGTTTTTTTTGTTTTGGTTAAGTAAAAAAATCTTTTCACCATTCTGTTTTAAATAATTACATAAGCTTCGTTTAGGAAGTTTTTCTAAAAAAAAAACCTGTTTCTTCAATCAAAATAAAAAAAATTCATGCATTGCTCTGTTTTGCTACCTACTGTACGTCCACAGCATAAGATTCACACGGATGATGGCAAACTAGGCGTAGCGAGCAAATTACCGAGCACACCGTAATGCTGTGAAGGACGGTGATACCTGTGCGCTGGCCAGGCGCAATAATTTAAGGTGATGACGTACGACCGTAGTAACGCAAATCCCAACCGAATGGCAAAGGTGATTTGGGGCTCGAGGGGCTGTGTTTTCTCTTGTCCCAAATTTATGTGTGCCTTATTTCGTGCCGTACCGCGGTGGATCATGATGAAAAATGGATCATTTGCGTGCGACCAGTGGCTGCTCCCATGCGAAAAAGTGGAACTGTACGTGTGTGCGTGTGCCGTTGTGTGTGTGTGACTGTAGTGTATTGATCCTCTTTCCGGTTGGGAGCAGTCGATCGTTAGAGCGAAAGCGCATAAACGCTTCTTTATGGTTGAATGATCCGGTGTAAGGTAATGGGGTAAACGCCATTACTATTGTGCCAGTGAGTGAAGTGAGCGCAGCGAAACCGAACAGAGCGTGTGTGGCGCATTCGGGATAAGATTTCCCATTTCGACAAGGATAAATCGCAAGGAAAAGAGACGCACTTAAAGCGAGCGTTAGGTAGCCCATTTGCCACCTCCGGTACACCATCATTGGTTGTCATATTTTAAACCAACTTGAAAAGGAGGATGAACAACAGCAAAAAAAAAAAAGGAGAAGCCCCAGACAAGCATTTTGTCGCACGGAAAGTAGGCTGCCTCCGGTGTAAGAAAAGCGTCCCCGGTGAGCGTAATCGAACACCCCAGGCCCGGAACCGTTAGGTTTTGGGCATATTGGAAAAGTTTTCCCTCCGGATGGTGCGCCATCCAAAAGGCGCATAAAGAAAAACACAACAACTTTATCTAGCCATTTCCCGAAACGGTCTTCGCTTCGCTCCGGCATTCGCGCGCGCCGTTATGAAACGGTAGCAGACTATTATTTATGAAATTATCTCGCACCAAGCAGACGGGCTGGAATGCATGATAATGTTTGCCACCCTCCCACGGCTTCCCCCTCCTCAGCCCACCTCTTAACACGCCTTAATGTGCGTCCAGGTGGTGCGCAGGAATTTTCCCGCGTAATCGATGGATGAAAAGTCCACCGATGGTTTGAAGAAAGAGCAAAGACAAAAAAAATGAAAGGAAAGGTAGACGAGCGCTAAATTACACGGAAATTGAACTTTGGTTATCGGTTTAGGCGTCGTTATTATCTTTTTTATTCCCTCCTCTTCTTATTTTTCTGTTGCTGCCAAGCTGTAAGCCAAAGGATGCACGAAGAATGTAGTACGAGGCATAGCCGTGGCTGCTGGCATGCTGCTGAGTGAAAGTTGTGCTCCAAGTTGTGTTTGGGCGTTTGGGCATTCACGTTGTGGTAGTTTTGGAAAGAATTTCCATTTCCCCCCCCGAAAAACCAGTGGGCGAATGGGACACGGATGCGTATTGGGACCCTCTTTCTCTCCTCTCCCTTTACCGCCCGAACCCCCCATTTGTGAAAGTGCACGGAAGTGACTGGGAAGAATGTTTTGTCGCGTTGTTTGGATTCTTATTTCGTGCTCGTGCTGCAACCATCCATGAAAAGGGGCATTGTTTATTTTCGCTTTCCAGCTCTCCGTGGGTGGATGAAAAAAGGTGGAAAAATAAAAAAAAACACAAAACGAAATAAAACAACCGAAAAGAAATAAACACGAAATAAACGCACGGCAGCGGTAGCTCATCGCGGATAAGTAATAACGAAAGTTTTCAGCATAACTTACACCCGCGCATTAAGTGCGGAACAGTCGTGTACCGATTTTGGAATCGATTTAGCACCGCTTTTGCACCGCTGGTGCTGCTTTATTTAATTTATTGCTATTCGACATGGCTGGCCAGTCGCTAATGAGGGTTCTTTCCGATAGTTTAATAATGATAAGCGAATCGATATTGAGCTGTTTTGGGCATTTCTTTAATTCAAATACGATTGATTTTGTAGCAAATGTTCTAAATATAATTAAAATTTTCTTATTTTATATTCTTTCATGGTAAATTTTTTGTTTTAATTTAATGTTACGCGGATTGCATACCGTTGGGCGGATACACCGAGAAGAGCTGTCAACGAATGCAGCAAACAAAACGCCTAAAGGTATGCAATTTGCGGGTATTTTATTATTTAAAAATAAAAAAGAACACTTTAATACGAAACAAACATTATTTTCTGTTCTTATGCCAAAATAACACCTGCAATACCGAACGAAAACGCGACACATGTTAAAGAAAAATTATACAAAAGTAAAATACTCACGTGTAAAACCGAAAACCAACGCACAAACTTAATCGAAATAACTAAAACCACTTAAAACGGGGGTGGAGGGTTGGGAAGGGTCTATTTTTTCGGGTCATCGGCTCCATCTCGTTTGCCGGCAGGGGACACATTGGTTGACGGTGGATGTTGCAGCTGAAGCGAATCGGAGCTGATTGAGTTGTGCTCGGTTTGGGGATCGTTTTCGCTGTAAAATAATAAACCAACGTAAAAATAACGGATCGTTTACGCTTTCAAACGAGCATTAGACAAGTGAGGGTAGGCAAGTGAGGGAGTCGATGGGGGTGGCGGTGGGTTAATCGAGTGTTTTTGCTTCTTTTAATGTGAATGGATTAAATGGAATGGATTTGGTTGAAGTTTCTCTGTACACACGCCTGGGCTGGGGAAGTTGATCCAAGATTAAGAGGTACCTTTTTTAATGGAAAGCAGAAGCATCCAGTGGTGGCCTATCTCAAGTACGATACGAAATTAATTTCATCCAGCTGGAACGAATCGAGCTGGCCATTCGCCGCGTGGCCCCGGGGACGTTGCTTTTCGTCAATTATTCTCCCTATCCATATTGACAGTGATTTTCCGCTCAGAATGACAAAATTGCTTTGGAACGATCGTACAAGTATCACTAGCAGAAAGGGACCATCAACGACCGGATGGATGGTACACCTTAGAAGAGTTGGAGCAATTTAATTATCACAAAGGAAAATCATGCTTCCTCGAAAAACGGAACGTCCTGGAGCATGGTGGGAAAAAGAGTTGAGCAGTAAAACGAACCAAAGGTTCGATATTTTTTATACCGTCCAAGAGGGTCATGCTTTGGGACCCGGAAGCTTTTTGATTGTCTAGAGGGAGAGAGAGAAAAAAAAACACAAACAAACTAGATGATGCCTACAGGCTTCTGTTGGGAGCGAATACAGCGCACCGAGTTAAGAAGATTGGATTATTCATTAGAGCGAAAGCCCTGACATCATCATTACCGGCCGGGGCCATATCTTTCACACAGCGGCACAACTGGTGGGACGAAATATTATTTATCTGTCCCGCACCTTAGCACCCACAGCAAGTAAGACGGAAGCGATGGTTCACCGATGGCCCTAATCACACCGATGGCTGAAACCCAGCCCGGCCCGGCCCGGCCCGGCTCAAGAAGGAAGATGACAAACGCTCGACGAAAAGTTTGTCATCAGCGCGCGGGCGACCCGAACTGGTCGCCGGTCGGTCTTGCGCCACCCGGTTCGCCTTATCAAAAGCCGTAAGGCTTTTCGCTCCATTAAAGGATGATTAATTGATTTAGGAGTAATTAGAAACGCCGGATTTCCGCCGACAAAGCCAAAAAGCGCCGGCGAGCAAAAGAGACAAAAACAGAGTAAAATGGACACAACACAGAAAACAAGCAAGACCCATTCCCAAAAGGAATTTGAACGGGCTTTTTAGGAACGGCGCTGCAGGGCTTTTTCTTGGAAGAGTCACGTGCAAGCCAGCAAAGCGACGAGGGCGTACAAAAAGGACCTTCCCACTTTTCGGTCCCCACGCGGAAGCCAAGATATCAGTTGTGATCTGCGAATTGTTGCGATTAAAGGCGGCCGAAGACTGGCAAAGTCAACGGCCCTTTCGGTGGTGTTGCGCTGCTAAAGCTGTTACTGACCAACTGGCTGGAAATGCTAAGCAGATTTTACGATTTCAACAATCAATGACCGTTGTCGCATAACGGTTGAGTGCTTCGCCACTGTTTCCACCGGTTTCGTTTATTGATGTTTGCAGCTGTACACGCCCGCTGTCGTTAAAAAGGCGCTGTCGAAATGCTTCGCTTTAAAATCGCCCAGTACGTAAGGGATTTTTTCCATTCATTTCCGGATTTAGCGATAGATTTTTTTTTCCCTTTTTGTTCGTCCATCCGTCTGATGAATCGTAAACCCGATTCCCGACCGACTCCGGCTGCCGCTGTGAAATCGGATTGAATAATTCATAATGTTTGCCTAGCGCGGCCATTCCAATTAATGGGCAGCTTTCGTCGGGTTTGTTTTTTTTTTTGTTATGTGTGTTACTTGTTATGTCCCACCGTCAAACAACGGAACAAACAGTCACCACCGTCCTTGAGCCGTCGTTGAGCACCAGGGAAACAAAGATTTTAATGGTTGCTAATGCTGCTTCACCGCGCACCGTTTGGCCGTCGCTATCGAACCGATGATCGGTACAATTTAATTTGACTTCTTTCTTATCGTGAAGCCGTTTCGATGTGAATTTAGGTTCGCGTTGGCGGAGTAAGTAGCGCTAGCATTGGTTTGGCAATTTGTTTGCTACTATTTACGGCCGGGAGTTGCTACTATGGGTACGGGATGCTGCTATGATGGAGGTGTTTTGGTGAAAATTCGTCAAAATGAAAATGCTGTCAAGCTGACCGGGGCATGGTGACGGTGACAGCTCTTAATGGTGCTTGAAAGCTAAAGCAATAATGTAGGAGCATTAGCAAGCAGCCTTGCACAGTCAATTTTGAATTTGGTGAACACGCACACCAGCTTGTTCAATCATCCTTTGAGTATGCATTTTTTTCCAAAACGCCTAAAGCTATGCAATACGCACAACAAAACTAGTTTATCACTATTTAGAGTTTAGAATTTCATTCTACACTTAATTATCGGGTCAGAATACAAGCTTTTTTAGGAAATAAATAGTCTGTAAGCGTGTCATAATAAACAGAGATTGCATACTTTCGGGCGTTGTTAATGCAATATTTAGGTTTGATTAGCTATAATTCAAAATTGAATGTACAAACTGAGGCAGCGAGTGCAGTAGTTCCATATTTAACTACACGACGGTGCTTCGAGAGACTTTAGCTTGTATTGCACATGCTAAACATGCTTGCTCCCATTCAAAAAGCATCGAAGCTTCCATCCATCCAAACGGTTGCCAAGTATATTTGCCATTCGAATAATGTACACCCGTCGACCGGTGACTGTTACAAATTCACACACGTCCTTGCACTGGGTTGTCGGATGATGGTGTGTGTGTGTGAGGTGAGATGTGTCTTTCTGCTGTGGCGGTGCTTGGGTTGCTCCCAGCACTCCATTCTGTCGACTGCTGGAAAAGAAAGTTGCAAATCGCGTTCCATCGCCGAGAAGAATGACGCGAGGAGCAATCATAATCTGATAATATTGCGCTATCGGAGCATATAACAGGCACGCTCACACATACACGCACCGAAGCGAACGTACGCACAGTGTAACGTACGCAAACACACGTGCAATTGCTCTCCACTTTGTCCGGATGTCGTATGTCACCCGACCATCCCACACACGATTCGTTTAATTTCGTTTTAACCGTATTTTAACCGCTGGTGTTGCAAATTTTTCCGTGATTTGTTTGTGCCTTGCGTCGGTGTGCGGTGTGTTTGTGCGTTTACTTGTTGCCCGTTTGCCGGCATCGCTCGAGAGAGCTGCTGGCCTAGTGCGTGTGAACGTGAAACGGCAAACAACCTTCGTGTGGTTATTGTCGGTGTGCTTATCGTGGACAGCAACGGAGATTGCTCCGGGCCACAACCTCTTGAGTGAGGGGGTTTTGCCTTGCGAGTGTCACGTTACCTCCGATGCTAAATTACAGATGCGTCAATGAAGACCAAAACAAAAGCAAAAAAAAAGAAATTGAAACAAAACAAGGCGAGTGAATTAATTGGTCGAAACTGGTTGGAGATTTTTCACGCCAAACGTAACGAACGGAAAGGCCAACCGTTGAAGCCCTCTTGCAAAGATTGGTTTGAATTTAATTACCAACGTAAACGACTGGGGAAAGAGCCAGAGCCTGGCTTGGTACGGAATTTTCCCCCATCGATGTGTAATTATTGCAATCGATCGTGGTGCGCGGTTTCGTTAATTGGCCCTTGTGGAATGGGTGAATTTACAAATTAAAAACAAAAAAAAAAACCAAAACTCGATATCGAACTTTCTCCACAGGAAATGAGAACCCATTGGGTTGAGTGGGTGGTGGTCCACGAGTGATGAATAAATGTGCGTGTAAGATGGATGGGAAAAGTTTTCGCGAAACAAAAAGTGAGTGAGAGAGAGAGAGAAAAACAGTTTGGCTAATTTTCTCAGCTGTTGTGTAATTTTTGCCAATATCGAAATGAAATATTGCTTCACATTGAGTGTCACTCTGTTGTCACAACCCTTTTCAGTAGTACTCACGAGTTTGCGAAAGGTAGGTGCAGCGGCAGAAAATGGAAAACTAAAACTGTACCCAATCCATGCAGTACGAACAAACTGAAGCAACCAAACCAAAGACGATAAGACCTTTGTAACGCTCGCTTAGTCTACGACTTTGGAAAGCTTTAACAGCGAGATGCAGCGAGATACAACAAGGGATTGTCGAGAAGGAAAAATGAAACAGTTGGAAAGGAAAAGAACCAAAATGAAACGAATGGAAAGCAGACAGCTGTGCATCGTACGTTGGATGTTTGGGTGCGTTCTGCTTTCAACGCAATCGAAACTTGATAACGCAACCCCTAAGCTTAGCAAAAACGAAAGCGAAAAGGTGGACAAATCCTAGATTTGTGTGTTTGTGTGCTAAAGTACGTGAGCAGGTGTTGTAAAGCGCGATCGTAAAAACGGTCAAAACCAAAAACGAATGAGCTCTGCAAGGGGAGCGAGAGCCACGCACGAATATGCTCGGATGAAGAGTACCGGGGAAGAAAGGGATCTTTGGAGCATTGTGTTTGTATGTATGATTGTGGGGCCATTACAGTTGATGCTGTTGATTGTAATGTTTTCTTTTCTTTTCGCTTCGTTTCTTTTCTTTTGTTGCTTTACATTCAACAGCGAGCGAGCGAATTCTCATTTGCTTGTACTGCGCAAACTGCACTTACCCGTAGAGTCTACTATCGCGAAGGTTTCTATAAATTAGGGATGGGAAAAGTAAAGTTGTTGATATTCTGCTTCTGTGAATGGGTTGCGAATTTTTGCGCGTGTACGCGGTGGTGAGAAATAAGTTTTCATTAACAAGGTGTACAGTTTGTGTGTGTGTGTGCGTATTAAAATCGACATCGAATCGTACGCAAGTTGAGAAGAGAAGAGAATTGGATATTAAAATTCATTATTTTGTTGAAAAAGAAAAAAAAAATAAAGAAAATGTTACACTAGCAGGAACGAAAAACAGTGAAAGAAAAACACGTAAAATGAAGTGAACAAAAATATAATTAAAAGCAAAAAAAACTTTAATGTTCTTCCCATGTTTTTTGCCCTCACAGACGTTCTTTGTGTTCCGTTCGGCGTTACATTACATTTGCGTTTGCCCGTTCGCTACGGGCTAAAGATGATTAAAACTTTTTCGTCGATACTTCGTGCCAACATGGCGGATGTCTAATTATAGCGAAGATGGATGCATAACCATCCAAACCATAATCAACCACTAATGGCGTCCTCACAACGGAGCACTTAAAGGGAAGAGATATTGCAAGATGCTTTTTCTATCGCGCGCGAACCACCCACCAGGAGGTTGGTGTAATATTATTGGTGCTCCGGAAGCAACCGGATAGAATGAATGGTAAAATCCGGAATCTGGTTGGTGTGAGAAATTTCAACCTTGAGTGCAATTTGTAATGAAGCTGTAAGAAACTATGCACTAGTTCTTTGTTCTATTTGAAGAGCTTCCCAATTGGATGTGGAGAAAATCTGAGATTCGTTTTTTGCACAAACTTCACCGTTCTGGACCAGATTACCACTCGAGTGACCCCAATTTGAATGCCATTTTATGGAAAATTTTCACATATTATTGGAAGAAAATTCCTTTGGTTGGTGAGAAATATGTTTTTCCCGTTCTTTGGATCTCCTCTCTTTGTTTTTTTAAATTCCATTACCCATTCGTTGCCCCCTGTGTCGTATGCAATGTGTAAGGAAAAGGTGTCACGTTTTGCATCAATCAAGTTTCCATCATCGGGCACATGATGCACTTCATAACGCTACCGTTGTTAATGCTGTTGTAACTGTGGTTAGTAACCTTGTAGATGTGCGTGTTAATGTGTTTGAAGTTTGTTGTGTAGAAAAGCGGCAGTAGATAGTAAGGTGAGCAGAGAGAAAAACAGAGTGGGCTTGGGTCGCATGCAAAATGAAATGGTCTTACCTTCCGTTTCCGTGCCTAAACAGAGCTAAAATTTCTTCGAACGTTTTGTTTTTGGTCTCAGGAACCTTTTTATATGTAAATATCCAAAATATTGCTAAAAATACACTAAACGGTAGGAATGTATAATTTTCCAAGGCAGTCTGTGTGGGGAGAGAGAGAAAAAAGAGAAAGAAATTGGAACGATTAGCTTTGATAAAACTACGGGAAAAATTAATTGCATACTTTGAGGCGCATTCGTAGGTATGCGCCTAAAGGTATGCAACTGTAAGTACATTAAGGTCATCTTAAGATGGGTTTTTTTCTAGCAGCTTAGCATACCTTTAAACTTGGGAAACCAATTCCAACAACGAAGTTCGCCATCCAGTTCACGAGTACCGCGATCGCCATCGCGCTCGGCCGCGGTCCTTGGGAGAACAGCTCGGCAGTTATCATCCACGGTATCGAGCCCGGTCCGACGGCGAAAAACACGACGAAGGCCAGCGTTGACACTACCGACAGGTAGGACATCCAGTCGATCATTTCCTGCACATAACCAAAAAACTCCTAAACTATGCGTGTAACAACCTTGGGTTCCCGTATTTAGAAGGCTTTTTTGTTTGTTTGGTTTGTTTGGGGGACGGTGTTGGGAAGTGAACGTTTCATGTTTCTGGTTCGTGTCCGTGTCATTCCGTTATCGTCCGTCGAGCGGTTGCGTCGGTGGAAGAGAAGGAGCAAGGACACTAGAATCATTTCCGGCTTTGTGAGGAACGGAAACGGGATAAGGAATGATTTTGTTTGCTTATGTTTAGTAGAGAGTGGTTCGAATCGGTTGTTCTATTGCTGGACGAAAAGGGTAGTCAAGAGGGTTTTTGGGAGACAGTTGCAGACGTGCGGACAACACGACGACGACCCATCCAGAAGTTAGTAGGAACCTTTTCGTGTGTAACACACGAAGCGGAGAGAACACTAGTCACCTGTCACCTCGAAACAATTCGCGGCAAATTCTGGTTGTCGATGCAAATAAGGCAAGGAGAGGAGCATTGTAAACGGAACGGAACACAAACGAAACAATATGTATATATATATATGTATATCGTAAGCGAGGCTCAACAAGATCAGTAACCAATAACCAGATACGGAAACAGAAGACAAAACTAAACATCGAAAAACAGTCGAGCAGGAGCAAATTACGCTCGGTCACCTCATGGGGCAGTCACCGAGTTGGTACGGGCAGCTCTGGTGAGCTGGCTGCTCTGGTGTCAACTAGTAGCGTAGTATGAATAAGATTAATTGTAATTAGTTAGTAATAGTACGTAGTAGTTAGTGTACTTGGTGGTCTAGCGAGTACGTAAGTGAGATAAAGAGAGAGAGAGAGAGAGAGGCGGTGTATGACCCCGAAAGGCCCGGTCCATGGCAGTACGCTCAAACCGTTCGTATGTGAGATGCACCAAAATACCATAAACTAAAGCCGCACTAACTCGACGTTAAGATGAAGGAAACGTAAACGTAAAGGAAACAATACACAAAATAAATAACACGCGGTGCGTGATCAACGAGTATTCCGTTTTCCTTGCACTTTCGATAAGTGTTTGCATGTACGTACGTGTTTGATAATGTGTCGCGCGCGCAACGTGTGCGATGCGTTTGTTGCCGCACGCTAGCTGTGCTGCTTGTTTCTTGTAAATGGTAAGTAAAACGTATACGAGATAGAAGGTAAGAGAAAAGATGTGGAAGTAATGAAAAAAATTGGCAGTTTTGGGGGAGGGGGGAGGGTGGAAGGGGGAGGAGGGGTTAAGAGGCATACAACTGTGTTTAACTCATCGCGATCAGCTATGGCTTGACTTTAAGAACAGGGTGAAGTAAACTGGGTGTCTCGCAATTGTCTCGCAGCACGTCCAAAAGCCCGGAACAAATGGAGCACCCTGTGTATATTAGCGTATTAATGTACGTGTTTATGTGGGTTTTTTTTGGTGTGTGTGTGTGAGTGGATCGAGAGTCCATATCTCATCAGGTCGTGATGGTAAGTGACAAGTGGGACTTGGGGAGGATAAATTGTTGATCCTTAATAGCGTGGTTTGTTTATTGATGTGTTTTTGTTTCTCCTTCCTGGGTTGTGGTTTTGAAGTCACGCTACTGCAACAGAGCATGCGACGGTGTATGAATTGTGATAGGCAGCTGTAAGTGTGTGTGTGTGTGTGCGCGTGCCATCCAAGATGGCGATTATGAGTGACAGGCGAATGTACGTATGTTGTTGTTGTGACGTTGTGGATGTTGAACTGTCAAAAGCGAGAGTTGAAGTAGGCGAGAGAAAGGTTTTCTTTTGACGTGGCAGACAGGATTAATATTCATATTATGAAGAAAACATGAAACATTGAAAAAAGTTTTAAATCATTAGTCTCACGCTTTCCATAGAAGCAAAGAAATTAAAGTAATACTCTGATAGAAGAAAACAAAACAGGTATCCACACAATGCACTCGTTTGTAAAAGAAATTTATATTTCAATATTAATGTGACGGTTTGACCTATGCACAATGCAATCGTTCAAAGGCAGCAGTCAATAGTGCACAATACAAACGGAAAATAATTGGTTAATTGCATCCAGCATGGGATCGGATTCATGACCCAATTCGTTAAACTTTCGCTCCCTCGCCACACAATTGCACCGAAAGGATGGCTGCATCTCCGGCGTATCCGGTTGCAAATTGGTGTTCATTAATGCTGCACTAAAATCGCACCGGCACCGTTCGATGCCAGCGACGCACCGACAACCGGTACCATAATTGATGCTTTCTGATACCATTTTACACGAAATTGTAATTCCCGCCCTGTCGGCAATGAGTGCAAATCCTGGGCCGGGACCTTGTTTGTTTGTTGTTCATCTTCCGCAACCGTCGTGCGGTTAATTCGAGCGGATTGATTGTTCACAATTTACACAATTGCAGTAATGAAGGGTACCAGGAAGCTCTAGAGCAAACCCGAAAAAGGGGCGCAAAGTTACAAAAAACAAGTGTACATGTATATACATATCTGTATGTATTCAGCCAACAAGATCAAACGTCAATAATGAAGTTAATTTGAGGGCACGCAAAATCAATAACACGTGACCGCCCCATGGTTTGAGGAATGGAATGTGAGAAGACGTGGTGTCGAATTACCCAGATTTCCGATTGCACCGAAGGTTTTGATTATTGGCGAGCGAATGGAATTCAATTACTGGGAAGTGCGTAAGCACGGGCACCGGGCCCAACTGCCGGGCCAATAGGTCGAATAAATAAAGTAATCATAACCGTAAATGTTATGAAATAAAAACCATCATCAGCATGGGGCCCTCCCCAACTGGAAACTCGCCAAAGTCGACAAAAAAGGGATTGGAAAAAAAAAAAAAAAAATTTCACAGCGGGAAGTTTATATGGCGGGATTCGAACATCCGTGAAATGTAAATAAAAAGTGCTCGACGCGTAATTTGTTGAAACAGGTAACTTAAACATCAAAAATGAGATCGTTTTTCGGAAATAATTGTTCGTTTACATCTATAGTGTTGATTACTTCAATTGGAAAATAATAAATTACAAAATTAAAAAAAGTCTCCTATCAGATGTCGAAAGTTGAACTGCAACGTTTGTCGTACAGCGAGGCAAACCATTCACGAAGATGCTTGGCACAGCCCCAGGAACATCTCTTCAGTAACGTTTAACATCGTTAAATGATACAAAAATTGCATGTCGGTGCGCTAACGTGTGTCTGTTTGTCCTGTGTTCGGTGTGTTGGTGTTCGGTGTCGACGGTTCACGCGGCGTGTACATTGCGTGCTCTTTACAAGCGTTCACGGGAAAAAACATCCTTCTCTCATCGGTGAGTGGCCGTGTTCGAATGTTTTGCACATTTGTGTGTGTGTTTGTGTTTGAATGTATTTATCGGTGTTCATTGTGAGCGCGAGTGGGTGATCGTGTTATGCTTTGCTTCCGGCGTGTAATTGGTGGCCATTTCCCGCCCATCTCGGGATGGTAGTTATTGCTGTGTGTACTTTCCGTGGATTGGAAATGATGAGACGAAGGGTTTCGAAAGGGAAGCGGGTGATGGTGTGGTAGTGATCGTGGAAGCCGGCCGGGTGAAATGGGAGAGGGAGGGATGTTGAATGAGCAGCGAATTCGGGACAGAGGACATTGGGTGACTGTCTTTTTCGTATTGATCTGTATATTTGTTATTTTTGTATTTTGTGAGTATATTTTCCATATATATATTTTTTTTCTGGTTGTTGGGACGGGGTAAAAAGCCTTAAAAACCGAGAAGTACTCCCGTACGTCCTACAAGCTACAGGGGCAAGACGGTTAAATGAACGAACCATTTTTCTTTTCTTTTCGTTTTGTCATTTGCTTTTCTTTCCTGCTACCCTTTCGTGACCATCGCAACGGCTTATTTACGAAATTTATATGAAACCGTGTCGGGAGCCGCACAAGCGACATGAACAGTGAAAAGGGTACCGAGCTAAAGGTCGCATGGAGACGCATGGTTGTTCACTTTATGATGGAGGCGCATGGTGTTTACGACGTGAATCTTTGTCAACTAGCAACTGTTTCCAGTGTGTTTGTGTGTGTATGCTGTCGCTACGGAACCTTTGGTTGCGCCAATGGCAGTGATATAAATTTTCCAAGTGCCATTTTTTTCATACCAAAGTTTAGCACAGACAAAAAAAAACAATAATGCGATAACATCCGATGTGGAATGTGGCTGGGCTGGGATGCGTTCATGTAGGGGTCCATTACATTTTTGTTCGGTCCCTTTACAAAAGAACCAGAAAAAAAGTGAGTGAAAACAATAAGCCGGAAGAGATAGAAACGGATATGCAGGAACACAAACACACGAAATAAATGGCCCAGGTTGCCATCCGGTCACCTGGTCACTAGGGTGGTAAAAACGGTTTACTCTTCTGCATTGCACGTGCGCTGCGTTTGCTACGTGCCTGGGATGCAAAATTGGGTGTGCCGGGTTTTTGCAAAAAATAACAAAAAAAAAACAACCCCACAATTCCAGCTTATGCTGATAGAGTAGCAGCGATAGTGCTGGGCACTGGGTCGGACAGGTAATATGACAAAAAGATTGTCCAAATAAATAAGCCCGGATGCTGCGCACGATCTGCAGCGTGGATAGCGCGGCGAGCGTAGAATATGCTTATGCTCGGAAAATCGCATAAAATATTAAACTAGAAATTCTTGCACGATACGATTTGATTAAGGGGTGTTTACTTAAATCTGTGAAGCATTCTATTCGCCTGCTTCTTACATACGAGACACTTCTGCTCTGCCGCAGCAAAGGGGTTTAAGTTTGCCTCTTTTGGGTAGCCGTTGGAATGGGTCAGTATTTATTTTCCTATTCCAGCCTGGTGTGGCTGGTACAGTATCTTGTTGACCGATGATCCTTTCGGTGAAAAAGACACAAAATAAACTCAAGTGAACGGAGCAAATTGTGCTTCTCGTTCGTCGGAAGAAGCTAGGTATTTGAAAATTTAATCTAAATTATGATCTATTGCAGCAGAGCTTTACGATTGCACCCAAATCACCAAGCAGTATAATGTGAATTATTCAATTTCGGTAGATTGCAATCTTTCCCGTACCGCTCTTCTACACTAATTGTATATATAAAATTCGAAATTCGTTGATTAAAAAAGCAACATCCAACGATGCAATAAAAATTCTTTCACCAAGTCAAAATGGCGTATGACGCCGGCACACCTTACATGCGAGAAAATGTTCTTTGCCCCGTGCGGGGATGTGTTGGCTCCCACGGGGTGCACAAGACACATTTTTGTTGTCTTACTTTACATAAAACACTTTTCGGCAAAAAGCGAATTTTGTCGCCACCGCACGAAAAGTGGTTGCGTGATAAAATTATAAAAGTAATATTTCCTGCTTATTTGAAGGCAAGCTGGGACGGCTTGCTACACCAGGGGGAAAAGTGAATCGGCGACAGCAAGCAAAAAAAAAAAAGACAGAGGGGAGAAGAGAAAAACGCCTCACCTGACGAAATCAGGCGACATACTACGGGTCCCAGCAGAATAACCTACTCAACTCCCCAAAGTAACTGTTTACCGCGTCTGTCTGTTCAACCGTGAAGACTTTATGCTTAGGCTGATGCCTATCTTTCATGCGATGCTTTTCATGTTTCGCGCGCTAGTGCTCTTAACCTTAGTGAAAAGGCACGAACCAAAGGAAAAAAAAAACTCAACTACACATACACTTTTATTCAAAGCGGCTACATTCAGTGCACCGGTGCGGTGTAGGCGGTTCAGCAAGAAAATATGTTTATTTTCTGCTTTGCGCGAGCGAACGGCCGAAAAAGAAGAACCGAAAATAATAATAACGACCAGCAAAAACGGTTATCGTGCTTTTACCACCTTTGGTTTTTTTTTGTATTATTTCGTTGTTGTGTTTGGTAACTTTCGCAGCTATTTTTTGCATTTATTTTGTTGTCTGTACCTTCCGCACATGTAGCGTAGCGGTACCTGGTACCATCCGAAAGGTACGAACGACCATGCGTCTCCATCCATGCTAGGAGCTTTTTTCTAAGTAAACGACCAGGCGTCTCCATTGGAAAGCTCACCATCTTGACAAAGGTTTCACTTTGTTCCTTTCTTCCACATCCACATGTGCTCTGTGACAATCACAGGGGCTTCGCAAATATCTGCACACACACACACACACGTAACCAGATACACAGACCGTGGCTGAGTGTGTGTGTGTTAGTGTGAGTATGTGATGACATTTTCTTTTCCTTCACTTCACACTCCAAGTGCTCAAGGGGTGACGGTTTTTTTTTCAATTATATGAACAATTTTTTTGTTATTGCTGATAAGTATATACGGTAGCCAGAGAGCAAACATGTAGTACAGCACACACACACACACACCGCTGGCGGTGTACAAAAGGAGCCGAAGTAGGGGTGTGGGTGTGCCGTCCTATACTTCAACTCTATCGAGAAAGACTCGTTAATTCCACAACCACCGGGCACAAACGATGCTTTCGGATTGCTGTTTGGAATATATTCCATCTTCGTGCGGCCCTGCATGCATACGTGGATGAGCCCATACTTTACGCCTCGCCCCTAGGGTGGCGTTCACCGAGTGGAAAGCAGATTGTTATTTTATATGGCAAAATCTTCAGCTTGCTCTCTTACGCTTGCGACTTTTTTTGCTTTCTGCCTTCTTTTTTATTGTTGCACTGCTCGTACGTAGTAAATCTCTGTCCCGCGTTAGCCGGGTGGGCCTACTCAACCGAAGACCGAAGAAGCAAAGGCAATCGGTTGCAACGGTTTTGCTAAATTTAACGAGCGAAAGGGCGACGAACAAGCGAAAAAAGCGACCAGAAACACACCACCGAGCAGCGAGCGGCCCGATATCGCGGCATAGGTGAAAGCTATCAGCTGAGAAGTGTGTTTGAAAGTGACACACTCTTAACCTTTCCATTTCCATGTGAAAGCATCCAGGGAGGGTTGCGTCAGGTGAGTTTACACGGTGCACAGAAAAGGGAGAAGAAAGTAAAATCAGCAAGGAGACTATCGTTTTTCCTTTCCGGTCGGTTGACTTTTTGTCGTGCAACAACAAAAACGAAGCACGATGGTTCGAGCACCGTGCGCCAAGGAACGAAGTGAAACTTGAGATGTTTGCGGATGGTTTCGTGTGCGGGAATGTTTGCCTAGCCACCGGATTCCTGTGCGCATCTGACGTCAGAGGCGCAACCCGTAGACTTCATCCGCGTCCGGTTCGCGCAAATGATTCGTTTATTTAACAAATAATTTAATGTACAAATATTTACTGCACAAAATGGGAAAGATGGGGGACATTTTGCTATGGAGGAGGTGGAAAGTATCGGTTCGTTTTCTTTTCTTTTTTTTCTTTTGTTGCTTATCTCCCGGTTAGGACATGCGGCAGGTGCATTAGTGCAAAAGGGGGGCAAAGTGCAAAAGGGTAGAAGATAGAAAGGCACATTGAATAAATTGTAGGAGAGACGGTTTAAAGTACACCAAAGCGTTCTACGGCTACCGTTTGGTAAGGCTAAGCATTCTTTAACTCTACGGTATAACAAAACAAAGCAATAAAACAACTAGATTCAAATGGAAAGCTACAAAGCGATTGTAAGAACGATGAAACTAAAGCGAGTATAATCATTGTTAGAAAGTGTAATTTAAAAAAATGGTTTAATAATAGAAGGAGTGTATCATTCACATGTCGGTTTCAAATTTACACACCATAAGTATTGTTTGTTTAATATCATTAAACAGTTTTTGTGACTAACGATAATATCATACGGATGAATAGATACATTTCTTCCCCAGGTTCTTCGGTTCTCACTCTTCCATTTCAATTACTGTCCATCATCTTACTTCCAACCAGCTTCGAACCCCAATTGCTGGAATTTGTAAATCCCGTCAGCATTCCAACCGAATGCACCCAGCAACGGCATTAGCCGCAGGTGGCACCGTACCAGTGCACGAAATGCTACGCTCACAAGTGGCCTCCGGTAAATGGAATCCACAAAAATGCCCCAAAAACCGTCCTTACGATTGCAGCAATTGCACCACACGTGGGCGGTTCCAGGCCGACAGGAAAGTTCGCGACAACCAAAACGGGAACGCCGAGTGGAACGGAAAGTCTCAAACATAACTTTCCCCCCCCCCCCCACACCCGACTGGGTGTAAGGAGAGGAGAGGGAGGGTGGGAGTTTTCTTCGCCATGTCGTGCGCTCACCCCGCCACCTACCGACCGTTGGCAATGGGGATGAGCCGAAAAACGTAAGGAACCGTAACGAAATTGAAAGCGACACGAGCGATGAAAAGCGAACCAAAACTATTTCCCATTGTGCTTCGTTCAAATGGATAATTCTTTTGTGTGGCACACGGGCGGCAACATCCTTTCGGCAAACATGCAGCAGCAGAAGAAGCCTCCGAACGTCGTTAGCAACGATGGGAAGGACCTTTTACTTACAAACTGTACTTCCATCGTTGGTTCGAGCCGTTTCAGTCTTGCCAGTCGGTTTCGCCTTTTTTCTACCGAGCCGTTTCTTCCAGCAAAGCTTGCTCATCTTTGCTTGGCCCATCTCCCCTCGGTCACCCCCGGACGGGTGGTGGTGCATTACATTCCGTTGCAAGTACTGCCTGCCAGCGGTGTGCTTCTCGCACTGCTGTAGGTTCCCATCTCCCTTGGCACACCGGTAACGTCAGTCCATTACGATAATCGTTCCGAGCAGTTCAGTGCTTTAATGGGGTAATAATAATTCGCCTTCGTTCTTACACATTTCATCCCGTCTCGATGCACACCAACGCTCGGGCGCGCTCGGGATGCCTTACCGTGGTGCCGCAAACGCGAAAGAAAGCAGTGTCATGTTTCTTGCTGTCATAGTTCGTGGAAATCCATCACCCACAGCAGCCCCCTTTCCTCCCACCCCCCAACCCCCCTTAGCACCCGCTGGGCTAGAAATAGTTGAAACTTTTGCACGAAGGAAAATCAGCCAAGACAATGGAATGGTTAAGGTTTGCGCATTGTTTGTGTTTGTTGTTTTTTCACCCGTTGCCGGTTCCCCAACCGAACTACCGAAGCAAACCGGCTTTCACTGCTTTCGTCGCGTAATTAAAGCTTACGCAAAGCTTCGGTTGCAGCGAAAATGGCAGAAAGAACGCAAAAACACGAAAAACCAAACAACGGAACAAATCACCATCGGATGACGGTGCGACTTTCGGTTGTGGGTGGATGCTACGCGCTGCATAGCCTTTAACGCCCACCGAATGCATCCGCCTCCGTTTTCCGCGACCAACCAAAACTCCTTCAACCTTGCGCGGGGGAAAAGTTTTCGGAAAACTACATGAAAAGTTGCTCGTCTCGGGTAGAGTTTGTGTTTCGTGCTTGCGATGCGAAATTGAATATATCCACCCCCTTTCACCCTAATATACCTGGAACGTCCTGTCCAATCGAGAGGCTGGGCCCATTGTTTTGGCAGGTTCTGTGCAAAACGAACCTCAGCTAGCTGTGTTGATGAGGAAGTACGGCTTGTTTGGAATTGTTTATTGACTGGTGATGTAATTACACCATCATTACAATGCGAGCACAAGTTCCACCCTTTTGTTCGCTAGCAAATCTATAGAATTCCACTCTTTTTTTTTGTTTGCGCTTGTTTTCCCTCACCGATGGAGTAAGGGGGAAAAAAGATATCAAAGGTAAAATAATAAGACATTTTTCGAGAAGGCGATGGCGATCGAACTTTGCAATAAAATGTGGTACAGCGGGGAGCAAAAACATAAAAATTCAACCAAACCAATTCCAAACAAGACCGATCCTTCCGGGAAAGGATACAGAAATTGTTTTGACCCTTGGAAGGATTAAGCGGGCTTCTGACCATTAACAGAAGGAGGAAAAAACGACAACAAATTCCGGTTACGAAGCGTGTTTTATGCGTGCAAAATCTAACACGCCCAATGGTGGTTAGGTGCAGTAGAAACAACGCACAATGAGAGCAAAAACAAGGCTTCTCCAAATAAAAAATGAAGGATCGATGCCGGGATAAGGATGCTCGATTATGAGAAGGAAACCCCGAAGAAAACCGAGTAAAGAATCCATTGAATAAAAAAAANAAAAAAAAAAGACAGAGGGGAGAAGAGAAAAACGCCTCACCTGACGAAATCAGGCGACATACTACGGGTCCCAGCAGAATAACCTACTCAACTCCCCAAAGTAACTGTTTACCGCGTCTGTCTGTTCAACCGTGAAGACTTTATGCTTAGGCTGATGCCTATCTTTCATGCGATGCTTTTCATGTTTCGCGCGCTAGTGCTCTTAACCTTAGTGAAAAGGCACGAACCAAAGGAAAAAAAACTCAACTACACATACACTTTTATTCAACGCGGCTACATTCAGTGCACCGGTGCGGTGTAGGCGATTCAGCAAGAAAGTATGTTTATTTTCTGCTTTGCGCGAGCGAACCGAAAAAGAAGAACCGAAAATAATAATAACGACCCGCAAAAACGGTTATCGTGCTTTTACCACCTTCGTTTTTTTTTTCGTATTATTTCGTTGTTGTGTTTGGTAACTTTCGCAGCTATTTTTTGCATTTATTTTGTTGTCTGTACCTTCCGCACATGTAGCGTAGCGGTACCTGGTAACATCCGAAAGGTACGAACGACCATGCGTCTCCATCCATGCTAGGAGCTTTTTTCTAAGTAAACGACCAGGCGTCTCCATTGGAAAGCTCACCATCTTGGCAAAGGTTTCACTTTGTTCCTTTCTTCCACATCCACATGTGCTCTGTGACAATCACAGGGGCTTCGCAAATATCTGCACACACACACACACACGTAACCAGATACACAGACCGTGGCTGAGTGTGTGTGTTAGTGTGAGTATGTGATGACATTTTCTTTTCCTTCACTTCACACTCCAAGTGCTCAAGGGGTGACGGTTTTTTTTTTCAATTATATGAACAATTTTTTTGTTATAGCTGATAAGTATATACGGTAGCCAGAGAGCAAACATGTAGTACAACACACACACACACCGTTGGCGGTGTACGAAAGGAGCCGAAGTAGGGGTGTGGGTGTGCCGTCCTATACTTCAACTCTATCGAGAAAGACTCGTTAATTCCACATCCACCGGGCACAAACGATGCTTTCGGATTGCTGTTTGGAATATATTCCATCTTCGTGCGGCCCTGCATGCATACGTGTATGAGCCCATACTTTACGCCTCGCCCCTAGGGTGGCGTTCACCGAGTGGAAAGCAGATTGTTATTTTATATGGCAAAATCTTCAGCTTGCTCTCTTACGCTTGCGACTTTTTTTGCTTTTTGCCTTCTTTTTTATTGTTGCACTGCTCGTACGTAGTAAATCTCTGTCCCGCGTTAGCCGGGTGGGCCTACTCAACCGAAGACCGAAGAAGCAAAGGCAATCGGTTGCAACGGTTTTGCTAAATTTAACGAGCGAAAGGGCGACGAACAAGCGAAAAAAGCGACCAGAAACACACCACCGAGCAGCGAGCGGCCCGATATCGCGGCATAGGTGAAAGCTATCAGCTGAGAAGTGTGTTTGAAAGTGACACACTCTTAACCTTTCCATTTCCATGCGAAAGCATCCAGGGAGGGCTGCGTCAGGTGAGTTTACACGGTGCACAGAAAAGGGAGAAGAAAGTAAAATCAGCAGGGAGACTATCGTTTTTCCTTTCCGGTCGGTTGACTTTTTGTCGTGCAACAACAAAAACGAAGCACGATGGTTCGAGCACCGTGCGCCAAGGAACGAAGTGAAACTTGAGATGTTTGCGGATGGTTTCGTGTGCGGGAATGTTTGCCTAGCCACCGGATTCCTGTGCGCATCTGACGTCAGAGGCGCAACCCGTGGACTTCATCCGCGTCCGATTCGCGCAAATGATTCGTTTATTTAACAAATAATTTAATGTACAAATATTTACTGCACAAAATGGGAAAGATGGGGGACATTTTGCTATGGAGGAGGTGGAAAGTATCGGTTCGTTTTCTTTTCTTTTTTTTCTTTTGTTGCTTATCTCCCGGTTAGGACATGCGGCAGGTGCATTAGTGCAAAAGGGGGCAAAGTGCAAAAGGGCAGAAGATAGAAAGGCACATTGAATAAATTGTAGGAGAGACGGTTTAAAGTACACCAAAGCGTTCTACGGCTACCGTTTGGTAAGGCTAAGCATTCTTTAATTCTACGGTATAACAAAACATAGCAATAAAGTAACTAGATTCAAATGGAAAGCTACAAAGCGATTGTAAGAACGATGAAACTAAAGCGAGTATAATCATTGTTAGAATGTGTAATTTTAAAAAATGGTTTAATAATAGAAGGAGTGTATCATTCAGATGTCGGTTTCAAATTTACACACCATAAGTATTGTTTGTTTAATATCATTAAACAGTTTTTGTGACTAACGATAATATCATACGGATGAATAGGTAAATTTCTTCCCCAGGTTCTTCGGTTCTCACTCTTCCATTTCAATTACTGTCCATCATCTTACTTCCAACCAGCTTCGAACCCCAATTGCTGGAATTTGTAAATCCCGTCAGCATTCCAACCGAATGCACCCAGCAACGGCATTAGCCGCAGGTGGCACCGTACCAGTGCACGAAATGCTACGCTCACAAGTGGCCTCCGGTAAATGGAATCCACAAAAATGCCCCAAAAACCGTCCTTACGATTGCAGCAATTGCACCACACGTGGGCGGTTCCAGGCCGACAGGAAAGTTCGCGACAACCAAAACGAGAACGCCGAGTGGAACGGAAAGTCTCAAACATAACTCCCCCCCCCACCCAACTGGGTGTGAGGAGAGGAAAGGGGAGGGTGGGAGTTTTCTTCGCCATGTCGTTCGCCCACCCCGCCACCTACCGACCGTTGGCAATGGGGATGAGCCGAAAAACGTAAGGATCCGTAACGAAATTGAAAGCGACACGAGCGATGAAAAGCGAACCAAAACTATTTCCCATTGTGCTTCGTTCAAATGGATAATTCTTTTGTGTGGCACACGGGCGGCAACATCCTTTCGGCAAACATGCAGCAGCAGAAGAAGCCTCCGAACGTCGTTAGCAACGATGGGAAGGACCTTTTACTTACAAACTGTACTTCCATCGTTGGTTCGAGCCGTTTCAGTCTTGCCAGTCGGTTTCGCCTTTTTCTACCGAGCCGTTTCTTCCAGCAAAGCTTGCTCATCTTTGCTTGGCCCATCTCCCCTCGGTCACCCCCGGACGGGTGGTGGTGCATTACATTCCGTTGCAAGTACTGCCTGCCAGCGGTGTGCTTCTCGCACTGCTGTAGGTTCCCATCTCCCTTGGCACACCGGTAACGTCAGTCCATTACGATAATCGTTCCGAGCAGTTCAGTGCTTTAATGGGGTAATAATAATTCGCCTTCGTTCTTACACATTTCATCCCGTCTCGATGCACACCAACGCTCGGGCGCGCTCGGGATGCCATACCGTGGTGCCGCAAACGCGAAAGAAAGCAGTGTCGTGTTTCTTGCTGTCATAGTTCGTGGAAATCCATCACCCACAGCAGCCCCCTTTCCTCCCACCCCCCCACCCCCCTTAGCACCCGCTGGGCTAGAAATAGTTGAAACTTTTGCACGAAGGAAAATCAGCCAAGACAATGGAATGGTTAAGGTTTGCGCATTGTTTGTGTTTGTTGTTTTTTCACCCATACCTGCCAGTGTTGCCGGTTCCCCAACCGAACTACCGAAGCAAACCGGCTTTCACTGCTTTCGTCGCGTAATTAAAGCTTACGCAAAGCTTCGGTTGCAGCGAAAATGGCAGAAAGAACGCAAAAACACGAAAAACCAAACAACGGAACAAATCACCATCGGATGACGGTGCGACTTTCGGTTGTGGGTGGATGCTACGCGCTGCATATCCTTTAACGCACACCGAATGCATCCGCCTTCGTTTTCCGCGACCAACCAAAACTCCTTCAACCTTGCGCGGGGAAAAAGTTTTCGGAAAACTACATGAAAAGTTGCTCGTCTCGGGTAGAGTTTGTGTTTCGTGTTTGCGATGCGAAATTGAATATATCCACCCCCTTTCACCCTAATGTACCTGGAACGTCCTGTCCAATCGAGAGACTGGGCCCATTGTTTTGGCAGGTTCTGTGCAAAACGAACCTCAACTAGCTGTGTTGATGAGGAAGTGCTGCTTGTTTGGAATTGTTTATTGACTGGTGATGTAATTACACCATCATTACAATGCGAGCACAAGTTCCACCCTTTTGTTCGCTAGCAAATCTATAGAATTCCACTCTTTTTTTTTTGTTTGCGCTTGTTTTCCCTCACCGATGCAGTAAGGGGGAAAAAAGATATCAAAGGTAAAATAATAAGACATTTTCGAGAAGGCGATGGCGATCGAACTTTGCAATAAAATGTGGTACAGCGGGGAGCAAAAACATAAAAACTCAACCAAACCAAATCCAAACAAGACCGATCCTTCCGGGAAAGGATACAGAAATTGTTTTGACCCGTGGAAGGATTAAGCGGGCTTCTGACCATTAACAGAAGGAGGAAAAAACGACAACAAATTCCGGTTACGAAGCGTGTTTTATGCGTGCAAAATCTAACACGCCCAATGGTGGTTAGGTGCAGTAGAAACAACGCACAATGAGAGCAAAAACAAGGCTTCTCCAAATAAAAAATGAAGGATCGATGCCGGGATAAGGATGCTCGATTATGAGAAGGAAACCCCGAAGAAAACCGAGTAAAGAATCCATTGAATAAAAAAAACAACAACAACAACAACAACAACAAAGGCTTGAAAAGGCATTAACAATGCTTTATAATTGGAAAAATGTGTTCTCCGAAGGTGCAAATGGACTGCTTGGATGCGTTCAACATTTTTGGAATGTTTATTCTGTAACATTGGTTTGCCTCATCTGCTGTAGCAAAAATGGACGTATTTTCAGGCACAACTTTTTTTGCTTCCCGGGGCAAACTAATTGAAAACAGTTCTTTAACTCCGATTACTTAAGTAACATAATTATGATCGAGTGGTACTCCACGTTTCAGTCGTTTTAGTTGTGGCCCTGTGTTTTTTTTTTTTTGCTGCTGAACAAGTTCAATACACGCGCGAACGTGTATGTGTGGGTAGTTAATAAATAAACACTAGAATAACGTTACGCACCAAAGGTCGTGGGAAAAGTGCAAACGGAAACGTTAAGTATTCGTGGCCATCCACCCCTTCACTTCCCTCCTCTCCCCTTGCTTCTTCCCTTGGAAACATTGACCTTGGCTTCGGTTTCGGGAGCGTTCCCTAGGCACGTTGCTTCCGTAGGAGAAAAAAAGGGGGCCGTGTTGCCAGCACGGCCAACAAACGTATCTCCAAACACCACTTAGGGCTTTCCTTTTGTTCGCCCTTCCGGTGGGGTGGAGAAAAATCAAAACATTAGCGAAACGGACGGGCGAATCGGCCGAGAATAGGGGTGCCGTGCGCGATATGGGGACACAGCCCAAAACCTGGGAAGAAACAACATGAAGAGTCAAGTGGTGGTACAAGTACCCACCCTTGGGGGGTGTTTGGAGAGGTGGGGGCAGGGTGAAGAAGGACGCAGAATGGCAGCAATTGGCTACACGCAGTTTTGCTTCCCTTTGCCTGGAAGGCTTCCAAACCGTTTCTCCTTCGAGACAAGTGAACCGTGGCCATTGAAACTTTCCCAATGTGTTGGTGTGTGTGTGTGTATGTGTGTTTTTGGTTCGGCGCCGCCTGTAGTTAACGCTAATGGATGTCATTAACACGAAAAATAGCACCATCCGAAGTTGGCCGGAACTATAGTGTGCGGAACCTATTCCTCCCGGCCATTCCCATTCCCGCCCAATGTTCCCTCCCGAAACAAAAAAAAAAACAGAAAAAAACACACACCTGCCACTTGGTTTTGCTCCGACACGTGCGAACGCGAACGTAATTTGCTTTCCCCCTACTTCGAAGGGGGATGGTGGTGTTATGCTGGACAAAAGAGGGAGGATTGTTTTTACACACCCCGGGGGGCATTATGGAGGAAGGGGGGAGGGGGAGTGGAAAATCCTCCCCACACGCTCACAGGTGCGTGGGAGCTTCTTACGCTCGGTTTACACGCCAACTGCGCCGTGGTGGTCAACGGGAATTACGCTTTTGCCGTGTGTGAGCAGGTGGAATTTAGCACAAGGAGAGAAAAAATTATACACCACACACACACACACACACACACACACGCACGAACGGAACTAAATTACATTCACTTCATTATGGCAAATATTTGTGGCACCGGATCCGGAGGTCAATGGGGAAAACAACAACAAAAAACTTCCTATTATGGAGGTTTTTCTCTACTTTTTTTTAAAATGAAAACCAGAAATTTTACACCATCGAATGAGATTGGATTTTTTGTTAGCGCCTTTCAAATGCGCTTGGCACTCGGGTGTGCGCCTGACAGAATGAATTTTCCACCAATAAGACAACCACAACCATCGGCAATCGGCCGGTCTCCAATCGAAAAACTCCCCCTTTCGCCCTTCTTTCCCTCTTCTCCCCCGGGCACCGGAAGTAAAAGGGCGGCAGTAATAATGTCCCAGTCTGTGTGTGTGTGTGTGTGTGCGTGTTTTTCCATCCTAATCGGTTTCCGAGCTACTGGGTGGAAAAGTTTTTCTTTCGCACCATTGGTGATTAGTTTTGGTTTTACTATCACCTCCTTGACCGTTTGTAATCCTTACAGAATGTTACAACCGGACGTGGACAAAAGCACACTACGTATTGCCAAACAATGGCAACGTGGTAAATTACACAATACAAGGAGGGAGAGAGAGAGGGAGAGGGAGAAAGAGGGTAGTTTTTCATTCTGTGCCGGGCACTACTACTCGACGAACGAGTCCTTGAGGTCAGGCGTGATTCGTTTTTAATCGAGCCTTTCTCTCCCACTTCCAACCCACCAGAGCACCTCCTTACTAATCCACCCAGGCAAACTGTGTTGGCCAACAATAATGATAACTTGTATCGCTCCCACCCAACGAAGGTGTTGGGTGCGATATGCGACATGCGAACCCGTGTCAAGTTGACCGGAAAAACATGCAACAGGAACAGCACCATTGAGAGTAGGTGACCCACCCACCGGGGGGCCAGTATGTGCCTATTACTCTTGCCTCGTTTCGACTTCGGCTTTGAATGTTTTTCAGGCACGAAAGCACCACTGTGTGAGTAACCAGTTGGCTACCAATGGGTGGGCTTCTCGATATGTGCCAAGTAATGACAGCAGCGAAGCAGGTTTCAGGTTTTGTCACCAACCCCGAGACCCTCGAAAGGGTGGAAACAAAACAACAACACAAGAGAAACAACAGATAAATGCAACCACACAGCAGCACAAGTTCGGTGCAAGTTCTTTAATTAAAGTCTAATGAAAAACGTGACCACACTCACACAGATGGGCAGCACATGCACGCGAACTTCCTGCTGGGCGGAAGTTTGAACAAATTGTCCACAAGGAATGTATGCTGCTGTTATTGCTTCTGGATATTCAAAAAAGGTATGAACAATGTGAGAAGGAGTATCTCTCTCTCTTCTTCTATCCCTCCTTCTCTCTCTCTCTCTCTCTCCCTTTACTCGTACAAAATGTGACACAAACGCACTGTTTGTCACAATCAGTGCTGGTCGTCGGCCACACAACTGGGCAGTTACCACTGACGCAATATTTTGGGGATGCCGTGTTTTGGAAAGTTATACCCCGGGCATTGTGCAACTTTGCCCACAAAAACCACCGGTAAAGTGTTGCGGTGAAACCAGCATGGTGTGCGGTTTAATTTGCTTCTCTTGTTGCCTTTTTCGTTTTTTGGTTACGGGGGAAATTGTTTTCGCCAAGCAACTCTCAACCCGTTTTCCGTAACTTTGCATGGAATATTAGAAATTGTTGATTGTCGGTACAGTTTGGAAGGTAAATTTGAAGAAAAACAAAACACTATAGATGATTTTTCTTACTAAAAGAGCTTAAGTATAGTGTATTAAAACAAGAAAATGCGAAGGAAGTAATGCTTCTTACTAACAAAAATGATCATCCTAAGGAAAAAGTTTTAAGAAATGTAGAAAAAACTTGCATGCGACGAGCTCTTGTAAGATTAAACATATCGAAAAGCATTCCAAAGCTTAAAAAAAAACCTTATCAAAATGGGGGAGGAAAAAACACAAGGCGCAAGCAACAACTAAAGTAGACAAATGGAAAAGAGAATCCAACTAGAAACGGCTGTCCAATAATTACTATAAACACCCAAAAACAAACAATCGAAACTTTGGTTTGACGAACTCATAAACGGAATGGGTATCAAGTAAACAAACAAACAACCGGAATGGAGCACAAACGAAATCAATAACAAAGAGAGAGAGATCGACAATGAGAAAAGGGATCACTAGCAAGAAAAAAAATTAATTTAAAAGAAAAAAAACAATGGTAATTATAAAACACTCAATCAATCAATCCAAACATCAAGAGAAAGAGAGCGAAATATTATGGATAGTACAACATCAACATCAACAAGAAGAAGAAGAAGAAGAAGTAGAAGAAGGAGACAACAAACATGGATGAAAGAGAAAAAAGAGTCCATAGCAATAAGAACGTAAAACGTAAACGGGAACGGATTATCGCATTCGCAGTTTGTGATTGTGGGTTAAATAAACAGGATGCGTGCCCGTTTGGCCATGTTTTTTTGGTTTGATTTCAAACATTGTCCCCAAAAATTAAAAAAAAAAAACTACCGAACAAAACAAACGGGCACGCATTTCTATTTGGTTGCTATAAAATATTTAAACGTTTAGGGTTGAATGTGTTGCAAAAGAGTTTGTTTTTGTGTTTTTATTTGTTTTTGTGGAACAAAAAACATCCATTTTGCAAATATTCATCACTAAACGTTTTATTGGAGCCATTTTTTTAGAACATTATTTTTATATTATGGAGTGGCGCTTTGAAGTGAGCACGTGAAGCACTTCCTTTCATGTGCTTTATCGCTTCAAAACAGCCCGCCCCATTATAATGGCTGATGGTTTGGATTTGGAAGTAATTGTGACGTGTTGTACTTGCCTTTATTAAAAACGATATTGTTATGAATATTGAGAATATAAACATTCCACCTAATCCATACAAATGCAGCGTTCGTCGACCGGTTCTATCCATTAGCGGTATTGATACGAGTGTCATCACAACCTGCCGGGAGCAAAGCAGAAATGGAAGAGAATGCATTTTAGATCTGTATTTATGTGTATGTGTTGGAGGGTGTGTCGTNCACAACTGGGCAGTTACCACTGACGCAATATTTTGGGGATGCCGTGTTTTGGAAAGTTATACCCCGGGCATTGTGCAACTTTGCCCACAAAAACCACCGGTAAAGTGTTGCGGTGAAACCAGCATGGTGTGCGGTTTAATTTGCTTCTCTTGTTGCCTTTTTCTTTTTTTGATTACGGGGGAAATTGTTTTCGCCAAGCAACTCTCAACCCGTTTTCCGTAACTTTGCATAGAATATTAGAAATTGTTGATTGTCGGTACAGTTTGGAAGGTTAAGTTGAAGAAAAACAAAACACTATAGATGATTTTTCTTACTAAAAGAGCTTAAGTATAGTGTATTAAAACAAGAAAATGCGAAGGAAGTAATGCTTTTTACTAATAACAATGATCATAAAGGACCTAAGGAAAAAAGTTTTAAGAAATGGGGAAAAAACTTGCATGCGACGAGCTCTGGGTAGAGTAAATATATCGAAAAGCATTCCAAAGCTTAAAAAACCTTATCAAAATGGGGGAGGAAAAAAAAACAAGGCGCAAGCAACAACTAAAGTAGACAAATGGAAAAGAGAATCCAACTAGAAACGGCTGTCCAATAATTACTATAAACACCCAAAAACAAACAACCGAAACTTTGGTTTGACGAACTCATAAACGGAATGGGTATCAAGTAAACAAACAAACAAACAAACAACCGGAATGGAGCACATACGAAATCAATAACAAAGAGAGAGAGAGACAATGAGAAAAGGGATCACTAGCAAGAAAAAAAATCAATTTAAAAGAAAAAAAAAATGGTAATTATAAAACACTCAATCAATCAATCCAAACATCAAGAGAAAGAGAGCGAGATATTATGGATAGTACAACATCAACAAGAAGAAGAAGAAGAAGTAGAAGAAGAAGGAGACAACAAACATGGATGAAAGAGAAAAAAGAGTCCATAGCAATAAGAACGTAAAACGTAAACGGGAACGGATTATCGCATTCGCAGTTTGTGATTGTGGGTTAAATAAACAGGATGCGTGCCCGTTTGGCCATGTTTTTTTGGTTTGAATTCAAACATTGTCCCCAAAAATTAAAAAAAAAAAACTACCGAACAAAACAAACGGGCACACATTTGGTTGCTATA
>CM032178.1:3347235-3419960 GCA_018908115.1 Anopheles rivulorum
GGAAAGGCAACGGTACGGTTAGAGTTACGTGTTCGACGCAACACACAAAATGACGCATCCAGAGTCGAGAGTTCCGCTGACACTTACCACAATTGACACCAATTATAAATCTTCCGAGGAATAGCATTTCATAGGAATGACTCATCTTCGTGAATCCCATTAGGCATGCACCGGATATTCCCAGCACGTTGTTTAGCAGGAGGCCACCCTTTCTGCGCGTTCGGTCGTGAAGGGAGAGAAAGAAAAAGCGGGTGGGAGGAAATGGAACATTAGAGAAGGGTATACAGTTGCATGGTTTAGAATCTAAGCAACGGGAGCAAGCACTTAAGACGCCGCTCTGCGCTGTCTCGGTGCCCACTGATGCTGCACTGTCGGTGCAAGCAGGCGCACCGGGAAGTGCATAATTAATGCAAGAGGCTGTTTGATTTTCAGCTTCAAATCCCCGTCAAAATCAGGCGCACCCGTGGGCAAATATTTATCCTTATCTCACGGTACCACTTTAAAGGCTCGCCCGCCAATCGCAGCGCGAAGTAAGACGGCTTAACGATACGGATTAATACGCAGTGGAGGCAGTGCCCGAGTGCCCTTTAATTGTACCATTCCGGTGACCCGTTAAAGACCCATTAAAGGTTGTGCAAACAGAGCGTACATTATCTGCCCGAGGGCTTTGTTTGATTCACGTGCCGCATTTGCATTTGTCCCGCAGTGCAGAAACACAGCAGCACGGCAGCAGCATCGGACGATTGGGACGTGTCCTTTTCGCCCGATAAACAAACAAACAAACAAACAACCAGACTCAACCGGGCACGGTTCATCGATCGAAGATCGTCCATCACGCACAGTGGGTACTGAATTGTTGGTGGTCGGTGGAGATAAGATTCATAAAATAGCTCAATTTATGAGTGTGCACAGACAACCGGATAGCTATCTGGCCATCTGGCCACATCGGGGATGCTTTTTGCATGATCAGCAATTCTGCCGTCGAGGTCGGCAGTAGGCAAAATGTACCAGGAAGTGGACGTGGAGCAGTGCATAAAACACAACATGGAAAATGGAAATGAAAGCTAAACCAGGCAGTCAGTCACGGCCGGATCGGGCACAATTGTTGGTGGTGGAGTTGCGTTTTGATAAGACAATTCAATTATGAATTATTCACAAGATGCTAATCAATCAGCGTGTAGTGTAGTGCGGATAAGGCTGACGTTCAGTAACGATTCACCACCCTTTATGGCACACATTCGCACACTCACGGGCGAGACCCCTGGTGCTTTGGTAGGAGGATGGAAAATAATTGGGTCAACTGTAAAACCATTCGCAGTGACGATTCTGTGCCGGCCAGAACGTTGGCCATTTTTTGGACCGTACCTGCCGAACCGGTTCGCCATCCAGCCACCGCTGAAACCGCCGAGCATGCCGCCGATCGCAAAGATGGACACGGCGACCGAGTACAGCTGCTGGATGAACTCCTCGCTGATGTCCTCGCCGTACCGGTCCTTGTACACATCCTTCATGAAGTTCTCGATGTTCACCTCCGGCGCATTGATGACGCCGGTATTGTAGCCGAACTGGAGCATGCCCAGCACGGCCGCAAAGATGGCGTACGTCAGGAAGAACGTCAAACCCTGGTCGGTGCGGTCGAGAAAGAGAAGGTGGATAAGTTAGAATTATTACTGACCACACGGACAATAATGCAATCCGATGCGCCACTTGAATATGTATAGACTTTCGCAACGCCTAAAGGTATGCAAGGTACAAAACAAAACTGCTTATAACACAATTTAGTTGGTGATTGCATACTTTTAGGCGTTGACTGACGGAACTGTTGATTATTGACAGAATTCACGATGAGAAATTAAAATGATTTTCAAACAAAGAACCAACCAAACCAAACATTTCATGTAAAATTTTCTCTTTAACAATGGTTTTGGAACACAAAACAAAATGAAAAACACAAACAAAACCGAAAAAACTTATATTTATTGGAAACAAAAAAAAAACCAGGAACCAAAACATAATAACGCAAGTTGTAGTGACAGTTGGCGAACACTAACTTGCTCCAGCAATCGTAGCTTTCGCCGATGCGTATGTTCCTCCAGCCGGTCGACGTATTCCCTCAGCTCTTCGATCTCTTCCTTCACCTGTTGTACTGTATCTAGTTCGTGTTTTATTGCTACCATATCACGTTTCACCTGCGAACGAGATCAAACAAGACGTAGCGAGCGTTGAGCTATCGGTTCGGTTGCAATGCGGTGCAGCATCCCGCGCCGTCCACTTACCTCGGAAACTTCCGTCTGGCAGCTCTCCACCGATTTGGTGAGCTCCTGAAGTTGGGTCCGTATCTCGCAGAGGGCGACCGTCGTCTCGAGATGACGGTCACCCCGCTGCAGATCGTCTAACTTCGCCGACAGATTCATACTCATCACGCTGACTTGCTTCTGCAGTCTGTTGCGAGTGCGGAAGATTTTGGCATGCCACGGTACCGGAAATGGGTGGGTGGGAGGGTGTGTATGAAAAAAAAATGCACATATTAGTATTTATTTCCATTGCTTGTAACACATCCGGGCACATTGGCCCGGAATAGCTTCCGGTGCAAAGTACATCGGGCGAAAAGGGATAGAACGTATACAGAGTAGTATGGCGTGGCGTGACGGACAGAAGGCGGAAGGCTGGATGGGTAGAGCGATTTTCATTCCAACAAGAGCGAGGCGAGTGAAATGTGTGGGAAAGTTGGAAATGGGCGAGCTGGTTATGAGTAAGTCATGAGCTGTTTTCTTTTGTCGCATCTTTTATCTATCTCGTCACCGTTTTGCAAGTATGTCGACAGCGATCGACATCGTCGCACACGTATGGCACATGAAATGGCGGTGGAAATGGCCCCCGGTGGTGGTAGTGGTGGTGGTGGTGGTGAAAATGAAGCGTATTTATGGAAAGGCCATCAAACTATAAGGTGTGAAAAGTTCGGTTTTTCTTTCCCCGAAATGAAAGCTATGAATATATTGTTGCGAAGTAGTTGTGGATGTGCACACATGAATATGATAAACTTAAAGTTTTACGCCGTGGAAGATCGGAACGGTACATGATGTACCGGTGAATGATCGTGATGGAAAGTGTGTATGCATGATGCGCTATGTTGAATGGGTTGAATAAAAAGAAAAGGAAGAAGAAGAAGAAAGAAGAAATTAAAAAATAAAAAGAAAAGTAAGAACGAAACAAAGTAATGAAAGTTGTCGAAAAGCATTCAACGCTGTACACTTTTGCTAGCAGCAAAAACGAGAAAGGTAAGAACAAAATTCAAGTAGTAAAAAGTCAAAACTTTGCTAAAGAAGACAGTCGCACAGTACGAAAGTTCATTTCTATATGAATGTGAGAATGTGTAGCAATCGAAGCATAAATTCTTCACGCAACTTCAGTTGGATTTTGGGTGAACGTTTCATCCCACACCTTTGCCCCGATCACCCATCTTTCCCGTCCGATCTATTCGGTCTTTCCAATGTCTATCGTGACCTGGGGGCGACGATCCTTTTTTTCGTGCTGCCTAGTAGTTGTGAAAATCTTTTCATCAGACACTTTGTTCGTTGGTGGTGGGTGGTGCAGTTTGCGAAACAGTATATGTGTGTGTGTGTATGTGTGTGAACGTGTTTGTGAGCAAGATGTAGTAGCAGCAGCAGTAGCAGCAGCAGCAGCAACAGTAGCATAAATAATTCCTCATCAGAGCAACGTCGAATATTCTGTTATCGTTTTGCAGGGTTTGTTTTAAGCTTCGCTTTTAAACATTTACGATTGCGTCGCACCGCAACACCGATGTGTGTAATGCATTTTTGCAACGTTAAATTATTGACCAATGTACAATGCGTTTCGGGAAGCGAAAAGCAAGCAACGATCGGAACAATTTACAAATCAGGAACAAGCCAGTCTATGGGGCGGGGGAAAACCAACAGCAAAAATGGGGTGGGTGGGTGGTTCGAAAATTTACACGACCAATGTGCCACACTCGCGTGGACGGATGTAATTTGAGTTGCTGCGCTACTGATACGAAATGAACATATTTTCTTTGCGTTTCCTGTCTGTACAGTTTAGTTCGTATTTGGCGATTTAAAGGCAAAACAAAACAGAAACAAAACAGAAACAAATACAGAAAAGGAGTAGCTCTATCGGGAACACAAAACGGAGGATGAAAAATAATGCTAGAAAATGAATAAAAAAGAAGACAAGTTAATAAACATAATATGCAGAAGCATAAATAACAAAGAGTAAGAATCGAGCGGGTGTTTGGTTGTGTGTGTGTGTATGTATCTGTGTGCGATGGATGGTTAAGAAAGATTAGTGAAAAGTGGTGAAGGACAAGAATTCCACTCCGTACGGTGGTTTTATTTATGCATTCTTTCCTTCGCAAGATGCTAACAAAAGCTTCGGTTACTGTCCCGGTGGCCGAAGCACTTACGCAGCACAAAAAAAATAAATCAACACACACGAATGTTTAAACAAAACCCATTCATTTCTACTCTAATAGCACAGAAACACAGAATAACTTATCTACAAAAACGAAACAAAGAAAAAAACGGTACTAAAGCGATACGATTTATCGAAAGAATAGCTATCGGCCGCAATAAGTGAGGCAAATGAAAGCAAAACACCCTCTAACCCCACGTGGGACATCATACCCTTTTTCGCTTTCCCGGGAAGAATGGTCGGAACAGTGTTCCAGTGTGCCAGCTGGCATTTGCTTGGCAGTGGAGTAACAACACTCACACAGCGATACGATCGATTGGTCGCATCGGAGCGAGACTTTGTTTGGCGTCAACGGCAGTGAAATATAAACAATCGAATAAAAGCAAATAGTAAAACGATGGCAAGAAAGGAAAAAAAAGAGAAACCAAACAACCATGGACAACCGTGTGTGTAGGTGTGTGTGTGTCTGTATGTCGTGTTTATGGAGTTAAGGTGTAGAGTGTACTGGGCGGTGCAGCAGTATGACGGATGGATTTATGATCGTAACTTTTGGATAGATGAATTGCTCCATTTTCGAACCACAACCACAACACGAGCGAAAGGACGATCCGTACAGGACGATCGTGCGGAAACGTAGGTGGGGGGTGGGGGGGGGAGTGATAAGTAAGGGAAATAGGGTCGAGAGCAGGTGTGTGTGTGTGTCGTGCGGTTTGCATATCTTGGCTTTTGGCGCGTTCGCCGCGTTGTGTATCATCGTCTCAATTGTTTCTAGTTTTGGTTGGTTGGAATGGTGAACGAGATTTGCACGCGCGGGAAGGCCGTGTTGCCACCGATCGCCGGTTACTTACCCGTAAGAAATATCTCCGTACGACATTTTGCGATTTTTGCGATTTTTGCTAGAGCTTTCCACGTTTGGCTTGTTTGTTTGCTTATCTTCGCTTTCCGAATTCGAATTCGGAGTGTTCGGGTTTTGTTTTGTAACAAAACAGAAATGCTTGCGTTTTCGCCGATCCTGTCTATCGATCTGCAATGTGCTTGCTACTGCTGCAACTGCTCACTGCCAATGTTTGGACTTTTGGGAAGCTTTTGTATTTGTGGTGTATCGATTGTTAAATCATATTTACAGCACCACAAAGGTGCAATGATTCGGTTTTTTTTTGTTGTTGCAGTTTTGTCTAACTTTTGCTGTGTTGTCTGTTGTATCAAATTCCTTCAATTGCTTACGATAAGCGATGTGATTTTGTTGTTTTCGTTTTTTTTTTACAAAAGGAACTTTAATGTTTATCTTCTGCTTTCGATTCCGTTTCGCGTGGAAACTGTTCGTGGCGCGAACCTGTTTCCTGTTTTCCTTTTCCCAGTACGGCTCAATTCACGACGTTTTCCGAAAGGCCTTCTTTAACCCTACGTCCGCGAGCATTAACCATTCTATCTCACAGAGATGACGAGTTGCGCATGAAGGTGACGTATGGGTGTATATATATATATATATGTGTGCGTGTTTGTGTGTATTCAATTTTGATACAATGCACGACTATTGGCCGCCACTTGGAATGGAATGCGTACAAGCAATGCTGATGTTTTATGCACGAATCCCATGAGTGATGCAATGCACCGGCACCGATCGTACGATCGCCGTGTTTGTGCGATACTTATAATATAGTTAGCGAATCGTTTTCGGTCTCTTTTTTTGCGGTCGTTTCGTGTACGTTTTGCCCTTAAGTCTCGTTAGCAAATCGTGTTGCAGCAAATATGGGCTTCCCGAAGTGTCGCTGCTTAACTTTGCACACGTAAGAAGCCTTTCGAAAGTGCTACGAAGAAGAAAGAGAAAAGAACGATAACGTAGAAATGGGCTGCATGAGGTGGGTGGATTTCATTTTTTTTTCTTCTTCTGTGTGTGGGGGTGTGTGAGAAAAGTTGGGACGAAAAACCGAAACAAACACAAAATTGCGATTTAACACGACGTTTGCAGAGCAAACGGAATTGGAACAGTCTCGTCGGTGGGTGTTACGGTACACAAAGGGTAAGCTCCGTTTTCCTAATTTAAGATTGCAAGCGATTGAGGGAGAAATTTTCCAAATTGTATCCATAAGTCTTATTTTTATGCTGCGTTCGCCTAGAAGTATGCAATACGCAAGCAGCAAAAGCTAATAAACCATACAAAACACCGCTCATCACGCAAACCATCGCTCGGACGGAGTGATTTATGGCTGAGTGGTTTTAAATAAACTGAAATCAACAGAAGACGCTTCGATCGATCCTCCGATTCTAATTCGAAACAATCGCTACATTAAAAGATGCTAAACAATTCAATCAAAGCTGGTTTGCATTTTCCCGAACAACTCAATTCAATTTCCAACCGATGCGGGCTTTTCGGGCCGAAGTTTTCCTCGAAACCTCAATCAATCGAGAAGCCACGGGTCCCCCGACCCATGAAACCACCTCAACCCGCCATCGCCCCTGACCGAGCTGACCGAGGTTTTGATTTTTCGGAAAAACAAAATCAATAGACATACAGCAAGGACATCCGGGCTGCCACGGAGCACGGTTAGCTCGGGCATGTCGGGTAATGGAAGGAAAAACTTTCGAGGCTTCCAAACCGAAGCCATCAATCGGGTGAATTATTGGCTTTAGTGGTGGGTGTAGGATGGGTTTCAATTTTGTAACCCAACGAGGGAAGGGTGTGTTGTGCCAGTTGGCAAACACAAAAGTTGTGCGATGCTATACCGCACCGGACGCAAATGTTTGCGGCCAAAGATCGCAAGCGCCATTTATCTTTTGCTCGATCGTTTCGGCACTGGCTTGTATGGGCCAGGTCCGCGTGTTTGCAAATGATAAGTTGCAATCAATCTACAAATTACGCTTGTAGCAAACTTGGTTTGCTTTATGGCACAGACCAGAAACGGGTAAACAACCATTGGCTTTGGTTTCGAAGCAGCGCAAATGGAACGAATTCTCACGGCATGACACAAGGAAACAAACGTCATCTTAGTCATCCATCGTAAGGTCTCAGCGCTCATCAACCAGTCGTCCGCTAGTTACCAGTGGGTAAGCGGTGCTAATCAAAAGTTTTGTTAATAATTTTCCCAGCAATTTCCCTGTGACTCCCATTTTCGGGGTGGGAAAACCGCGCAGAAAGTTGAACGTAACAAATGAGCCGTGCATGGTAACGCGTTGAATGGGATGGGATAATTCGCTCTCCACACCCTTTTCGAGCACGCGTTGACAAGGGCGATAACGTAAGTCTTTGTCCAAAGGCGTGAAAATCCCCTTTTGCCGGAAAGCGAGCAAGTGAGACGAGTGTGAAGTTTCTCCCCCCCCCCAAAAGCGTGTATCCTCTGCGTAAGATTTGGCAAATCAAGAAGAACCTTCCGTCGTCGGGGGGATTTGTTTTTTGTTGTTGATTTGGCCAAGGCGTGAAGGGAATAAAAATTTCAAACCTTCAGTCGCGGCGTCTGACAATAAAAGCTTATCATGAAAGTTTAATTTGATCCTCGTCGCCTCCCATCGCCAAGTGGGATGTTCCAACTTCCAAACTCCGCAAATGATGCGCCTGCTGTGAGCGGATCTTGATAGGTCAAATGTAAATGATGAACCAGAAACTGGATGATGCACTGGGCGCGATGGCAGGGCGGTAAATCCGTTGATGAACCTTCACCCTTCCACCAAGACGACAAGAGGGAAGGCGAGGGAACATATACAAAAGTTTCCACATTTCCAACCCCAGAACAACTAACCTTACTCAAACAACCATTTCAAACTTATCATGGCTCTCCCCCCGATGTCGGTGTGGTTGTGGATCTTTTGGTTCGCTTTTTTTCTTCTTTCTCTCCAGCCAGCCTGCGTCTCGCACTTGTGTCTCTTGCATGTGTGTATGGGGCAGCCCACTCAGTAGGGTGCCCGTTTCGAAGGGCTGAACACTCTCGCCGGGTCCGGGGAAAAAGGCTTCCAATTTCCACATCAATTCTTGCCTTTCCTAGCAGCGGCTGAGCGTCGGAGTGTGTTTATAAATGAATATTTGTCAATTTCTATTCATACGATAATCCATCGGCTTACGACCAAAAGCAATTCTGCAGGCGATTGGAAGGAAACGGCACACACCAGCACCGAAGCAACTTGATATCGTTTTTTGGGACAGAATTTACCGAGTCTCAACGTACGCGCATGTACCAAACACTGTTTGGTTATCATTTTCCACTTAACATGCAAGTCATCAAATTGTCCCGACTCGTCTTCGCCGATCAATTTCGTTGCCAGTTTGACGAGAATTTGGGGTAAATTGCTTTTCAAAAAAAAAAAACACACACAATTATTACAAAGCTGCTTTGAAGTTGAGCTCGAACTACAAGCAAATGTGTTGCATCCAGAAGAAGTGCTCAAAATTTTAGATAGAATTTGTATTTTTCGTCCATTATCAACCGTTTAAGAGTGAAGCTATGACAAACAGCAAAAAAATAAAACAAGGATAGCGCCCCAACATCTGTCTCCAGCTGGGCTCTCTCCGGGATGATGCTGATGACGATCATAAATTGATATCATTCAACACCAGCGCTTTACGCGAAATGGTGTCTTGGATCGATGCCAGGCGATGCCAGCAGCCAAAAAAAAAAAGGGAAGGACATATCGAGAAAGGCGAACCATTAATCAAGGAATGAAATCGTGGCGCGTCTTGCAAACTGCAAGGCCGGGCGATTGTGGCCCCATCATATCGGGCAGCGATGGGAAAATGAAGAACATTTTCCCTTTTTTATCACGACGACGACGACGACGATCTTTGGGTGCAATAATTTATCATGCCACTTGAAGCGCGGTGACGGCCTCTTTGAAGGCTGATGGATGGAATGAGGTCGACGGCAAGAAGACAGCTATGGAAGTGTGAATGATATTTATCGCAATAAAAATCCGCAATTAAAAAGAATACACTGATTTGAAAAATTTCACTACATTAGTTGGGGAACATAGAATGCCCAGGGTTTGTATTACATCCGTGAGATTCAATTCTAATCTCTTCAATCATCTGTTAAGTTGTACTAAAGAGCTCACACGCGGGAGTGACTCGAAAGGTTTTGCTTTTTGGCAGTTTTTTATATTACAACTGATGACAATATTGATGCAGACTAACAGCAAAAATTAGCAAATAAATTGCATCTAATCATGATAGTGACGAGTGACAATGGGCATTCAACCCAAACCACCGTCCCCAAAACCAATCTGCTAGAGACGAGAGCGCTACAAAAAGTTGTGAAGCAGGCAAGCATATAAAAGCAACGGTCATCATCACTTTGCAAGAGCACCAGAAAACTCAAAAAACACAACACAAAGGGACGAAACATTCATTACTTTCCAGCATGCTGTGAAAATCCGAGATAACCTAGAACCGCAAATACATTGGCGCCTTGCAAAGCGACTAGAGAGACTAAATCCGACACACACAAAAAAACTGAGTGCCACACAGTTTCACACAAAATCGTTACGAACACTCCGGGAGCTGCCACAGCGTGCGCCGAACGTTTCGCCGAAAGTGGAAGCACACCCAACGCCGAGTGTTGCGAAAAATGCACTTTCATATTCATCTGTCATCAAATCAGCACACTGCACCGACCAGTCCCAGCTCCGGTGCAGTCCCAGTCCCGGCCCTGGCCGGAATGGAATGAATCTGGAGCTTGAAGTGGAGCTAGAACAACAACAGCAACAAAAAATGGGGTGTTGAAAAATACAAATGAAGCTGACAGAGCGGCCCTGGACCCATTTTATGTCCGGGCAAAAGGCGCCCGGAACAGCGGCGGCTCCCAAATCGAGGGTCCGAAAATGGTTTCAATGAATGCGCCACCGGTGGACTGGCGCGTCCTGGTGTGTCCGGACCGGGCGTGAAGCGCTCGGGCAAACAAACAAGCGACCGAAGCATGGACCGAACAAATGGTGAAATGATGGATGGCGTGCTTTCCCAAACTGTTCGCTCTCGTTTCGCACACGGCCGTAAGAAGCGATGCAACCCGGAAAGACTTTCAACCGAGAAGAAGCATGCTTTCGGGTGGCTTGGTTCATTGATGAAATGGAGGCAAATTTGCCACACCCACCCCCGGTGTGTGTTGTCCCGCGGTGCAAACGAAAGCGAAGATGCAAACGCAATCGCCCGGTCCGCAGATGAGATGAGAATCCCGGGCCCCTTGCCGTCCCAAGCAACGTTCGTTTTGTTGTAAAGCAAGATAAATGAAGCACAATTCATTGTGCTTACGTGCCGCAGATGATGAAAAGGGAAGAATGGCACACAAACACACACACACACACACACAAACTCACACAAAGATGGAAGGAAAAGGAAGGCCCCTTATACCCCCCCCTCCTTCCCCAGTACAACAGTCACTTTTACGATTTCGCTGGTAAATGGTTTGTCACACCACGCTGGCAAACAAACATAAAAATCCGGAACCACAATTCCCATCACGGCTAACAGGGCCCGCAGGAGCGTGTATGCGCCCGGGTTGAAGAAATTCGTTTCCGACGACAAATATGCACCACGTGCGGTGAGTGAAATGGAATCTTTCAAGCTGTCAGAAGAAAGTTTGTCCAACGTGTCACTGCCATCGCTGCACAGGACAGCGATGCTGGGACTAAAAATGTACTGCAAAGCAGGTTGCGGAAGCAGCTTACCCAGCTTTAGGTGCAAATTTGTCCGATCTGCTTACCGAACGTCTTATGCACATATAAAACTGTCAAAACAGCGTTTGTAAGAGTAAACAAGTATATAAGCTACTAATATAAACCCAGTCAATGTGAAACAACACTTAATTGGAAAAAACGCCTGACAGTATGCAATCGTTGCACAACAACGTCTAAATATATGCAATTATTTGACAGCAAAGGATAATAATGTGAAAATTATTCCTGCTATCCTCTACATCATGTGCTTTTTAATGTTCGCACGAGGACGTCCGCAACAAAATGGATAGAAAAATCTCTTTTCGATCAGCAATCATAATTAACAAACATCAAAGTTAAACATGTCGAGCTGGATGCTCGTGTTCCGGACCGTCAACGAACGGACGAGACGGATTGCCTTCCAGGGGCCAGATCCATAAGCAGCTGCAGTCAGTGATGTGGAACAGTTTCCACCACTGGGTGTGCTATCGATAGATTGATTGCATTTCTTCCAGTGTCTGTGTGTTCCAGTTCCAGTGCTGCCAGAAGGGGCCGCACTGAAATATTTGCTTTAATTTTTGCCTTTCTTTCTCCGGTCACAACAACGCGCTGGCCAGGGGTTCTGTATACCTAGTGACCGGAGAACGGGCTGGTCTAGTTTGAGGTCAATTCAATTACATTTGCATTTAGATAACGGGATCCAATATATGGCAAGGCAAATGGAGTTCCACCAAAGTGGTACGTTGAAGGACTTTTTTTTCACTCTCCATCATTTTACTTCTTATTTTACGTTTGTTGCAGCGTTAGATGCAGCGTTGTATGCATAAAAATAGTGCATCATTCGCTTTGCCAATGCAGCATCGTCCGGCAGCTGAGCTCGAAGCTTCGGCAACGAACAGTTTAACCGAAAATTAAATTATCAAACTCCATCCTGCTGTCCGTGTGCTTGTGCATATGTGTGTGTAGAGGGAGTTTCAGTTTGCTGACCACGGACCGCCAGCCTAGCGAGACTTCCGAGATGACTTCTTGTGACATCACGCGGTATATGAACAGCATGGGGTGCTGACCTGAACCAAAAGCGGTACGGTTCGGAAGCTGGACAACCAGTGTTTACCAAATGGCGGGGGGACATGTTTGGCGGGCGGTGTCCTGGGTGTGGTCATCCCATCCCAGAGATGGACTGCTGTGTCCAGCACTGCATTCCGTCCGTGTTTGATCCCGTGTGCCATGTTGACCGTACAGATTTTCCCATAATGTTCCAAAATTTTTGCCACTCCCGCAGCGTTCTTCCCTGCCCCATGTGTACGGCGGTTGCGGTTTGGCTGCTTGGCACTACGGGACACTTTGGACACGAACCCTGGCAGGACGTCTGTCCGCAAGCAGTGCCCGGGTAGGACAAACTCTCAGCCGTTGTTTAGCTGCATCTCAGCTTTACAGAGGCAACTTGCAGCCGAAGGATGGCGCAACAAACAAACAAAAAATCCAATATCCTTTCATTAGCCCAATGTCCGCCCGTACACTGTGGATGGTGATATCGAATCGATCCGATGTTTCGTGTGCCAAGTTTGATAGGCCGCGTCTCGCATCTGCATCAGGCTGGATGGATTAAAACTATCGGCCAAAACTAACGGACGCATCCCGTAACGAGAAAGATCCATTAAAACCAACCGAACTGATATCATTCGATCAAACGAACCACATGTGAGCTTCGAATCACGATTGAGTTGGGGCTTGTTTCATGGGGCGGACCGTTTTTTTCTTCCTCATCTGCTTCATCGTAAGCATACGAAAGAGCCGGACGTTTAATCGACCATGATCTCAGTATCACATGGCAGGAACACTTAAAATTGACTCCCCAAACGAATCGTGCCCGTGCTGGTTGCACGTTTCAGACATACAAGGTGATGAACCGAACGCAAATTCGACTCATTTCCTGCAAATATCCTGTGAGAGATTGCGCGCCCAGCAGGCACCACCCGGGCCGGGCACTGGGACGACTCTTGGTATGCTGGAATGCGAAAACAAAAAGAAGTTTATTGGGCCACTGGACTAGTTTTTAGTAGGCTTTGCACACTCCATCGAGCACGCTGGAGCACTGTTTGCGAGTTGTGAACTTTTACTGACGTAAACCAATACGTCCCAGACTTGTTGCAACGAGCGACGCTGGAACGTATGCCGAAAGTAAAAAAAAAGCCGTCACTCACTCCATCACACGGAATCAGTTTATTTCCCTTGTTAATTCTGGAGACCGCATTCTGGGTAAAGGGATTCTGGGATTCCGGTGAAAATTTAAACTGACACTGGCATGATTGAGTTGCCGTCGTCGTCGTCGTCCTCGGATGGTTAACTTGCAAAACACCACCACAATGTTGGAAGGTGTCCAACACTGTGGTTTCGAATCGGGCTCATCGTGTGTGTGCGTGGGGGCTTTGTGTTAACATTTGGAGACCATCCGGAGCTGCGTATAGGAGCGTGCTTGTTTGCTATCCGGGAAGAAAATGTTTCTACAAAAGTGTTTGAGTTGGAGCACCAAATNAACTGACACTGGCATGATTGAGTTGCCGTCGTCGTCGTCGTCCTCGGATGGTTAACTTGCAAAACACCACCACAATGTTGGAAGGTGTCCAACACTGTGGTTTCGAATCGGGCTCATCGTGTGTGTGCGTGGGGGCTTTGTGTTAACATTTGGAGACCATCCGGAGCTGCGTATAGGAGCGTGCTTGTTTGCTATCCGGGAAGAAAATGTTTCTACAAAAGTGTTTGAGTTGGAGCACCAAATTTCCATCCTTAGCAGCGGGTGCGAATATCACACGCATACGCACAAAGGCTGCGTTTTAAATTATCGTTAATGAAATTGTGTGGTCGTGGGTAAATGTGGGACATTGTTTAACTTGGAAATGGTTTGTGTAGCTTTTCGGAAGATAATTTCGAAATGAGATATCAACACACTCGGCCGGCGAACGCGCACGGTGTGCTTTCATTAGGGAATTAGAGACACTACACACCACTCCTCACTCGGTCCACTCGTCTTTTCGGGATCACATCTCCAAGAACAAGCGATCTCCCGATGGAGATAATGATGGTCCAGAGTGGAGGGTTTTGAAAACAAACTGCTTAATTTCCTGCGTCGCTGCAGTGCTCCTCCAGTGCAGGACCTCCAAGCCATCGCACACTCATCTAATCATACTTGAGTGCTCGATGCGTCCTTGCATCTCCAGGACGTACTTTTGGATGGCTGGCTGAAGTTCACCACCGTTCGCCGGGAAGTGATCCTTCAGACTCCTTCCATTTCTACCGGTTAAGATCATACACACACACTTCATGCTCTTAATTCGCATCATCGTCGCTGCTGCACCCGGATGAAGGAAGGGATGACTTCATCCATTACCCAAAAACCACCGGACAAACGGTTTCCATCAGCGAGTACGTCTTGCTTCCATTCTTAATGGACTAAGGTTTCGGGTAAGTGGTATCCAACACCGGCACGTAGATGATCGCATTTTCCTCCTCAGGTTTCCCGGTAGCTTAAAGGTAAGCTACTCCCGTACCGTAGCGGGTACGGTATGTTGGTTGCGTTCTAATTCTATGCCATGGCAACAATTCACCAGCGAGCTGAAGAATTCCATTTGCATGATGCACTTCGCTACCGGCGGGCGTATGAATCTTGCATCAGTCTAATTCATGACTTCCGACTCCGAATCGGTCCCGTGCGGAACTGACTCGACTTGTTCCTGTTCCAACAAAAAAGACCCCGAATGGAAAAACACAGGAAGGAGCACCTTTACTCTCGGAATTGAATTCTTGCTCGGTGAGGTTGTGTTGCAGCTTGTCTGAGGACCTTGCCAGTGCTTGTGTGGGTACGCACATTTGCATTTTAAAGGATACTTTATACCCAGCAGGGCTTAGGTCAGTGTAGCACACGGCAGGCATCGAGAGTTGGTATGAATTTGACCACAAAATATCCCAACATTGCCTCACACCGGAATACTGTGTGTTTGTGTGAGTAAGCGAGTACCAACACAAATACAATTGGAATTGTTCCTTCTACCTACAGCAAGCAATGCTCCAAAAACGGCACATCGACTCACGAGTGGCCAACTGCAAAATGCAATGAGCTACATCTCTTAAAGAATGTCCAGCATGCATCTCCATCTGCCGTGTCCAATAACGAGATGCATATGGGGTCCAGTCAAAAGGGCTTGGCATGGATTTGCTTTTCTTTCCTGTGTCATACGCCTTCCCGCTTCCTGCTTTCCGGGCAAAAGGGGCGTGATTTCCCCACAAACGCGTCCACCACAGTGTCGGCATCGGGTCGGTTGAGTTGGATTTAATTTCATTAATTTTTCAATCGCCATGATATACGCCTTTTGTGCCCCGGACTGTTCGTTTAACTTTCAATTCTCCGTATTATAAACCTTCCTTACGTCCTTCCGCGCTTACTTTTGTATCCCTTAAGCCTGGAGGGAAGTTGACCGCAACTGGGTGGGTTACTTTGGCCGAACCGCCACAGTGAGGTTTGGACGTAATTTTATTTTTGTGCAATGAACCAAGGCTTATCGCCGCTTTTCGGGGTTGCGAGTTGGATGGGATTTTTTTTTATTAAATTTCGCCCACTGCCGACCCGCACTGGCGGATTAACCGAAAACAAAAGCCAATGCGTCGGCAAAAGTGCAAAAGTTAATACAGCAAGCTTACAGTTTCAGGTGGATGTTTTCGGGCACGGGCGAAAGAAAACATGCAAGCAATGCACATGCCTCGGGCATTCCGATGAAGAGTTGTGCATTTTTGTTGAAAAGGATTTGAGAAAGCTACTATTCACAATGATTTCATTACTTTGTTTCTCCTTTTTGCTCCTGTGACTTGCCAAAAATCGATGTTATAGGATGGGAGATTTCGTTTTTGCAACTTTTGAAATATTTTTGTACAAAGTACAGTGAATTCTCCGTTATGAAAAGTTAGTTCTAGGAATTGAACTTCTCATTCCAATCTCCATTTGGAAGTGTAACTGGAAGTGTAAGCTTCCAAGAAGGAAGCTTTTCGTCAGGTTTGTAAATTTCAATAACAACTTTAACACCTTTCTTCTAGTTATTTGTGACTTAAAACCTCACGCTCTGTACATCATCTCAGGAAGTAGACCAATAAAACGTACATGAATTCGAAACGAACACAAACGACTGATAAAGTCCTCTTAATCTTGAATTCGTCCACTCGCCGATCCCGTTCGAATCGACCTTTGCAGTCTGCCAGCCAGTGCGGTCCATAACGAACCTCAAATGGGACACAACGCTGCTTTGTTTCTGAGTTTTATGGTTATCGATTTGTCGGCATTGTAAGAACCGATCGAGTGTACGTTCGGTTCGGGGTTTTTGAGCAAGTAAGCACGTGTCTGCCCGTGCACTAGCAGCGCAGTACTTGCTGGCCGGTTTGCAAAATGTTTGTCAATTTTGTAAAACGGCAAAACCAATCAACGAAAAATGTGGCCATGGTGGAGCGTGGCCGTGTCTCAGCCACGTTGGACGTTTCATTAATGAAAACATAAAAAATGCATACATTTTTCCCAGCCGCACCATTCCCGGCTGAGTTGCCGACATCCGGAGGTGTTTCTTTTTTTTATGTAATCGATTTCCGTTCCCGGGAAACTGCTGGCAGAACGTGCTTAGACGAAGGTGGAACTGGATGAGTGAACAGAGCGATAGAACAAAAAAAAACGAACAACACACGCCCAGAGAAGATAGATGAAACTTGCCGATGACGTGACTGGGAAATGAAATCGAAATGTTCCCGTTAGCAAGTTTTCCCAGTCCCAGTCGACGGTGGGACGGTCGAATGGTGGGATATGCATGGGATGAAGTTGGGGATTTTCTTGTGATTATCAAGCTTAAAGCAGTTCCGATTGGAAATTGGCTCCCGGGGACCGAACGGACGGACGAATTTAATTATTTTTATTTGCATTTACTTTTAGATTTTGTCGTTTTCCACGAAAAATTCTACGTTGCGCTGTTGTTGCGAAACGATAGTAATCTTTCTTTTTATGTTGTGTATGCGTTGCCATTTGGTTACACTTTTTGCCGATGTACATTGGACGTGTAAAGGTAGCGTGCAGGTGGAAATTAAACATTCTTAGAAACAGACTGTTACATTGCTGATCATTCACTGCCCCATTGCGAAATGATTGTATTTTGGCATATTAACAATGTGTATAAGGTAAACCATAATATTAAACAAACATCAATGTAAACAGTAAACAGCACAGTAATAGTAACAGAAAAGGTAACTAACAACAACATTCAACGCAAGACAGGAAGGGAAAAGTGAAGAATGAGAGAGAGAGAGAGAGAGAGAGCGAAAATAGTAAGGATAACAATAGAGTTGAGCAACTGGAGGACAGAGTGCAATCTTCGCTAGTCAAAGAAACAGTGTGAGAGAAAGAAAGATGAACGACATATCAAATGAAAACACAACAGTTCTGTAACTAAAGTTTGACAGGAGCGCAGGAGTTTCCTCCCGTCAAGACAGCAAGACGAACGGAAACACATGAACGATACAACCTACTCGTGAGGCTAGTAGCGAACGGGCGATGAAGTATGTGTTTCATGAGCGAAAATGGTAGCACGACGGCAATAGAATGGAGTCGATGGTGAACCGAAAAAGCAAAACATCAAACAAAAAAAGCCGGACTGACAAAACGATGACAAAACGAACGGTCAAGTGACGCAATCGCGCCATTCCTTAGCCGGTCTGTTTTATGTTTTCCACCAAATGGCACGAAATAGATGTCGGATGGATGATAAAAGATGAACGGTAAGCGGTCCCGTGTGGTGAGAAAACGTGTTTGAAAATAAAACAAAAAACAAAACAGATCGCACGGAATCGAGCTATACGAAAGGCAAAAACGAAACCAATAAAAACCAATACATAACGGGCCAAAAATTTTGAACAATAACGCGATAGCGCCCTAGCCCTCCCTCTATTATGGCGAAGAGTGTCATCGAATGCGATGCGAACGATGAGATATATAGATTATTGGTGAGGCTGAAAAGGTCCTTCGAACGTTGCGAATTTCTCACCGTTCTCACCGTTAGCCGGAATGGTAAAGAACGAGAGCGAGATCGAGAGAAAGAGAGAGAGAGAGAGAGAGAGAGAGAGAGAAACAAATGTGTTGCCAAATCGTGGTAGAGAATCGGTTCTTTTCAACGCTTTTTGATAAAATTTTGGTGGCTGTTGTTTGGAGCACAACAAATTTTGTACGAGCCTCTTTTCGATGTACCATTTCAGTGTTCGGTGAAGGTGAGTGTGGTCAAGAATTTTGAACAGTTCAGCAGACGACTCCTATCGTTTGCGCGTAAATATGAAACCGAACTGTCATCATCGCTGTCAAAATGTTGTTTACTAGCTTTTGTGCTTCTTGACAGCGACGGTTCAATATAAGTTTCATATTCACTAACACATTTATCTTTTTTGATGATGATGTCAACAAACGATGTATGATGATTTGATACGAATGTCAGTTATGAGTTTTAAAAAATGCCCCAAATCAAGGCCATGGAAGAAAATTAATGGAAATTATCCCCCTTTTCCAAAATAAAAACTATGGCAAAGAAAAAATGATCTAATGACATTTGTCACAAAAAATTAATAAATAAAAATTCCATTTAATATCCATCTAGAACTAAACAGCATTAAAAGAATGGAAAAGCTAAGGTGATAGTACCCGAGAAAGAGCTACCAAAAGCACACATACGAAAGTACTCACTCGATAAGCAATTGACGTAATGATTCCGCATCCTCCCCATCGCAGCGATCACTCTTCCGTGAGCCGAGAGAACCGGTACCGTCTCCTATGTACCTTGGCCGCTTAAGTCCACTGCCGGGCGAATGACGCGTCCCGGTTGACGAACGCCCATCGTCTACGCCACTGCTCCGTTGCGAATCGATCGACTGGGAACGGTAGACTGGCGGGCCGGCATGGCGGAAAGGAAGATACACTTTTAGGTACGAGGTTAGATGATGTTAGACTAATGGTATCCAGTGCTGTGAGTAGAATGTAGCATTATAGTGGTGATGTTTCGGGTGCTGCAAAATGCTTGCACGGGTCCCTAATCCCGCATGTCCATTTAGGCCATGGGACCAGGTGAATTTGGGATGATACGGTGAATCGACATTTTATAATGGTTACGATATAAAAATAAAACGATTTCAAACGGAAGCTGGGCAAAAAAAAGGACCATTGCGGAGGTCAGTACGAGCTTAAGATTAAAATGAAACAAAAGAAACGCACCGAATAAAAGGTACGCCAGCGAACAAACCTACGCCCTGAAGCTTATCCCTCCACGTTGGCAGGAAGCACACGAATACCAAACGAGAAACGATACCATAAAAATGAATGAACGCGAAACAGCGCGTCTCGTAAACGGTCGGTCTCGTAAAGTTGTTGACGCCGTTGTGGTCGTAACAATAAAATCGAATGTGATAAGAGATGGACCTTTTTTCTAATCACCGGCTGAAGACGTTTCAATTTACTTCGACATTTGTGACTGTGGTGAAGGGGTTTCTTTTCTCCGAATAGTCATCATACTTTACAATTCTAATACCTTTTCTTTGTTATTGATTGTGTTCGTTATACTAAAACCCCATCGTGCCTAAAGTTCGCATGATATATCTACTTTTTTTAGCACTAACAGCCATTCATTCTAAAAGTATGCAATTTGCACTTCAAAAAACACCTCTTTTTATACAATTTCCTGACTGGCGTTATGTTTGTTTCGTTTAAATAAACGTTAAATTACAATGTTGAAGTAGAAAAAATGTTCCACACTCCAGGGTGTGTTTACGGTTCAATTATCCTATCAAAGGAATTGTATCGAAAAGATAATGTTGCAGAAATGCTCCTAACCATCAAATCAATGGGCCGTGTTACGATTCCATGTAGAGCGAGACAAGTGACCCGTAGAAAGTAGGAATTCGAATTGTGCCGGACGTACAATATTAATGGAAAATCAACTTCTAGAACTCACTCCTCGCCCATGAGCTGAGATGTGTCATTTTTTTTAATGTTTGCGCTCTTGTTACCTGTTACCAGGTACAAGGACTCCGCAGCTCGATCGAGGTGTACCCCATCGAAGTACTCCTTTACAGGAGAGAAAAAAAAAGCGAAAATACATACAAAGCGAAGCGAACGAAGTGGTTCATTTCCGAGTTTTCCTCATCCTCGGTCCAAAGTTCTATTTCCGTTAGATGTATCTTCTTCGAATCAATTCGAATCGAATTGCCAATGGTGATGGTGTCAATTCCCACGAATTCGATTTCATTCCTGTGTAGGGCTTCCCGGTGTGGTCCCAACTCCTCCATCCCCCATTTCAGAACCCATCGTTTGATGAGTGAAGAAATGTATTCCAGCGCCCTCTCTCGACGACACCTTCCACATCCGCCCCCATCCCCCAGCACACGGAAAAGGAGCTTTCGAGTTTCATTTCCCATCAAAGGTTCAATGCGAGGGCTCTAATCAATCTGCACATTCGATCCGATTACCACCGCATGATGCGATGCCGGAAAGCTTCTTACTCATTCTTACAGTCACCGATTCCTTGCTTCCGATTTCTTGGAACTTTACACTTCCAATTCGAATCTCAAACCTAAGCAGCTTTCGACGGTACGCCCGGGTCCGTTGCAAAGGGTCGAACTTCGGACCTGAACGGACGGACGAATGGTGAAAGGTAAACCGGAAGGAATCTCCACCGGGAAGAGAATTTTAATTTAAATTAGTTAACGGACTGCCAGCGTCCGACAATGAAATATTCAGTGCTACATGCTACCACCCCCGGGACGAATTTTCCTTCGGTCTCCGAGAGCTGGTGCTCTCCATTCGACCCATCATCGATCGAACTTTTTCGACTTTTCCCTTCCACGGGCCACTTTCGGGCCGGTCGTACGAGCATCGTGTGCAAAGGTTTTGCAACGTTTCCGAGCTCCGAAGGTGTGTGTGAGTGAAGGGAAATGATAGAATTAAACAGACCTGCCGATGGTTCATTACATACGTTCGAACGAGTTCCGAGTTCTGGATGTATTTAACTCTTCCCTGGCATTGATTCCATCCGAAGAAATGAAGCAGGATACATGCTCTGATACCTTTTTGACCTTCTATTCTTCTAGGTTGTGTGGAAAGTTTCATCTAGCACAACTCCATTGCTTCAAAGTACGGACATTGATTCTACAGAGAATAAAGACATATGAGGCACTCGGACACCTTTGTGAGGATGAACATTTTCTTCTCTCTCACGCGGTACGATGATTAAATTGAGAATAATCTTTTACCTGAACCAATGAACTTCCAGCTACCAGGAAAGGCTGCTAAAGCAGGATTGATTCTTTATCACTCTGCAGTGCAAGCATTCCAGGGTTGGACTATAATAAATTTCAATTCAGCAGACATTATCCAAGAAAGGATGGATTGGATTCTTTCGTGACCAACAAAAAACAAAAGACACTCAACTCTTTTCCCAACCCCGAAAGCTTCAATTAGATGGAACAAATCAACTCCAAACACACACACAAGTGTCACAAGATCACTAGTGGACTGTTTGGTGCTCATATGACAGCTGACAGGAAGGAAAATAAATAATCGAACTAAATTGGGAACCGATTGCGAGAAGCGTGATATGCGATGAATGAATGAGGATAGTACTCGACTGCTCGTTACCGATGTTACCGATAACGAGACACCATTTGCTCTACTTACCGTCCGGGCGTACTCGAACTGGAGGTGAGGTCAGCTTGAGCGTTGATGACAGGGCCTGTGAATCCAGGGGCCCACTAAAGACATAATCATACGTTCCTTCCTGACTCAATGTTGACACTGGTCGGTGCGGAGGTGTGCCGATTGGCAACCGTATCATGTTTTTATTTACGTTTTATTCGTGTCCAGCGGAAAGACATGAAACAGGAGCAGAAGTAATAAATGTTTGATTAGTATGCTTATCGTGGATCGTGGTTCGGAGCGATACTACGAACTACTTACGTGAAAGGAAACCGATTGATTAACGTGTGGCAAATAAAGTGGAACCGAAATCACCGAAATCACGCATTCAAAGCACAATAAACGCAAAAGATTGGTGAAAGTGACAAACGTGACATGCAGAACAACAGAAGAGAAATAAAAGGAAACCGTAGAGAACACAAAAAAAACGATATCTTCAAAATGCAGGAGATGCACTAATCTAGCTAACTTTTTGTACGAGACAAGGAAACATCAAACAAAACCAACCTGGATATACGGACAGTGGTTGCAGCACTTGGGTTGATCTTAATGGTGGTGGTAATGGTGGCAGTTGAGGCTCGGGGCCGTTCGAAATGGAAGACGGAGGAGAGATCATCGAAGGGTCGCCGTTTGTCGCCATAACATGGAGACGGCCGGCTATCGAACCGATTTTATGACGAGCCGGGCCGGTTTTTTGTGGCCGAATTAACCGTATACGAGCGTATGCGTGAGAGTGTGTGAGGGTATATACATATATAGATTAAGTTATAACGCACCGAGCGTTAGCAGCATGTTAGTAAGGACGAGAGAGAAAGAGAGAGAGAGAGAAATATTAAAGGTTATGGTTAGTGAAAGTATAACAAGCCGAAGGTTCATATTTCGGCGTAACGATATTCATTTATTTTTATATCACTACACATGTTACGACACTGTCCTTTATGTAAAACCATTATTGGTTCCAGCAGCAGTGGGTCTGTCCGTGTCCACTCTGCTTAATACTCCCATTCCGCAATAACGACTGCACAAGACTCGTACCGTCGTTCAGGTCTAGGATTTTCACCTGGCAACGACAAACGGCTCGAAATGAAGTGATACGAAACCGCAAATCCTAGTCATCTGCTGCCGGTTCGGAAATTGATGGGCTTAAACCCTTCGGTAAATATAAGTTACAGCCACCGTGGCTGTGGTACGTAATTCCCAAACCGTGCCTCGGTCTCGGCCAATAAGAAATAGTAATAAACAAAACAAATATCTTCAAGGCGCACCGGCGAAGCGTTCGAGTGTGTTCGGCTTGCCCGATTCTCCATCAACAGGACCACTCCACAATCGAACTACGGATTCCACGCCGTCGTCCTTCACTATCATTTCACAGTATCTTTCAGTGTAAGTAACTGAGCAGAGCTTTTGTTTCCGTTTGTGTGTTTTTTTTTCTTCCTTCTGTTGCATCCCTTATTTCCCGTATCGTAACGTTTTGTTGCGTCCTTTTGTCCTACCCAAACCCAACTTTTCCATCCAATTGAACACCACAAAGGCACAAACACAGCCCCACACACACCGAAGCCACCCTTGCTAATATGCTTCAACTTCCTGTTCCTGTTGCCTTTTCCTTCCGGCCAGGCGATCTGCCACGGCGTCGGCAAAGCATTGAAGGATTGCTGGCACTATCATGGCCACTCACATTTTGATGAAGTCACGTGAAGCGCCATGTCATGCAGCGGCAGAAGTTAGCTGCACAAGCACGAATCTGCCACCACAAGCACGGCTGCCACGTTCACTGTTTTTGCTTCCCAAGGCGCAAGGTTTGCATACCTTTGGCAACCCCGAACGTCTTGCTGTTTGCTTGTCCGTATGGCTCTGCTGCCCGGCCAGGCACCACCGTTCGACCAATATGTCTTCGAGCGCGAGCCGACGCTCGTTCTCCGTTCCCCGAACCCGAATGCCAACCGTAACCGTGCCTCGCCGTCTTCGGCCATAGACTATGAGTGTACGTGTGTGTGGCCGCGTGTGTATGCAAATAATGCTTGCCAGAGACCGAAACGTGTCCCGCTGGACACGGGTCCCAAAAAGGGCAACGAAGAGGGTAAGGCTGGCTGGCGTCGTGCAGGCGTTTTGTGGTGTGAGCATTATTTCCTGCAGGTGGATGAATTCTGTTGCCATACGTGATACGTGAGGCAGGTTCGCTCTTCTTCATCATCAGCTCTCGGGTGAGGATGAGGACCATTCAGATGTTTACACACACACACACACATAGGCGCGCTCATAGCGACACATACCCATTGACCAAGCATTCCAACAACGGCACTGGAATGGAAAACGTGAATAAGTAAATATGCACGATCTAAATAATATTTCACGGCTGGTTGCTCCAAACAACACATGACTTGAGGGAGTGAGGAGCGGGATAGTTGGTGTCCTGGCACACACGCCAACACACACACACACACACCTTCAGATCCCTTGGTACTGCTCGATTACATCGCACAAGCACGCCCAGTTTGCATGATCCGTACGAGCGAAGTGCCTTAGTCGTCAGTACGCTCCTGATGCCTGCGCCTGTGCCTGTGAGTATGTGTGTGCAGGATGGTCTACCAGTACGCTTAGGTTCCAAGTAAAGGGCAAAGCGAAAAGGTATCGAAGCTCCAGCTCCCAGCCAACAAGTTGATGCCAAATGGAAAGACGTAGCTCGTTAGGTACGAAAACGGAATGATGAGCATACCCCACCCGGGGGACTTGGGCTCAGTTGCAAGTCAGCAGACATGCAGGGTGGTGCTGGCACCGGAAGCACACAACCGGGCGATATATATTTTTACCTCACCATCGTGCAGGAAAGTATTCCTGCTCCGGCCCCTTTTGTGTCGAATCAGTAGTTTATGAAATTATGGTTACTGCGATAATCTTTGAACCGGATGCGCCTGAATCTACCACAAAACCCATCCATCCCCCATTTTGGCTGGTTCGTACCCTTTGCGCCCGGCGCACCGTAGCTGGAGCTAGGGAATGTACGGGAGGAACCAACAAACAGGCACCACAATATGGCTACTTTCGGTAGCTAGTTCATTCCATTTGCTGGAGATTGGATTGGCAGTCTGCCTCAGGGAGACCGAGGCAACGAATTAGTTTACCGGAAGATTGTGCGAGCTCGGTACGATTTCGACGCGATTGAGTGAACCGTTGATTCATGCGTGATCTGCCAGGACGATGATGATGACGATGCTGATGATGATGACGAGAGGAACACAAAATGGCCAAACCGGAGTGGGAGCGAAATCAATTGTTATGAACGATGAGGCGAGGCGTGTAAGATGTGCAATCTCGGCTAATGGTCAGTCTAAAGGTCAGCCTGTCATCGTTCGGCATGTCCGGGGCCGGATTCGGGGCATCTTAAATCATCATCAAACTAGGGCTACAGGGCAGATTGTAATAATTGCAAATGATCGACAGGATGGTTGTTGGTTGGGTTCGCTGGACGTAAATTCACGAAAAGCAAAAGCATAATCGAAATAGCCGCTTTTAGACGATGATATTCCGTCCGGATTGTGTGGACGTCAATTCGCACGATTGTTCGCATAAGCCCTGGGAAAAGGAAAATGGAAGATGCCACTAATTTGTGCGTTCGCATGATATGCGCTACGCCGTTGTTAAAGGTTCGGCTAAGGAAGCAATCGACAAATCTGGTGGGATCGTTCAAATAATTACTTACTGGTGCTACGATGCTTGTATTAATCGAATCGATCCGAAAGCACTTTAGATGAGCTTTCGTTTTGGAATTGTTCCGTTGTGGAATTGTTCCGATAATCCGAAAATATTATTTCTCTTTTGAGTATTATTTTTGGACAAGGCCATTCACTTGCTAGGAAGCCAAAAAGTTCAAAGGTTCTTATAAATATTTGATGATTAATAAACCACAAAGTAACGTGGGTTGCATACTTTCCAGGTAATTCAAACAGCCTGAATGTATGCAATTAGTTTATCATAACTTCTTTTTGTCATGAAAAAGCAACTTGCGATTGGTATTTTATGAAGATCATTCCTGTTTCCTGAACCTGAATGCTTGGGTTCATCACTAGAAGCAAACAAAAATGTTCATATATTTTTGCGAATGGTCAACTCAAAAGGTGGCCCCTCGTTTTTAATAACGCATTTCGTTAGATTCTTTACAAAACATCAAAGGGACGCCAGCACGAGACCTGTATATTGATCCAGGGTGCCCTCTGTCTAGCATGCTTCTCCGGCTACCCTTTCAAGCTGTTTGTGCATTCCAATTGTGAAAGCAACAATTCCTTTCGCACGCAAAGAATGTTACAGCCATACGGGTACGGGGTGAATTACGAACAAACGAACGATATTTGCCATTTCCGGGCACCATGCCCAACAACCACTGCCATCCACACGGTGGCTGTTAGAAGCTTCTACGCTTTGGGGAACATTCGGGAACCTTTACCGCATGTAACAGCGGCTATTATTTGCAATTATTCTCCATCCTGACAGGTCCACTTCTTTGCCATGCTTCCACATACCAATCAACGAACCAACCAAAGCCAATGATGCACCATAGGGTACGTGCACCTGCATGCAGAAACGGCTGCCACATTCCGGCAGCCACTTTTTACTGCGCACCCTATGCGGCACACGCGGCCAAGGGGTGCAAACAATCACAGTCAGAAACGCACCCTAAATGCCACTTTCAATTGCGTTTTACAAGCCAATCGGGCCAACTTGCCGTGCCGTGTTTGGTGCGTCCGGGGTGTGTCCGGTAGGTCACGGAAAAAAAATGGTTCGGAATGCTCGGTTCAAACGTTTCAAAGACATTCATTGGAATTGTTTTGTGAAAATTGCACACCTCAAAAGGAGCGCCAGCACAAGGCGGGGCAAAAAGGGGCAAGGATGGGAAAATTGGATTTCGGCCAGCACTGGGGGGGGGGGGATGGGGCAGCGATGTTACGGGTGTTATATTTTCCTTCTGCTATTAGAAGCTATGAACACACAAACCCCATTTCTTTGGCCACTTTTCGGAAAACAAAGCAATAAAATGCGTGCCTCGGCAAAAGCACAACCTTGCTCCAGCAGTCGTTCGGTATGGAGAAATAGGTACACATACAGACGCACACACACACACATATACCCTTTCTGTGTATGTTCCACACACCATTGGAGTTGGTGTGCCGGGTTCGATCGTGCAGGGGTGAGAGAAAATGTAAATTAATCTAAACCAACTAACACGCAAACCATGACCATTCCCTCCGAAACGGACGATACGAGGTTTTCGTGTGTAGCACAAAGTCCTTAAGAAAACTCATAAAGACTCAATAATCCATCAAGTGAGTCCGTGGGCGTGACATGTTGCTCCAACTGGTCCGCCGAACCCTTTGTGTGGTAGGAATGAAAGTAATCAGCTTCATCAGTGCCCGACTCTCCGATGGCGTTGGCTTTCCGAACACAAACAAACCCCTTAAACTCGTGTGACGGAAAGGGTTTGACTTCCATCTTGCAAACGGTTTCGGTTTTTGCTGTCTGCCTGATGTCCTTTCGTACGTTGGTACGTACGCCTCATGCCATCGGTCCATTTGGCAGACGGCAATCGATAATTTATGAGCCAAATCTAGGTTAACTTTTGTTTTCCACGAAAACTCATTTAAAACTCTCCACTCCTTCGGTGGCTTCTCTTTTCTTACCCATGCCCTGAAAAAAGGTTATGCAGCTCCTGGTGTGTGTGTGTGTGAGGTTTGCTTTCTTTGGTGGACCGTAGTAAGGAATGAAAAACCTCCCGTTTTTCTTAAATGGAAGGACAATTGTGGCAAATTGTCGTCCCTTCACATCCAGAAGGGAAGTTTCGATTGCTCGGCAAATGGCCTGGGGGCCCTTGGCCGGAGTTTTGGGGAACCCTGTTTACAGCCATCCACCCATCGTCGGTCTGCCGGTGGGACTGTCTCCACACTGCCATTCGGCGTAGGGCAGGTCGCCATCATAAATCGACCGTTTTTAAAGCCCTCGAAGGAATTTATTCTGGTTGCCAAATAATAACACATAAATAAAGAATGCCCCGGGACCGGACGCGTGTTTTTTTTTGTATCGTCCCAGCTTCTGAAGTTTGCGAACCCATTATGATATTCTGCCAACGTGCTTTCGTCCGACTGGTGTGCACCACAGTTGTTTCACGAGTAGCGAGGTTTTGTGTGACAACACGGAAACGTCGACTTTACCGTCAATGAAGGACAAAACGCGATACTTTGGAGAAAGAAACAAAAAATGAAACCAACACAACACACGCACTGAGGGCAACAGAGGGAGAGAGAGAGAGAGAGAGAGAGAGAAAAGCTTGAGGGACAAAGAGAGCGAAAAGGGGGTTGGGGGGACAACTACATCCCAAATGTCATAAATATTATGGCTGCCGAAGTTGGACGAACGGCCAGACTGGGCCAGACTGGGCATGGAAGATGAAAAGCATCTCCGCATCATGCCATGCGCGCCGTACACTGGATGGCGACGTCTGAGAAATATGTTTCCAGGACATTCATGGCATAACCTTGCGGAAACGTTACCACAGCAAATGGTTTCCCAGTGTGGCGGAAGAAGGAAGGCGGAAGAATGGGCGGGAAGTGGCCGGGGAAGGGGATGAAAATGTTCAACTTCTCCCGGGCCAAACACGGGCCCGGCCTGGCCAGCCATCTCGGGTGTGCCATCGCTCAGTGATCAGCATTCCGGATGTGCACAATAAAACATACATACATTTATAACGACCCTTCAGAAAGCCATTAAGGACATTAAATGGAAATAAACTGTTGGACACCTCATAAATCACGGCCACCAAAGCACAGTAATGAACGGAAACCGGAGCAACCGAGCTGCGGTTCGAATGCCGGCGGACAACCCCGAACACTGGAAACACTGGGTAACACCTTCGGGGCTCATGCAAGCGCTTGCTATTTTCGGCAGCCATAGACCCCACTTCAATGCACCGGAAAGGAGGCGTTTTGAATGAGACCGAGCACCATTGCTGCTGCAGCACGAGCTTTGCTCTCTTCCTTCCAACTAATGACCACGCGTTCGTTGTTCGTAGAGTCCGAGCAAAAGGGTTGAACTGGAGGATTTCTCTCAGAATTTCTCCATGGCAATGGCTTTGTATGCGTCGTATGGTTTGAAATTGTTTTTGATATAATTTTCCCTTTGAAAACACTTTCATAATTTCGGAGAAGCGATTCTATGCGAGCTGCAAGCGATGACGAATAGAATTCAATAGTTTGTGTGATATATAAATTTTGCCATAAAAGCTACTTTTTTATAGCAAAAAAAAACATTAAAGCAGCAATTTAAACAATTTAAACTTAAAGCCTAAAACCTTTTTTCCTTTTGGATGAATAAATTTGGCAACGGCTTTTAATAAGCATTTCAATGGCGCAAATAATTGAGCAGCCTCTCAGCACATTAGGAAGATTTACGGTTGCGGACGAGATGTATTTGTCAATATCAATCACCAAATCCTTTCGAAGAGGGTGGAACACCTGTGATGCATTCCGGAAGTGAAAAAAAGATACATTTACATTCCACTTTTACGCTCTTTCCCAATCTATTGACCCATCCCTGCCCGTACTCGCCAGCAGGAGAAAAGCTGTTCGAAGAGATTAACTGTTTACGTTGCTCCTTTCCACCAATTCCATCTCATCGCCCAAGGATGGCAAGACAGCCCTTTTGGATGCCGCTCATCGCTTTCGCATTGTTTTCTCCCCCTTTGTCGGTCGCTTCGGGGTGACCACCGGTTTGGCGAGTGAAATTCGTACCAAGTACCAGGCGTCTCCATTTGCCTGGAGCGAAAGCTTTTCATCCGCTTTGGTTTTCGGGGCCGTAGCACAGCAAAACATAAATTATGTATTGTGCAGTGTGTAAGTGGCGTAGTATCGGTCAGCAAGCAGATGAGAAAACAACCAAACTTGCCCGGGCGCGTCAAACTGATAAAGTGATAAATGATTCATAAATTCGTAGTCGGTGCGTTGCCGGCGTGTCGGGCTGAAAGTTTTCTGAAGCCCTTTACAAGTATCGTTGAAGAATATACGTGCGTGCCGGATAGTTTCGTTCTGCTTTTTGCTGCTGGTGCTGGTGCACACGCGCCGGAATGTAACGGGCGTACCGACGGCGTAGTGCTTATTTGTGACCATTTACCATTCCGGTTATCCTTTCAGCACCTCGACCCGGGCTACGCACGAACCAAAGGAACGTCGCTTGCAGGGCGCACAGCCCTGTCGAACAAAGACGAACCGTCACAAAGAGGTCAATATGTTGCAAACAATGGTACGCACGCCCGCAGCAAAACATCCTCCAGTGCCAGTGCGTACCAGAAGGTTAACAACAGTTGCGCCACCTTCTTGATTGATAGCGTGGGAATCCTCACACCATTCCGTGCCAGTGCCCGTTCACGGCCCCAAAAGGTGTGACCTTTTGCGGTGGTGCACTGCCTGGGGGTTGGTGCGTTACTACCGCACCGACCGGGCCTATGATTGATAGTGCCTGATTGGACGCGCCGAACGAATCGTACCGGGGCTGGAGAGAGAGTTGGTTCCACGTCAACGGTACGCACTTCCCAAAACGGATAAAAGGTAATCATTCACTCACATTTCCATTATGCGTTTGCACGGTTTGCTTACATGCCGGCAGCCCACCCATAAAGGGTCCTTCTGTTTCCAGCGCCAGGTAAAAGGAATAGGCTCATTTTCTCACCAACCGGACGACCACCGTAGGACGAATCGCTCCGAAGGGGCGAATGGGAATTTAACGTAAAAAATCGACAATGAAAGAAACTAAAGGCCACCCCATCCCACCGGGGAATGCGTGTATCTGCGTAATGGTAACGAATCGACCTCGGATCGCGATTGGGGGAGGAAAACCGACCCCCACACGCACGGTATGCCAAGCCGTTCGCGTGTCGAGTGACAGTCAAATTAACGAACGTCGGATGTGTGTCTATCGATACGATTATTATTTGTGATCGTTCCTGTCCGGTCCGGGCATCATTTATCAAAATCCAATATTGAACAACACACGCCGGAGTATGGGGCAGGGTTGTGAAGCGAAAGGGCATTGGAGTTGGTGGGGAATGGTACAACAGTGCCTACACGCACCCGGGAACTTACGCTGCCGAGGCTTGGGAAATGACAAGAAATCACTCAATTATCCTTGGGCGGGACACGCACCAGCAACACTACACAAAAGGCAACCGAAATAAATGATCTGCACCGGGTGATTGAAAGGTGTGTGACGTGATAGGGGAAAAAGTATCACTTGCGCCTACACTGGGGCCTTTCCATACTCGCCCGGAAATCACGATAGTCGACGAAAAGCAGTAAAAACCTGTCAATATAAATGATCACTTTATCAAGGGGTGCCAAGCACCTGGAAGACGGGGCGCGGGGCACAATAGTGACGACTACTTCTGTCGGTGACAGTTTTAAGGACGTGCTTCTTATGTGGCGGAAAATACTTACGAAAAGAAACAATCGAGAGATAAATGAGCGTATTTTGCGAAGCGTGGCAGATTTGTTTATGACACCGCTGAAAGCTTTTGTCAAGATCGGATTCGGATCGGACACAGTGCTTTAAAGTGTATAAAGAGTATATCGGAGGGTATTTTGATGGGCCACTGGGACAAAGCTTTTTTAACTAGATGCATCTAAGCTGTAATATGTTCCACTTGGAAGAAGTTGTCCAAGAGCCGTAGCATTGAGACAATAGATAAATTGTAAGGTTAAAAATGATCATCGTACAGCAAATTTAATGTAAGACTCGTTAGGTGTACTTCATACAACTTGAAGCACGTCCATGCCCTAGCTCTCACTCCATCAATCCCGATTGCTTCACTCACGACCAGTTAGAGCTTCACGGTTCATAGACGTTCCCTGGACAAGTCATTTCCAGCCGGTTCCAGCCGATCAACGTTCCAATGAAATCACACAAACGCTACGTCCTCCCCCCCCCACACACACACACACACACGCACGCAGATAGTCGTGGGAAATACTCCAGAATACTACTTCCAGCAGTAGCATCCCAGGTGGTAACCGGTACCACGGTACCCGGGGATTGCGCGCGTTGAGGTGGAAAATGAGATTTTGAATTTTTCAACAGTCAGTGTCCTCCCAATCTACCACCGGGAGACCAGGGAGTCTTGTCGTCGTCGGCAAGTTGGTGAAGAGTTAGTTTTTACTGGCTTTATCATCATCGTCTCCGTAGGATGGTCTCCGTTTATCATGTCGCACCGAAAAAGGGTGTGTATGCTTGTTCCGCGGCATGTTCCAGTGTGCATGATTGATAAGCAGACGGTAATAGATATCGTTGTTACAGCCATCTCAAGCAAGCAACATTTTCCCCCAAACAAAACTTTAACAAAAATGATTGCTGAAGCATTTTTTAAGCATTTCTGCATGAGACACTTTTTCTGCACATTAAGCAGCGCAATGAAGATGGGAGTAATATGGAGCATTCCTTGCACTTATCAACGCGTATCGCCACTTCCATATCGACAGCCATATTTTCCCGCAGGAAACGTACCCCTTACAGTGGAGGGTTTTTATAGCTTTATGAATTATTTGCAAGTATTTTGTTTACGACCCGTACCCAAAGCCCCAAACCTCATCTTACTAGGTCCCATCCGTTGGCACCGTAGAGCACCAACCGATGGGTTTTTATCCTACACAAAACCCTTTCCCTCCTGTTCAGTTCCCTCACCCACCTTCCCTTGGTGGTATTCGCCCATCGCTCTCCAAAAACTGTTTTCCAAAGCTGACGCCCAAAGTAGCATCAACAGCAATCGTCACAGCAGCCGCATCCGGTCGTACCATCGACCTGACTCTTTAGCACGGTGTACGGGTGTATCCTTACACCCACTCGGGACGGATTCATCCCTTGCCGGTTTGGCAGTCGGGTGACGAAAACGTGATGGAAACGCGGGCACACCCGACCAGTGGAATGAATAATTTAGTTTTAAAACAGTTGTCAACAAGGGCTTAAATATTGGATGATGAAATTTTTGGAGCACCTTCTTGCAGCCCGGGGGGTTCTATCCATCGCGCGACCGATGATGATGATGTGTGTGAGTGTGTGTGTTCTCCCAAAAATTTTCCCCATTAACGGTGAAAACAGATTGTTCGGAAGGTGGGAGCGCCCATGGATGGCCGCTTTCCGATAGGGATGCATCCGGTGAAATGGCGTGTAAAATGGCGAAATCCGGATGGCGATCTCGCACATAAGCCAGCGTGTGACATTTTTCTTTAACGGATGCGGCCACACAGGATTGGAGGATTTTCTCACCAAAACCCATCATAGATATCTGTTTTTTTGTTTTTAGCGAGGAATTGTTTTCAATTTTCACGCAACTAAAACGATACGTTACGATGTATTTTGCGCACAACGATTGAAAAAGTTGCATTTGCAAATCGAAAATCGAACACGCGCGTGTGTATGTATGTCTATGCATGAAAGAAAAAGAGTCGCTGGCAGCTTACAAAAGCGACCGAACAAGGGCTTTCGTGTTAAAATATTCAACTGCACCGATACCCATTGCCGATAGCAATCCAGCAAAACAAACTGTTCGACGGGCGACGCGGGTTTTTGTCCATTATCGAAAGTACTTTGTAATGGAACGCGCGAATGTTGATGCAATATTTGCAGTTTAATGTTTGCTAAACGTGCATTCGTTTGTTTAGTGAGCGAGGATACGCAGCGAAAGCTAAAATAATTCCCTTCCCCAGAAAAAAATGCGAAAATAAATACTTTTTCCAGGGTTGGATTGGAAGTGCTTTGAAGTGACACAACAAAAAATGCGGAATGTTGGTATAAAATGTGAGACTACCAAGCGCAACAAGATATAATGACATCGTTTCGACATCATGTGCGAAGAGCTGGAAGCGTGGAAGGATGGAACAACAACGACAACAAAACAGACCTATGAAACATCATCTCCCAGTGCACAACAAGCTTTACATTGATTCGGAAAAACGAATTTTCCTTTTACGCACACCACACCACACTCCGAACAGCAGGAAAATGCGACATCGGTAGTCGAATTGCAAAGTATCTCCGCACAACAATAAACATTCAGCAGATAGCGATCGTTAGACTTCGGTGCGAACACACGAAACCGGTCGATTTGGTGAGCATTGAGACGCTAGTTAAAATTGAACATTGGTTTCCGTTGGCGTGTTTTGCCGTGCCGTTTCGTGTGTATCTGTGTGTGTTGCTCCCTCTGTACACTTCTCTTTTGTTACGTTCCGTTCCGAGGTTCGTGTGTAAAACCGTGTGTGGATATGAGGCACAAAACAACCGAAATGTGAAATGTGTAAATTGAAAAACGAGATACGAGAAATAGCAGCACCGAACGGTTTGCGAACGACGTGGACGCCTAGCAAGTCTACCGAAACCGGCCACTTTCCAACCCACCACCCACCGAACGGGGTGGGTGATAAAATGAAGCGGATGTAATTGGGTATTGCTAACTTTACAACCAACTATCAATTTCATTCCACAATTTTACATGTTCCTTTTTCTTACAACTCTTGCGAGGCGCCAAATTGTTGCCGTAACAGCAACGAATGTGACTTGTACTGTGGCTGGTAAAGGTGGAGCAAACAAAACAAAAAACAACTTCTTGCGAATGTAAATTCACTCGCTTCCCGCACACACATTGGACAGACCATCTCGGTGGGAACATGCTGGGTGCTTTACACACTTTGTTTCATGATAATGTCTTATGTGGTGTAGATGGCAGAAGACAAGGACTTAGGGAGGTTGTGAAAAATCAAAACGTATGGTTGTATGACTTTATGACCTTTTTGTTACGGGCTCTTATGGGTCCCGTTTGCCATGTTAAAAAGTCACATCAAGTTCAATTTTCAAAACTATGTAATAATAGCCTTAATCACCCACTCGCTGGATTGTATTTTAAGGTTTGAGCGCCTGAAGGTATGCAATCTATTTTACAAAGCCAGTTTGAAAGTGCTTTAGCACGGGGAATGCGAGGCGGACTGCATTCTTTCAGGCGCAATGATTTATTAAAATTTCCGCCCTTTTGTGAGGGCTTTGTGCAAGGATTCTCCTGTGAATGCTGAGGACTGCTTGGTACAAACCCAAATACCAACAAGATCTTTCTGTCCTGCGTGTTGCAGCAAACATTTTGAAAATGTTTTCTCTTTTATGGCCAACTTTCACGTTTTGTCCGTTTCGGACATGGCCAATCGGTGTCGTCTTTTCTCACCAAACTCCACCGGAGATTCGGTGTGTTGACTCGCTGTTACATTTTACAACTCTCAACTTGCAAAACTCAAACAAGACTAACTAGGACTTTTAACGCTGGATGGGAGTTTTTTGGTGTTGTTCTGCTTGCCTTCCATACAGTTGTGAAGCCTTCAGACGCACACCGTAGTTGCCAGCTGAGAAGGAACAAAATGTTGCACAACCTATCATTGAACCAGTCCACCCTATTCGATTTTATTATCCGACAGGACAGCACACGGAACAGGATTTCGTGATGACGCGCAGTTAGCAAGGACATAGCTGTGTGCCTCGTCCGTAGGGGATGTGGCTTCGAGGGAAAATTGGAAACCCCTTTCCGCTTCCCCCACTCATCACCCTCCGCCCTCCCTCTCGCCCCTTTTCCCTTCTTCCATCCAGATTGCGTCACCGTAATCGATGTCCGTGTTGTGTTTGTGGCTGAGAATTTGAAAGTGCACACACACACTCGCAAGCCAACCGCCACCGGGTCTACCGTCTTCAGTTCATCACCGGGTCCACCACCGGGACCGGGTTCGACACAAAGTTCGATTTATTTGGCTCCGATTTAGCCGGTCGGCAAAGCTCACGGGAAATTATTTGGGGTTTGCTGCGGTGAGAAATCGGAGAACCCATCGCTCGAAAGGGGTGTTACCCAAAAGGGACACAGTAAAGGGACAGCACACACAAAAAAAAACACGAATACACGACATCAGCAATAGCTGAAAACTGAAAACTGTTTCCAAACGGTTGGTTCTTGTCTTACGCTATCAAGCTCTGCTGTCGTTTACCACCGGCAGCCTTTGGCTTCTGCATGTCCTTGCTACTACCGTCGATGCACGTAGCCGAGAATCAAGGATGTTTCTCCATTTTTTGTTGTTGTTGTATCGTCCTGGAAGCGGAGCCAAACGGAACGTATTTCGTTCAAATGCGGAAGTCGTCGTTACGAATTCTCCAAGGAGGAGAAGCGACTAGCGAAGCAAAGCCCCGTGCCGAATGAAGGAACCGACGGCACGTCCGGAGAGGTGAATCCTCGCGGGACGGGGAGGGGGGGGAGGAAATGGGGTTTGACGTTGGAAAATTGAAATCGACTGTGATGGCGTCCCTTGCACCCCGGCTGTCGAACTTGATTACACTTCCGGATTTCTTACCATGAAAGAAGCTTTGCGCCACCGTACCACTCGGCCGTGTTCTCGCGCGGTCGATTTGCTCGCTTGGTGCACAATAAAATTGATAAGATATGTTATACTGTCGGTTTTATTGACATCATGCACCGCAGCGTTCGGTGACGCCTTTGGGTAAGGCCACGGAGCTCCCAATTGAATGGCGGCCCGAAAACCCGGTCCGAACCAATCCTCCGACAATGGGAATCGGCAAACAAAACTCGGATGGTGAAGATAAATAATTAAATGAACGCTCGCACCATCCAGACTCACGAGGCCGGTGAACGGATGGTAAAAGATTTAATTATGATAAGTGACAGGTCTGGTGCGAGCAGGTCGATTTTATCGCGATGTTCCCATCGGCGAGATGCTGGAGCCTCTTTACAAGACACATGCTGTCCCGGAGCAGACAGACTCCACCGAATCGCGCGTATGTTCTGATTGGACGTCAAAACTTGGCGGTGAACTTACTTTAAATGCTAACTCGATTACGCCGGCCGACTGTACCGACCGGGGCAGTTGTATAATTATTAAAGTCTTTTCGGGCTCGGTTTTCAAATTGACCGACAGTTAAAGCTGGTGCTCGTGTCGTGTGTTCGAGATCTCATTAATTTAAATTGAATTCAACTCGAACCACTCTGATTCAATTACACTTCATGTCGCTCTAATGAGACTTCACCCGGCCTGGCCAGGAGGGATTTTGTTTTCTTTCTTCTCCCGCAAAAAAAGGGAAACAAATTAATACGACACTTGAAACGCCAAGAAACAGCCACTCACGTATTAAATATTCATGCACCGTGAAGGAGTGTATCTTTTGCCTTCGGCAAACCACCAACAATCACTGCCCTAAGTACCTAACACATCAACGGACCGTGCCCTGTAAAGTGGCTTCCCTGCCATCGCTTAATGATCCGACCATGGTCCAGTGCAGTGCCCTCAGCGGAGACCCTGACCTGGGTGAAGTTGTGCAAAAGAGGGGGACACAACACAAAAAGCCACAAAGCACATTCCGTGTGCCCATAATCGAGACCGATTGCGCTAAACCTAGCGCAGCACATTGAGATATATTAGCAATTCAAAACAAAGTATCCGCAACGAAAGTGCGATTGAACTCGAAACACACACATACCGAGAGCTGACCGCAAGGCTGCTCGTTGGTTGGATGCTTTTTTCTCCCTTTTGCTTTCCATTCCTTTCCTTCGTTTGTTCTCTGATGTGAGGTTTGGTATAGCACTTCGGTCTAATAAAATGATTGAGAAAAATGAGTCTCAACCGAGCAATTCATAAGGGTAGCAATTCAATTGGGGGACAAGCACACTTTCCTTCTTTCACTCACATTCTCACTCTTTCACACATTTCGAGCAGTTTGAGTTCCCTTGGGAAGCTCTCGAGGAGCTGGCTGAAACAAACAAACGCAAACACCAACAAAGGAAGGACAATTCCTAACCAACCAACACTAGACATTAAGCCTCTTCGGGGAAGGAAGAAATATACCAACAATCCGATGATTAATTCGTCCCGTAAGTACAGTTTAAGTCGGTAATTATGTGCTAATGTAGGTTTTCCGGCTCAGCTCAGGCATCTGCTCATATGCTCGGCACGGCCCGAGCAGATCGCAACCGAAACGATCCAATTTCGGCCAAGCACCAGCCCCCCAAAAAAAAACCCCAACAGTGGTGGCGATGAATTTAGATTAGTGAGCGAAATGAGCAAGCAAACAACCGAATCCGCGTGCACCCTCACAACTTTGTCTTCGTCCACTTTCCACTCCCAAACGGAAGCACAGCACGAAAGAAAAGCACGAACAGAAATGGATGGTACGGGATAATAAAAGCACCACATCACAGAAGATTGCGATGCGCGCACACATTTTGAATGAAAAGCAAAAATAAATAATGCAACCCCGTAGCCGGAGCCCGGCTGGTCCGCCGGAAAGCTCAGGCCCGGAATGGCTCATTTCGGAACCGGCCAAACCGGCCGGTCCATTTCGGACTTGCAGTACCTATATGTGTGTGTGTGTGTGTCTCCGTTGTGTGCCGTTTGTCACACTGGAGGGCGTATGAGGTGTGTTTTTGTTGTTTGTTTGTTTGTTTGTTTGTTTGTTTGTTTGTTGTGCCTTTTTGTTCGGCCAGCCCGGGCAAGGTTTATCGAGAACTAAAGTTCGAACTAAGAAAAATAACGTCCCTGTCCGGTGACCGGGGGTAAACCGGCCCCGGGCCAAAATGTCTCACAAGCCCGTACGACAAAGCGGCCAAGGATCGATAAGACGGTAGCGAAAACTTTGTGCCGCCGTGTTGTTTGCCTAGAGGAATAGCGAGCGAGATATGCCATCGGCATGTGCGAGCGCGTTTATACGACCGGTAGCTCATAATCCTTCCCAGGTGTAGTGTCTGCCCCGGGTTTTGTCCGAAATGGAGGCATTATTTTCATGTTGTTCGTGTGCCAAAAAACAACCCCTTTTGTTGGTTTTCGGAAGGTGGAAGATGTTTGGTGAATGGAGCTGCATGGCGATTTAAGACTTATTATGGATGGCTAACGGCACTGCCCCTACATGCCTCCCACCACCTTTCCTCCCATCGCAAAACAACTTGTTTTGTCAGGTTGAAGAAGTAGTTTAACTTTACTAACAGCATTTCATTGCGTCTTAAAATGGGGATGATTATGCCGGCAGTCTGTTAAGTATGTGGAGCGTATTATTATTTATTGGACATGATTTGTTTCATCAGTTGGATTATCTCTACATTCGTTAGTTAGTCATTTGCATAGCCTTTTAAGACAATATTTATGGTACATGTTAAGTGGATGAGCATTAAAAGTAAAATTTGTTATGCAAATTGCATACATTTGGGCGCATAATAATATTCAATTTAATATTGAAATTTTTAATAAAAAAAATCAATTTTTTACCATTTCATATACTTTAGAGGCTTTTTAATCTATTTATTGAGAAAACGTGCTTCAATTTAAATTGAATAGACACCAAAGCACGCATACAACTTACTAAACACATCGATCTGGAACGAAAATCTAAAGTATACTCCTAACTATTTGGAATTGGAAGCTCACTAAAGTAGATTGTAAACCTACCCAGTTGGCAACTTCACCCATTCTTCGTGCTTCAAATGATTCCACTGACCAGAAAAAGAGTTACGAAACAAATGAACAAATAGCAACAACAACAAAAAAAAACAGAAAATTACAATCTCGCAAATGAAATTTGCACCCCAAAACTGAAACATGAGGTTTTGATCATGAACGGCTGACAGATACAAGAGGAATTGGCAACAAAACAACAGAAAGAAAAAAAAAGTACTACACAGCACCACAGAACAGTTTCAAAGCGAAAGATAGACACAAACAAACAAACAAGAAACAAAAAGTGCAATGAAAAAACATCATCTGCAAAATGTAATGCCGAAAGGACGAGTTTCGCCCGCAAGTCCGCGTGTCGGCGAAATGCAGGCCAACTAAAAGACAAATGCCCCAGGAAGGTAGGATGACAGAGAGAGAGAGGGAGCGAGAAAGAGAGAGAGAAAGAGAGAAAGAGAGTGAGGAAGAAGAAAAAAAACCCAACCTCCTCAGTACGGTAACCGCTCAAATTCCAAACATCTACTTTAGATGATAGCGGACCGTTGCACAAGGCACGGCCAGATACGACCCCAAAAGAGGCCAGCAGCAAACAAAACGTGGTAAAACAACGGAGAAAAACATCAAACCGAAAGCAAGCTACACAGCCCGAACATTGGCCAACATTAGCTGGAGCGGTCGCTTCAACCAGCGCAGCGCAAGGCAGGCCAATGATCGGGCCGTCGGGTCGTCAAAGCGCCCGGAGAAGGCAAGCGGACAAGGGCGGTGCAGCAAGCGAGAATGTCCTGGTTGTAAAAACGAAGACAGCCCGAGCCGATATGCCGGGAATGTTACGGCCATTGTGAACCAAAATGGATGGCAAACGATGCTGGGACCTGGAGCTGGTGATGGGATGGGAGTAGAAAAAAGGGAATGGAATACTTGAGTTTGCGTCCCCTTGCTAATGTCCCTTTCCGATGGCACAGTTCCGCCGGCTCGGTCGGCCGCTGCTGCTCCATTGTGCTTGTGTGCATCATGATGGCACGATTTTCCAACAGGACGAGTACGACACAACGTGACCGTTTCGCGTAGCGTGCTCACGAGGGCGCTCAGCCCCAGAAACCCCTGCCGAAAAAGCGCCATGAAAGTGTGGCCGTAGTGTGTGCGCGTGGCTGTGGAAGTGAGTAAATCCCTGGCAGTAAATCCAGGTCAGCACGCCGTTATGCATCGTCCGTTTTTCGGCGTTTCGGCAACACGAGGCCGCACACGAGCTTCTGCGCAACACAAGCGACCGTACATAGGACCGATGTGCGATGTGGAATGCGTTTTGCGATTGTTCAACACACACAAACGCATGCTGTACCAAAGCGAGCAGGCGGTTTGTCTGGGGGTGGGACTACACATGGAGGCGCCTGGTCGATCGAGTAAAGCGGAAAGATAAACCCAAAAATCCTACAGCATGGTCGTTCCGGGTGGGGCTGAATTGTACAGGCGTGGGAGAGTGAAGCGGGATTTGTGAACCCCATTGCCGTCGCCCTACTCGCCCACTCCCTTATCCTTATCACCAGGGTGGGTGTGAAGCGTAAACAGTGTACAGCGAGCCTTTGCAACGTTTCAGATTTACGAGAACAACGCAAAGCGACCCGCCCTTGTGCGGATGGGCACGGTCGGTTTGATAAACGGCATTGTCTTGCAATGCGACAGTTTGTAGCCACTGCATCCGTTCGCTCCTTTTGTGGCAAGGTGAACGGATCATCCGGGGGTTTGGGGGGGGAGGGGGGGGGGTTGGGAGCGGATTGGCGCGTTTATTCGCCAACCGAGCGACCTTTGTGTCCGTGCTGGTGCGTCCTCCTCCAATTTCCCACACACACACGTGCATGCTGGCGCACCATAATGAGGAAAGTGGCCCCTCACGGTCTGTTGCGGTGTTGTTTACACTTCGCTGCTCCTTTCAATCTTCACAAATCACGAAATGGTGGCCACCCGTTGCAAGCGTTGTGTCAAATTGTTTTCTCGGCCCTTTTTCCCGCACAGTGACACAGTGGCTGGACCATTTCATCCATCGCTCCAGCCACTCGCGTTTGCGTTGAGGTTCTGCTTGTTGCCCGTCTCTCCATCCCCCTCCCACCTCTTCACTTTATTACCGCCCTGCTCATCCTAATCTTAATCGTGCGACTTTACAATCCACCGCAAAACCAGAGTTGCAAGCGAAACGCCGAGCTACAACCATGAACTGGTCCGATCCGATAAGAAGCTTCAGAGGTGCGAGACTAACAAAGCAGGTCTATGGACAACGGGGCATCGGGGTACTTATTCGACCAAAGCTCTTGACTCGTGCTCGACCTCGTTGGATGATTTGCACACAAATTTGCCGGCACGAAAATGCAACGGGAACGGCTTTCGGGACGACATTTTGTAAATTCAAATTACGAGCGAAGATGATGTTCGCGACCAGCGGAACTAACCATTGGTGGTGGTAAACATGCTCGTAACTTGGCTTGTGCCGTCCAATATCAAAGGGAATCATCCTTTTTGGTGGAGGTGGATTGTTTTGCTTGTCGGGCTGGTTACTTTGCTTTACTTCGCTGGAAGTAACGACCGTTAGTATGGATTATTATTCTTCTCATGCTTTGTAACTTTCATAGACGAGCAAGACTACAATTGCCCTGAAGATGTTAAGTTTTCTTTCTTAAAATTCCAAGATTCCCAAGGCTTTTATTTCAAAAGCAAAGCAGTTTGTTGGACAGTAATTGTCAATGGGAAATTTGGAACTTCAAATCAGGCACTAATCAAATGTTAATCTTTTGCTCGAGTGAGCTTACGACCTTCTCTTACTGAGAAGTTCCCTGTTTCTCAATCATATTCAAAGGTACATTCGGTCCTTGGAGATTTTCGACTTTGAGAGTCATAGAACTACAGCAGATGGCTAATTTTGGAGCACGTATAGTAAACATCAGTGGATTACTTTTGACCAGAAAAGAACATCAAAGGAGCCTGTGAAGTCATTTAGACTATAAACAAAGACATCGGCGTGGTAGACTTGTACTGAGATGGATTTGACTTCTTTTTTTGACAGCAGTAGTGGTTAGTAGTTTGACAGTGTTCTATGCATTCTTCACCAAAATGTTGGCTTTCTCGGTAGAGGAAGATAAGATTAGAATAAACTACATACTATATTGTCGTAATATCTTACCTTAATAGTCAGTCCAGCCATTTCGGGCATCCACTAGTAGGTTGAAATTTTGTTTCCGCGCTCGTTCGGAAATGCCTACACCAGCTACAATGTTGTTCTTCTGCCACCGGCGATACAATCTCACCTTATCTAGCCTTCCACAATCTTCCAGCTTCAAACAATCACAAACCGACACATGCACCCGCACACGACACTGCAATCCGTTTAATTATTAAACACAAACACACACTGTCCTGTCGTTGTTGGCGTCATTCGCTTACTTCTCTAAACCGGCGCAACGGGTATTTATTCTTACAACCCTGAATCCACGCTTGCGATACCGCTTGCGAACACACTTCACAAACACTTTAAATTAGTAAAACCGAATGCGACAACAACTGGACGATAAATAATTTTCGACTAAGAAAGAAGCCTTAACGAGGGCGCATATGGGAGTAAGGAAACGTTCTTCTTTTCACACTCGGCACATGCCTGCAACACGCGTAAACACTGGGACTACCTTCGAGGAGGCTTTCCAAGCTACGGCACTGCGCTTATTGTACTTGGCCGTCACTCTGCACTCAACACGCTCAATCTGTTTCCCAATGTTTTCGGGAACGCAAAACCGCAATTCGAGTCATACAATTTTTACACGTTTATTTTTCTCTCTAGCTTTCACCTCATTCTTTTCATGCTTGTATTATTGCGTAAAAGTGAAATACGACGTGACGCGGGTTCACACCTGCAATTCGAATTTAAAGGTAAAATATTTGTTTACAAAAGAATTCCACAAATAAACTCCAAGCAAAGGGAAATTAAAGTAAATACAGTACAGTAATAGAAGATAAAACACTACACTGGTATATGGTGCTGATAATGTTCGACACACATAAAAAACCCCAGCAAACGTTATTGTGCTTGAGCGCCACTGTTCGGTTCGATTGTTCGTTGCAACCCCGGTGGACCAACATTGCCGACACCCTGTGGGTCACCGCAGCACCAAACCTGTCACTTTGTCGTCCGGCTGTGAAAAGCGTTCCACTTTGGTCAGCCACGCCACGAGTGACAAGTGGAAAAACTATTTATCACCCCAATCCGGACCCACTGCGCCACCTCCTTCCACGGCCTCTTCCACCCTTCGTCCAACTGTTCCGTTTGAAAGTTTTATTTCAACTGTTTGCACTTTGCGCCGCTTTTTCCTTCTTTTGTGTTGCTCGTTGCTCGTTCACTGACTCGTTTGATCATTGTTACATTGTCACACTGCCACTTTGACTTGATCATTCCACTGCTGCTGGCGCACTTCCTTCCCTTCGCTTTGGATGACGTTTCTTAAGGGCGTATTTGTGCAGCTTCACGACCCAGTACGACAATTGGATGTTTCTGCTTTCCTTCCCTTCTCGCTCGGCCCTTCTCGGCGAATTGCACCGCACGAAACGGCAACGGATAAAAAGGAACATCAAATTTTGTTCCCGATCCCGGTACTGCTTCTTAACAGCCCGTTGAGTGATGACGATAGGAATCTCCCATGGCGAAAGCACCGGCCGGTCCGTTTCGCTTTCTTTCCCTTCATTGCATTTGGAGCTGACGTTGGCGCAGCACTAAAAGGAGGAGACGCAACAACAAACAGAACAAAAAATAGCACACGAGCCCGACAGTACTAACAGCAACAGCAAAGTTGCTGCTACAACTGCCCGATCGATGCCATTCATTTCCGTCCGTTGAACGGTCCCGCAGCTGTCAGTTTGGAGCTGGCAGCACTTCCGGCCACGGCAACGCCGGACAATGCCGATTGCAGCAAAGGTTGGCCCTTTGCTTTTGAGTGGGTTTGATCTTTTTTACTTGAGCTCCAGCGCGGACTGTTTCGAGTTAACAGCATCACCCGAAGGGCAAATGGACGCTTCCTGCTTCCAACTCAGACGACAAACCGGAACGACGACGACGACGACGACCAGGACGACGAATCGTATCGCCGTTATCGGAGCCTTATCTTCTTATCGTTCGAGCGGAATGGGTTGAAAATGGAAAATCCTTCCGGCCAGGGATCGAGCCAAAGCTGCGTTGTGTTATTGTTTCGCATTTTATTATCCTCCCGTCGCTCGTCGGGCCTCGTCGCTGCTCACTCCACCACCGTCCACGCGTAGCATTTTGCCCTTTTATTTTTCGGGGAGTCTAAGGTTTCTTATCCACGTCCCGTGGATGCCTGCAAGCGGTCCGGTTCTGGTTCGTTTGTTTGAAGTGTTTTCTTATGTCGCTGTTGTTGTGGATGCGGCTAGCAAAAAAGAAGAAAAGACCCCGACGGTGCACAATCACGCTGCCAGATTGCGTGGTGCCGTGACCGGGAGAGAAGCAAAAATAGTTTTTCTTCCTCGGAGCGATGGATTCAACTGTCGGATTGAATTGTACGCGGCAAAGGGATTTTGTACTCGACTCGTCTTTGGAATGTCCTCCTTAAGTACGTTTAATCATGTCTCACTATCAGTGGATAGTGAGCCTGGTGTGCCGATGCTTTCCAACGATTTTCTGTGAACGGAGAAGAAAAAGGAAACAGACGAAAGAAGATTGTTAGCAAATGCCCGTACAATAAGCTCACTTCTGGTCGTGTCTGCCCGTGTCTGCTTCGACCATGATGAAATGATTTTACGTAGAAAATAGAAAATTAATAATACTATTGCCGCTCGCCATGGGGAAACGATAATGCTGCCTTTCGCTTCCCGTTTGAAGTTAAATGGGTGCTTTGAGTGATATTTCCGCTCGCTGGAAAAGCTTCGATAAGAAAATATCGTAACGACACAATCCGCCTAGCTTCCGGAAGGCTAGTTAGAGCCGTACGACGGGGAAAACAATGACACACAATTGGATTGCGCAGTAATGATCGATGCATAAATGCAATTACAATGAGGGAATCGGAGCTCTCACACACCAGTGTGCACTGCAATGGTCGGAACAGAAAGCGATAAGATTGTTCGTGCGACATCGACAACACAAAAGGAGAGCAATGGCAAAATGGAACCAGATGAAGCGATTGTTCGAAATTGACGCTTAAAAGCATTCAACGAATGTTAGCGATTTCTTCACGTGGAAACGAATCGCGTATCCCCAGCGCTTTGAAGTAGTCAGCCGAACAGTTGAGGGGAAATATTTTGCCATTTACGACCGCTGATTCGTTGTTTAATCACCGGAAATTTCACTGTACTAGCCTGGTACGGAAACTTTTTCCTTTCCGGAAACACACGAAAGGAATTTTCTTTAATAACTTCACTGCATTATTTAGGTACAATTACAGCACTTCCGCCGCCCTTTGCATCAATTTAAGCAACTTCTGCAACAAAAGCTCACTCAAGAATGAACATTACTCTGGCCTAACTTTTGCAACGAGCCGACAGGGCGGCCTCATCACCGCCGGAAATCATTCGTAGTAAATGGCGAAACAAGTTTCGAATGCCGCTGAACCAGTCCAGTGTTTCGGTCAGTGCTGTTAAAATAGCATTGCTTAAATTATTCGTTATCAGCAGCACCTTTTTCCACCACCGTGATGGTGCGCTGCACGGTGCCAGCCACCGGCAGCAACTCAGCAGCGGAAAAGTTCTACTGGCCGGGCCGTGCCGCTATCCGTGGGTCAAATTTCAACCCCCAGAACAGATAATACACCACCTCACCAGCCAGCCACATCCCCCACACCTCCAAAAAGCCGGACGGATGCGCCCACCGGATGCCGGGGTTTCGGGAGCGAAATATTTCTGCACGCTGTGTAAATTGTGCATCGCACTGTTAATGATAAGTTATTTATGGACGGTATTTGCACTGTTGCTGTTGTTTTATTTTGTTTTCTCTCTCTCCCTCCCAGCCGGTACTGGGCGGGTGGGTGGGTGCAATGGGGTGGTGTAGGTGCTTTTGTTTATTTGGCTAAACACTGACACCGCTTTTTTGGAGGAGGGAGAGCGAACGTGTGCCAAAGCGCCCAGTGGATAATGCCAATTCTGGTGGAAACATGATCTCTGCCTGCGGGTAAGAGTCAGCTTCCGGAAGACCACACGAACAGGAGGCACATTCCACGGTGTGTAGATGGGAGGGAAGGCGGGGGAGGGGAAGAGAGGAGAAGATTAAGTGTCCGGTTCAGTGGGTTGTCGGGTGTGAATGATGGCGTGTAAAATTTGCCCACTCAGTAATGTATAGTCAGATGTGTTGAATTTTTCGACCGGTGGCTGAGCACAAACAGAATTTGTTCCAAACCTTGTTTGTTTTTATTGGAAAAGAAAATGCCTCGTTTGTGATGCATGCTCGTGAAGTTATTGAAAATATTTTATCGCTTCTAATTTGTTCTGCTAATCACACAGAAATTCCGATTGCTCTCATGTTTGCAATTAACGTGACAAGCCGCCTAAAGTTATGCAATCCGCGTAGCACAATAACCTTTGTGTCTGATTTAAAGTATAATCGACTCCTTTCTTCTACACGACACCATCAAAAAGACGCTTGATGGTGCGCTCGTTTACCCTGTATAAGCCATTAGCCGCCCGTGACACGTTGGCGATGTTTAGTTCCAACCAAACAATGACACGCTTGATCGTGCCTGCTGGCAAAAAAAAAAACAGATTCTCCTATCTCAGCACTGGGCCGGCAACCAAATTCTTCTTCGCAGCACACGTGCCGAAACAACTTCCCAATCAGTTGCCAATTCATGATTTGTATTGACAAATTTCAATACACAATTTGTGACTTTCCAAGCAGAACGGCCAGAAGCTGAAGCCATTTCCCGCCCTTAGCCGATTTCTTTAGCTTAGATTTCTCTTACCGCAGCACATTGAATGCGGCACCGATTAAAAAAAAAACGGAGGAATTCTTCGCATTCGCTGTTGGGAGCAAAGCTCACACCATTCGCTTAGCTTTTGCCAAAAAAAACGAACCGGCTGGGAAAAATCTTTTTCGAATAGAGCAACACCAACAAGAACCCACAAAAGCGGGAGAACGATGGAGTAAAAAAAAACGAACGAAACACGCCTATCGATTCGACAAATTACTCGACACAAAGTCAACGCACGTTCCGTTCATCACTCACTTCTGGGGCGTAAGGTTAGGGCTGGTGCCTTGTTTTCCGCGCAAACACAGCGCGAACCCTAAGCATGTAATCCACCGTATTTCCATGCCGGGAACTCAAGCATGCTCACTAACTAACTTCATTGAAGCTTGAAGAAAGTTGGTCCGCAGGCACTATCATTGAAGTATGGTTGGCGCATACACACTCACACACACAAAATGTATAAACCAAGGCAAACTTTTCGCCTTTATCCGCGCAGATAATTGCTCGGCGAGAGCGAGAAAGAACGGTGGGAACGAGATGTCCTTTGGGGCATCAGCGCCATTGGGGAATTGGACCATTCGCATGCGTATCGTGTAGGTCACGTACTGGAAATCTTCTACCAAGAGACCTACCTCCTTTCCAGGGACGGGGAAATGATTAAAAAAAACGGAAAGAAAAGAACCCCTCCCAATCGCGACATAAAATCACTATTCGCTTGTAAAAAAGCGACCTCCACATAACACCGCTACGTGATCCTTCGCAAGGTTAGGTCCAGCAGAGGGACCACTGCACCACTGTACAAGTATCTAAATGGCACAATCAATTCTAGCGTTTTGTTCTACGGTTTCGGCAACACACGGTCACTATCTTGTTCCACGACGAAAAAACCGCTGTGAATAGATCGTGTCGAAAACGAATCACTTCCTCGCTCCAGCAGCAGAATCACCAATAAATCGACCAGGTTGCTCCAACCATTATATTTAAGCCCATAATCACCGACCAAACTCTTAGTAGTCGCTCTGTTTTCTTAGGTTTTGGCCAAATTGTCCTCCGAACGTTGCTTTGATTTAGACAATTCTTCTCTGCTCAATATCCGCTATTGGAAGATTGGTTTCGTGTTTATCTAGAGTTACCACGGTCCCACGACCGACTCCCGGGGCTGCAAACCGGACGCGTCCAATTATTCTTGAGCTTAATTGTGAAAAATGTCCCACCCAGCGTGACATTGGGCCTGGTGGACAATAGTAGAAAGCAATATTGTAGCACTCATTACGATTACGAATGGCTAGAGTGGCGCTCTGTTCGATGGAAGCCATCCTGTTTACTTCCGCAAACGTTAAAAGCCAAAAAAGGGACGATTGTCGTGTACCGGCGTACTAATTGGCCACTGGCGGTCCAGGGTTTGGGTGCGCGTTTCGGTTAGCATGATTTTTTCACGTTAATTTGCGAAAAGCAGCACGTAGCCGGCCAAGAATTAGAACACAGCACCCTGAACGTTACCGAGAAACGGCATGGGACGGTTCCTAATTGGGACGGTTGCTACATGGTACCTTTGCCCCGTATAACCTTGGGCGTTTGGTGGTGTCCAAACAAACTTCGTGCCGAGCGTGTGATAGCCACATTTTCAACTCATAATTACACCGCTTCGAACTGAACAGCACGGACAGCGGACGATGGGACACCCGGTCGGATGGCATTTGATTGAAAATTATGATTGGGGATGATTGATTCCGACATTTACAGAAACAATAAGCCGATTGAATGATAATCAAACAGTTCCAAGTATGGGCTTAATTTCGTAAAGATCACAGTTTCAATCCGCACGCCATTACAGTACTGACGGGCGAACCGACACAAAGGACGTGCTTTAAAAATGGATTCATTATTTTTAAAATGCATTTGCGACACAGATCATCCCTGTTTTTGTTTTGCAACCCGCTTTGTTTAACACACAATCAATCACGACAGAAGGGACGTGTAGGACCCACTTTAAATGAGCCGCTGATGTTAAATGCTGCAATGCGTTATTTAACTGATTGGAATGCCGCTCCTGTCGTGACGTGGCACTGGCACTGAGGCAAGGTGTACGCACACGTATCATCGCGCGATGTCGCAATACACGTCAATGGCTGCCTGCTGCACTGAATGTGAATGACACATTTTTGTGCTCATTAAAAAATGCACAACTCATTTCAGCTCCGACCCGAGTAGATCAATTACTATTCTATGCATAATGCAAAAGGTTTCATCTCCCGCACGCCCTGTCTGGCGGGCGTGCCCAACCAGCGACCGACCGTTCCAACGCTTCCGGTACGACCCAGTCTTGTTGCAGTTATGCCATTTTATGATGGAAGCAGTGCAAATTACCTGTTTGTTTTTTTGTTTGTTTGATTTTTTTCCAAAGTGCCGAGTTGAAGTGAGATACAAATGGCAACTGTTGTGGGCAGATGGAAAGAGTCACCGATCAACGTCGGTATCAATGCATGAAACAATAACGCGAAGAAATCGATCTGTTTGAATTGTCGGATTGAGATGAAAGAAAAATAAAGTGTTTAATAATTGTTGCCATTATAGTTTGTCCTTCTCACCGCACTGGACAGAGAAGAATCTCTCCATTTCACACAGGAACCGTCTCATATTGCAGTGTACCTGATTAAAAGGTACAGATAAAATAAAAATTAGGCGAACAAGTAAGTTCTGACGCGATTTCCTCGATCTCGATTTTTTAATTAAATTTGTTTAATACATTATATGTTGAGTTGTTTGCTCATAGATAGGGTATAAAACAAAATAACACATTTAATGAGTGAATTTTGTCATGCAAATTGCGTACCTTGGAGGCGTTGAATCAACGTACAACCATAAAAACCGCCTACAAGTATGCAATCATGCATGATGAAATCACCTTTTCGCTACCGTGTACCCAGCGTAAGTTCAAACAACCAATTTTGCACAACCCAAAGCAAACGAAAGCCCTGTTGTATACATTCCCGCAGGTTTGCACAAACATTGGTCAGCACGAGGAGAACATCGGGATTTATGACAATTTCGGGAACCACCGGCATGGGCAAAGGTGGCATCATTTACCTTCCACTGGTTGTGTTGTGATTCAGCTCTTGCGCCTATTTATTTATTCGCGCTACGAGCTGCTGCACTGAAACAAATAAATAAATAAACACCACGCGACGCTTCACGACAACAATCGTCCCGGTTCGTGCGCTGCTGATCATTATTGCGAGTGCTGCTGGAGTTTAAATTTCATTTTGTTTTAATGTTGTTTGTCGCATTCACCACAATTTCCAACCGATTGCATCGAGTGCCACTGTTGTGAAAAGAGTTCTTCGTTGTTTTAGTGTTGTGTCTTTATTGTCCACTTTATATCCCTAATATGATATGCTCCCTTGGGTGGGATGTTATCAGTGCAGAATCGTATGAACTCATCCATGTTGACCAGTTTGTTCGGTTATTCCGCAACTTTTGTTAAGCAAACAAGGTTTCACACTAATGAAAATAGTACAGCCATCAAATACAAGTCCCTACTGGTGACATTTCTACACAACAAAAAACAACGAACAAACCCCACCTACCTGTGGTGCTTATGCCCATCGTTTAAAAAGCAATATTGGAACTTTAGAATCAACAAACCTTGGGTCTCTTCCGTGGATGCGGTTGCACTAGAGACTGCAGCACCAAGTTCGATGTGGTAGTTGAGAAAACAATTTTACACCATCGTGCTTTACCTCACTACTCTCGCTACTCAAACTCAGTACTAGTTCGATTGATTACAAATCCATCCCGCCATTAGGGTTACTGAGCATGGCAGAAGCACAAACCTGCCACGGTGGAAACTATTTCAATTATTTCTTGTTTTGCCCGGTCCGAAACCGGACCATCAAATTTTGATTACAAAATACGAACTGAAGTGTCCATTCCGGCATTACCAATTGTTTATTGAGTTGGAAATTGTGTTAATAAGGCTACCTTTTGCTGGGTCTCCGAATCTCTCCAGCTGGTGGTAAACTATCATCCCGAAAGTTCGCTTTTCCGTCAGCAGTTACAAACAGCCGCAACTTATCGGTGCATTATTTGCTCAATTCTTGTCCCGGGGCCAGCTCCATTTACGTCGAGAACGTGATCGAAACGAGGAAATAACTTCGGTGATACGGCCGCAACTTTGTTTGGGACCTAGGATTTATCGGACCATTTGTTGACCACTGGTGATTCAAATGCGCTGGATACCTGAGTTCGTGCCATATTTCTTGCACTGTCCATTAGACGACAATTGATGGGTTTGCATCTCTTTCCTTTGGTTTACCCAAAGGCGTAGATATTGAAACAACAACTTCATTTTGTTTCGCTAGAAATGTTTACCAGCTAGCTTTCGTTAACTTAAATTAAAGGGAAATTAAAGGAAAATTCATGTTGAAATTCAACAGAAATGTTACTGTAAGATGTAATTGAAACGCCTAAAGTTATGCAACCGACAGGACAAAATCGTCTTTCTTCTAATCAATTATATTTTGCGTGCGTTTTATTCAGCGTCGTCTACTTGCGTACGAAATCGGAATCGTTAGTGACGCTGATCAACGAAATTTGCCTTGTTGCCAAGCAGTCAATAAGCAACGGAGCAACGTTTCTTTTGCCGAAAATAGTCCCAAAGCGCAGTTGTTATCGCTCCGTGTAATCATTATTTGTGCGACAACCATTAGGGATGATTTGTTTATCATTTCCTTCCACGGAAAGACGAGTACTACGAGCCAAATAAAAATTTATATAATCAACCTAAACGTGGAGCAGCTCGCAGAAATACGCAAACAAAAATTCCATCGCCACCCTACGAACTCTGCCCGACAGTATAAATCATGTCAAACGATCGGCATAAACACTTCGCCGGATTAGACGGCCAATAAAGTAGCATCGAAGGCGGGATCGGGATCGTTGTCCGTATGTCTCAATTTATTTAATCGTGCGGATTAATCCCAAAACGGTCGCTTAATGGTTCCTCAAATTTGCCGAAACCCATCGAACAGTCCGTGTCCGTTGTGGATGCATACGGAACAAGGCGAAGACGACCGCCCATCGACGTACAATTTGTCTGCAGCCGAGCAGAGTCGAATTGACGTGCCTGGGTGAATGGCATTGAAGTTTTTTTGTGGATGGCAACCACACGGCAACAAACGAGAGCACAACGATAAATCATCAAATAAATGCATAACCACAGCATAGCGCAGCATGGACGAGATGAAATGCGATCGTTTTTAAGCACTTTGGCAGATCAAGAAGAGCGCGCACGATTCATCCATATTTTATTTACAATCAGCTATCAGCGTGTGCCTGGTAGTTAGAGCGCCAGCGAACGGTTGGCTGGGTAAGATGGCAGCGTTGTGTATATTTTATCACCCATGTTTTCCACCAACAAGTACCGGGACGAAAGGACATCAACGAGGAAGGAACCCATTGCATCAGTCACTTGGCAGAAAAGGCGACCAGCGTGCCCGGTGAAGTAAACATCATTCAGTGCGCCCATAACTCTACCCATCATCTTCACTTTGCCAGTGATCATCATATACCGGAATATCGCACTCATGGCAACGACTCCGTCCAGGACACACGTACTTGGTAATGCATGCGAGCAAGTATGTCACACACCAACAAGCGCGACAGCGAACGCCAGAAGAATGTGTGCTAGAAAGCAAATGGTTCTCACTGCTGAAGGAACCATGCACGTAATATCGGGTGGGAAGCAACAACAACAAAAAAAAAGAAACCATCCCAAAAAGGACTGACTTCCTTCCGTTCGAGGTTCGATTTAAAACATTTCATCTTAATGCTTTTCCCTTTTCACCGATTCGCTGGAAATGGTTCGCCCGCGGTACAGCGCACAGTGCTTATGTAGCAACACCCCACACGTATGTGGAAACGGAAAAGCGGCAGCATTCTTATGGCTTTTAGTGCAGACCCACTCATGCTCGTGTGCTTATGCCCGGGAATGGATTCCTTGAGCGATTCATTCTTTTTTTCATTTTTGCTCTCTTGCCATGCTTTCCACACATCCGGAATTCTCTGTTATGATCATTATGGTTGCTATTGCTATTGCTTCCACCGTCTGTTACGGTTGCCGGCTGGTTTCCCGGGGTCGGGCAAGGAGTTGGCATGCCCATTAGCATCATTTTGACGATATGAAGCAATTGCGTTCGTTGTTGAAGAAGACAGGCACAGGAGCGCATTAAAATGGCCGCTTGTCAGACGCCGGTTGTGGCTAATGTCATCGCGGTGTATCGTCGTCCGTACAGCGTCAAGTTCCCCTGTAGGTGTACACATTTATCTTCCAGACTTGCCCGGTGGACGGTTTCTGGGGAAGACTTCTAGTCTCCTCCCGGGGATGGAAGGCAACCGCCGGTATGTACCCATGCCGACATTACCCTCTAATGCAGTTACCGTCGTCGTTGCGAGATTCACCCACTGACTACGGAGAAAGTAATTGAGCAGAAATTGAGAACGTTTGCCCATCCGAAGCAGAACCGATATGAAGTACTTTGGACGCAAGTGTACCGTAAACGCCGCTGCGCAGCTGAACCGCTCGTCTACTGGCGCGTTCTACCATGTCCAAGACACTCAACTTCTGCCGTACTCCATCAGCGGCAGAGCTTTCTCGGGCGGGAAGGATTGTGCCATTTGCAGAACACCGGCTGCCATCGATCCATGACTCGCACTCCGACGCTATGATGAAGCGGAATCCTAGAAATAAACTGCCCCGAAAAGGGACAACGGTGGGGCCAGCGGCGAGGCAGCGACGGTTGGAAGGCGGATGTTCACTTCAATTTCACTAATTTATGGCCATTTCTGCTCCCTGCCTGGAGCTTGGACGGTGCTTCCGACCATCGGACGGTCCTATCGATCGTCCGGAGCACGCTCACGGCACCGAGCCACGGCCAGCAATTGGAAACGTTTCTTCACTTCAGCCCAACCGGCTGGGCGTAACAAATATATCTTATTTTAATCAGTTTTGCTCCTCGCGCGCGAACTCATTGATTCTCGCTTCTGGTGTGGCTGTCTCTGCCTCCCCCCCGGGGCATCCGTATCCGCATCGGCTTCGTACGATGGACCCCTCAATGGCACCAGACCAATGGGGCAGGTTGTGAGATGGCGATGGTTGGCTGAAGCTGGAAACAACATTTCCAATATTGTTTTCGACATTTCCCTTCCAATATATCAATTGGCCGGTTCGGGTGCGGGACGTGAGCTGTCCCGGGGCTTTTATTTTCGGACGGCTCAACTCGTCCGAATCCGGAGTGTGGAAAGTATGCTTTCTCGGCTGTGCCATTGTGCCGTGAACAAGGCGAAGGCTACTCTGATCGAGAACCATTTCCTGTGCGAATGCTTTAGCTCTTCCGGGGGCCATTTCGGTTCGGTCGTGATTGTATGTGTGTGCGGGTGAAAGGATACATTGGGAAACGGATATAAATGGTAATCGAAGTGATTGTCTGAACCCACCAGACATTCACCAGACACTTAATTATTGTGATGATTTTATTTTTTTCCGATACCAATGATAAAAAATAAAGTTGTAGTACTAGTTTCGTTAACAATTCGATTAATCGGTTCAAAAGAACAAGGTTCAATTTTATCGCCTGGTTAATGGAGTAACTGCGTAGCATACATGTAGCATTTTGCGCTGATACGCTGGAGGTGGTGAGTTCAAATCCTCATCTCATCAACTATTCCGTTAGTGAGTATCTTTTTCCAACACTGAGCTACATCATTCAATCTTAAACCGTTCCCGAGCAAAAAGAAGAACTCTTATTAGCTAGCTGGTTAAGCAGCAGAAGCTAGTATAGCCTAGCGCTCGCTATATAAAAATCATGACAATTGAAAATAGATTTAAATTCACAATCTTTTCTTTTTTCCCCCAGTAAAATACACACTTTCACACACTAGAGAGCTGATCGTTTTTCTACGTGTGCGATAGCGTCGGAAATCTTCTCGAGTCCAGCTTTTTTCTTTAAAAAAAAGGAGTTTGCAGAAGCAGAAGCAACGTCTTGTCGGCCGGAAATCTTGTTCCATATTCAGCTCACTCGCCGTGCTAAATTTCCTGCCCGACTTCCGGTCAATGCGAAAATCATAGAATAAAATGGAGCTCCACCGAAACGGGTAGCGTTTTTCGCGAGAGCCAAGTCCTCTGCTTCATTGTTAGTCGTTCGTGCTCATAGCGGCCTGCACAGCTTCATTTCGTATTCATAAAGGCCAACGCAGGACTGTCCTCGGCGGGGAAAACCGTCCGATAATAAGCTTTCCATACTATTTCAAAGGCCTGCCGACATTCTGGTAGAATCTTCGCGACTGCCAGCTGAACGTTCCGGTCGTGCTTGAAGCGCGCACGGTGCTCCGGTTGGACCAACGACGGAGTCCGATCTTTGGAATTGCCCCATGGAGCATTCGTACGATTGTGTGCTGCGGGCGATTTTGTGCCAAACGAACGTCCACGAACGCCACGGAAAGAATGCAGATCCTATTTCAATCTTTCGGCCATATTCCGGTCAACTTATGAAACCGGCTGGTTCAAATGGTGAGCATCACTATTGGGTGGGAGTCATAGCCATAGCAACATGAAGAGAAACCGCCAGGAAACGCTTCTTGCGCGTACGCAAGCTTTTGTGTGGGTTGGGAGGCAGATGATTTCCTGCACCCTTCGAGCTGATTTCCTTTCAGGCAGAAGGAGTTTTCCGTTTGCTTTTCATGTAGCAAAGCTATAGAAACGGACTTCCTCTTTTGTCAGCGTACTACCCTTCTGCTGTACTAGCCTGTACCTTTAAGTCTTCAAAGACTTTTTTGGGGTTCGGGTTTCCGCCCACGGTTCGGTGCGATTGTTTGCATAGGCCAACCAAAGCCGAGCATTACTATCCTTCCGGACTTTAGCACACCGTGTCGTCGGCCGAACCAAGGGAACTCTTCTGTATGGTGTGTAGCTTCGTTGTACTACACCTGGACGGTCGTTCAGCAATACCCGAAGAACACAAGGCTTTCCTTCATAGAGCAACGAGTTAGAGCGCTCGCGGCCAGCAATAAAATAATAATGTATGTAATCCCCGAAAAAAAGGGTTTTTGTTCTGTGCCGTCCGATAAATAAAGTGGCCAAAAGCAGACCCGCGTGCTGCTTCGTCTACGTACCGAGCCCACGTACCGATACTATTGGCCCACGAAAGTTTTATCGTCTGAGTGGCTGCGAAATAAACAAACGCCACATAAGGACGGGAAGATGCGACCAGGCGGAGCTTGTTTGTACGGGCGCTCGGTTGCCTTTTAATAAAGATATCCCAGCCCAAGACGGACTGCAATTATGCTGAAAGGGTACTAAAATTGCCGCTTCGTTTCGCTTATCCTTGATTGAAGCGAGGGCAACAGCGTGTATTGAAATGTTATCAATTACGCTAATAGGCGAGCGCATCCTCACCATGGCTCGATACAAGCCCGCCTGGCGGAATCGGTCGGAATGGTACGCGTTTGAAGTGAATTTTCTATTTCGCTTCTTTTATTTTCCACCTCGAGTGGCCCTGCTCCACTGGGTGGGCTAAATGGGACCATAAACAACCGACCGCTCATGCTTAAAAAGCCAGATAAGAAACTTTACACCGTGCTTTCGGTGTGGTAAGCACTAGTTTTGCTACCTATTTATTACGAGCCATTAGCGCCGCGAGCCCTTTTTTTTGCGTGCGAGGCAAAGGATGGCAACGTTTGGGCCAACATTCGTAACCGATCATCGGTAAACGATTGCAACGGGCGCTTCGAAGAAGTCGTTAGCGGTGTCGTAAACACTGAGAAACGTTTTCGCCTCCGAAGCACTGCTGAAGAAATTGGCAGACGGCAAACATCGTACCTTTTCGGGCAGCTGGTTAAAGTGAGCATAAAATTTTAAAGTGCCAGCGTCGTTGAACTTGTGTAAAGTGTCCGGTAGTAAGATAGGTTGGATTTATTCTTGCTATAAACAATTTAAATGATTCGATAATCATTCTATCGGAAATTATTATCAAAAAAGCATGAAGTTGTCATCGATTTATCTGCATTTCAATTCCCGGCGAACTTATTTGCTAGGCTTCGAACGAAAGAAGTTTGTAATGCAAATTGCATATATTTAGGCGTGGCTCTAAAAGTTTGCTCTAAGTGTCTTTTTTTTATTTTTTTATAAAATCATTTTCTGCATGAATGCATCGTACTATTTCCATGATAATTCACGAAAACGTTCCTAAACGAGTATGCAAATTGATCCTCTAAACTGAATAAATTGAAGCTCCCGTTGATATTAATCATATGATTGAGAAAGTTCTTGGAACTGTAGCACTATCATTAATTTTCAGTTGTTATGTTAACTAATTGAAAACAATTACCTTAATCAGTTTCCGTGTAATGCGTTTTTTTTTTCATTTGCTTTCATATCAGAATGTGAATGAGGGTACATGTGCAAAGTATAATTTAAAGTTGAAAATGTACTTTACACATAGTGTGGAATTTGCATTTTCATATAACAAGCTAACTGATTTGCAGTGCTTTACGCTTTTGTTTGGTTTCCAGAATTGGAAATGAATTATTTTATTTTAGCACGCTATTGTACGTGGCATGTACGCCTAAATGTATGCAATCAGCGTATTACAGAAATTCCATCGACAGAATCCTCATCAATAGCCATTCTTTAGTGTAGTGTAACCAAAAGCAAACAAAAAAAACACACACACACACACAGCTGAATGCATTACCACAAAATCCACTCGGCAAAATTCGCTTACTATCGAGATAACTCACTTTTCCATCGATTCACACAAACCGAAATGCCGGCAGTCAGGTTTTTTTTCATCCATCCATCCCAAATACATGCACACATACGCTAGTGTACCGCTCGGTAATTGGAAGTGATCGGAGTGGTAATTGGGCCAAGTGGCAACGAGAAGATACTTAATTCAAAAGTCATTATCGTATGCACATAAAACTTCCCCAATAGCAGTGGAATGGAAGCAAAGGGGAGAGCGGGAAGGAACAGGTGCTTCTGTAATGAGGCTCCCATCGGAAGTTCCTAAGCACTTCCGGCAGCAGCAGTTAGTTGGTGTGATCTGGCTGGATTGTGAAATCCTGGCAACGGGCTGGATAGGGAAAGCGGAAAGGCAAGGAGCATATACACACACACTCACAAAACCGTGCACATACAGTGTCACAAATGCCGTGGGAAATTAACCACACGCCGGTGGCTCAATCGCCTGCGAGCGCAAAGCTTGCCGGCAGCTTTTTTCACTCCAAACCGAAAATTCCGTCCGAAGCAATAAATTACTGAATTCGAAGTAAATAAAGCTTAAATGAAATAATTTTCAACCCCCTCCCCCTCGCGCTTCCACCGGGCATCTTCCGCTTCCCCAGCAGCACATCACTACTATCTACACACAACTAACTAATACCGAATTAGTTTCCATCACCAGCCCTTTTGGCGTGCTGTAATCACGCGAATAAATAAAATTTATTCCAACACAATTTATTTGCTAAAAACTTTGTCCGCTGCCGCATTCGTACTTCCGGCGCGCTCCAATTCAACCAACGCTGCAAACGATGCGTAACGCAACGAGCCTTACAGGCGTTATGGTTGGTAGCGTGAGGTTTACAACAGCGCCACCACAGCTAATATGGTGTATGTCCCCACTTTGCCTAATCTCATGCCGCACCGAGCAAACTCTAATCAATAATTTGGGCCGACGTTGCTGTAAGCTGCAGCGAGTGAGGTCCTAGGCATTCCGTTCTGGTACGTCACAGTATGGTGTGTACCAGAGCCAGAGCACAACCCGAAAGGCCTCCTTTTCGCAAAACCCGCCCGGAAGCCGCATAATTTTAATTCAATCTAGAACCAAGCTTGCACGAGCACTTTTCCGAGGGAGCTTTTTAGGTGGGACAAGAGGGATGGGGACGGAAACAGAGAGACGAGATTGCAAAATTCCCACCCACTCCCTTAGCAAACGGTGGACGGATGGGTGGGTGGGGGGAGGGGGGGGCGACCGGAGGGGTGGTGACAGGCTGACGGCTTGCACAATTTAGCGACTACCTCGATAAATAATTAAACATGCTAATAAACTTTTCCAATAATTCGTCAGCAACAACGAGCTCCCGGCGAAGGGCGACACAGGTACGAAAGGAAGAACGCAAGGGACCCGGACCAGACTGCTTTCCCTAATATCGACCACCTGTTTTCCGGGAACATTCACGTCCCACTCAACGTTCGATCGCGTTCAGCTAATCGAAAGACTGATGATGGAAAAGTTATTACCGGTTGTTAAAGGATCCACCGGCACGCGGCACGAAACCAACGAATCGTTTGCCGGTCGTGCCGGTGACTTCGTAAGGGCCGCCGTGGCCGTGGCGGATAAGGGAAACAGTTCCCAAATTTTATGAAGCAATTCGAATATTTGCATCCCGTGACAAACCCGTGGCAAAGATGGGAAAGATGAAAATAAAATAAATATTGGTGCACTGACCGGCACCGGGGAAATGGGGTGTGCGCGATGCGAGTTCAAACAGTACAGAATGCAAAATTAACGACCTACTAAACAACGAGCCATGCCCGCCAATACACTGGCGTTCGATAATGAACGGCACAATTTGTCAATTTATTAGCGTGAACAGAGCGTTAAAATGTTGCACGCGATGCATTATGCTTCTTTTTTGTTTTTTTTTTTGTTGCTGTTGCACAATAAGTGCATCCGTTAATGAACCTTAATTAAAGATTCTCCGCTGATGATAAATTAGCAATTCACTGTGTGCATAAACACGGTTTGTACATGCGCAATACAATAGAAGGGCAATAAGTGTCATTTACGCTCATTAAGATGACAATCGTAGGTTGTCAGCGTTTTAATTAAATTTACTTAAATCGTTTCCATTTGTCGTATACTTCTTCTGTGCGTGTGGGTGTGTATTTTCTCTCTCTCTCTCTCTCTCTCTCTCTCTCTCTTTCTCTCTCTCTCTCTATCTTTCTCTCTATCTAGAATGAGCTCGAGAATTGTCTCGGTATCATTTACAAGTTCATGGTTGAACGATATGCCGGCGTTTTTATCACTCTATTTATCCACCGTGAACGGGTTGTTACTATCTTGACATAACCGTGTGACACAATCTTGTCTATTGTTTGTTAACGAGCGCCGTTGGCGGTTTTACTGAGACACGTGCACACGAACGATGTAGTAATCGCATCCGTCATTATCATTTGTCTGTGGGTCTGATTACTTCAAGTGTCTTGCTCTACTATTTACCCTTTACGAAGCTTGATTAGAGACTTGAAAGAAAGAATGATCCAGCCCCTTGAAGCTGGTGAGTCGGTGAGTGCTTTGTCGTTCAATCCGCGTTAATTAATGTTGACATTTAACATCGTATCAAATAATTGTTTATAAATGTACTAGCAAAGTTTCATTTGTGTAGCAATATGCAGTCGTTAGAAGCTCGCGTTCCGATAAGCAATAAATTAACTAATATTACTGTCCCCATCCCCATAACGGTTGCATGATCAGAAATGAGAAATTCCTAATCAATAACTCATAACGGAATGTGCGTAATGAGAAATGAGCGTCGTGGTGTTCTTCTCACTCATTCGTTTTGCTCACCTATTTCATTCATTTTCTCACTATCAACAGATAACGCGATAATGAGCTGTCTATTGGTGTCTTAAATGATGCTCTAAAACAAGCTGTGATTTTGATTTGGTATCGGTTCGTTACACCGAGTAATATTCGTTATTCTCCCACACCCACGTGCTTCCGAATTAATATTGTAATCTACATACCAGTAAAAACCTGTTAAAGCGTAATGTCATGCCGAACGGTGTAGCAATGTGATGCAACAATGCACATTTCGCAGTGCATCATTGGAGCGGCGACAACCATAGTAACTAACACTACACAATTCGAAAGCATCTGATCGTTACCCATCAATGGATACAACGCACAACACAACACACAAAAAAAAAACAAATACACAATTCGATCGTGCTCAAACTCCGTCAAACCGGTCATGCGCCGTCACGCATACACATACCCTACACGGCCTCGTGTATCAAACACGCGATCAAAACACAACACGCACTCACTCGGGGGTCGCTTTGCAAGCACGCCACGCACACACGATATGACCTACAAAGCTTCCAGAAATATGTCGTTGCCACAAAAAAAATGCGACACACGAAATTGACTACCTTTTACCGAAATAAAAACACTTTACAATTGCTTACTTCTGTTACGCAAAACGTACACACGGATCGATCGAAGATGGAGACAAATCATCCATCCAAGCTACCGCGGATGCTGATCGTGAAGTGACCGGTGAGAAACTCGCTCCAACAAACCGTAGCGTGAAGCGTAGCGCTACACAAGAGTAAACGACATAGCGCTCTCACTCGCTCTCACGATTGTGTACAATCTGTTTCAGCGCTTCTCAAGCTGTTATTCTGCGTTGAAATCCGTACAATTTCTCGCTAGCGAAACTATGAGAGCATTTCCAAGACGACTGGTTTTAATAGAATTGCGGCTTCTTGATGGGCGAAAAGGAACGTCAAAACATCGTTAGTAAAACTCATCTCACCACGGAATTAGATGCGCGAGTCATAATGATTATATGATGCGTATAGCACCGTGAGCAGCGTAGTGAAGATTCTACTGCGTTATCACCCACCGCTGCTCCGTAATAAATGTGTTTCATTATTCTGGTTACGTTTTTATGACCGCGAAAACGAGGCAACAAAATCTTGCCACTCTGACAAATACCACCGCCAGGCGACATTAGCTCTGAGGCATTGGGGTTGTTAGTTTTATTTTTACGACGCTACGAAAATAGACACCGTGTCCCGTTTTCCCGGTTGTGATGATTTCCATGAAAACACTCAAAAATTTGTTGCTTGTACTGTTACTTGAACAAAAGTAAGCAGCTAAAGAGTTGTGTAAATAAGCACCCATTTGGTAAAGCACTACCAACTAATATTGCTGAAATTATTTTATTACGCCTCCCTCATCCAAGACAGCTTCCCTATGGTTACCTTGTCAAAGTAACGCTTGTCTCGGGCAAAACCGTTGACAGGCTCTGTCAAACGTTAGTTTACTGCAAAATCAATTTTCAGTTCAGTTGCGTTTCTGCTCCTTTGGGCAATGTCTGGTGCGGATTTGGCTAGAGTATTATTTTAGTGGACCGTGTTGATTGAAGCACTTCAAACAATCCAATCCATTCAGCTAACACGATTAAGTGCTGTATTTTTATGTCTTAAAAAATTGGGAATCCGTTCGCGGTGCGTCCGGGGCCACTAAAATTGCGTACCGATAGATGTGATGAAGAAGAGAACAAAATAACAAAAAAAAAAACCCCAAACAACGCTGTGCGACGGCTGTACGCAATCAAAACAAACCCAACTTGGTCGGCTAGCTGCAGGCAGGTTTGATTTTAATCTAATAAAATTGCTGCTTGCCTGAACATATTCCGGTCAGCAGTGCTAGGTGAGACAAGGGTTGCAAGCATTTCGACACGGGTGAAACGTATTTATTCTTCATTCTGTTTTTGCCACCAAAACTGTCATCCACAGCGGCAGAGAGAGATTCCCCAGCACTAAGTGCAAAGGACGCGGTAATCGGACGGTATAGTTTATCGGAGAGGAAAAATACGTGTTTCGTGCGTGTGTGAGGGTTGGACCCACAAGCCCCCCCCCCCCCCCCCCCCCCCCCCCCCCCCCCCCCCCCCCCCCCCCCCCCCCCACTATCCGAACGATTGCCACACCACGCCGACGAACGGAATAATGAACTCGAACTATGTAAAAAAGTGTACCGAGTTCTTGCAGAACATACCGGCCCACAAACCGGCCGCAACCAATATTGCTGCTGCCGGTGTTGTGGTTGCGCATACCGATCCTTCACACTCTAACCCCCCGCAGCAACCGCAATCGAAGACCGAACCGAACGACAACAGAGCGAGTAAAAAAGCATCCCGAAGGGGTCGCAATGTTGGCCGTGGTTTATGTGTGGGAGTGCGTCCCATTTGGCGTCACCCTGGTGCCGGTCCTGTTGCCGGGTTTGGCCGCCCTGTGGAGCGTACCCATTCGCCAACGCACACGGACAAGTTCGTCAGGTCTTGCTGTCCTTCACGCCGCCCAGACACATCACATCACGGACGTGGCCGGGTAGACTGCCGATGGGACGAGCAGGCCGGGCAACATCCTCCGACGCACGTTCCGCTGACACCGACGGACGGTGACACGATTGCGGACCCGATACAGGAAGGGCGAGGCGACGCAGATAACGTCAATCATCCGGATGGAATTGGACAGACGAACGTGCGAATGGCGGAGATACCGACGACAAATGGGGGTGGTACCGCAACGGGACACAATCGTCCGGCGGAGGAATGTCAGGATCGTCAACCGCTGTCCTGGTCCGGGATACTGTCCAAGGCTAGTCCTGCTCCAGCTGTCAGCGAACGAAAGGTAAAAATCTCACCTTCCTCCTCTTCCTTCTGTATGGTACGACTCTGCTTTACTGTCCAATCGTGAAAAATCTGAAAAAGGGGCCCGATACACGAAAAATGTCCTGCAGCTCTGTAACGAGATAACGATGATTTCGTTAACTGCTATTTCGGGAACCGTCGCCGGGAGAATACGACCGGGCGGGGGAGGATGTGAAGGATTTTTCTCAACCCCCTAAACCTCCACCTAACAACTTCGGTGTTATTTTCGGTGTGTCAAATATCCGGTACCGTACCATGTCGATCCCTTTCCACGGATGGTTTTCCAATTTTCAGATTCCGATCCACCTGGGAAGTGTAGTGGGCAGCCAAACCCAACCCGGAACAAAATCAATGTTCTGCAAAAGGACTTTGGCCAAAGGGATTAGCAGTGTTTGCTTGGGGATGAGCCGATGTTTTAGTACGACACTTTTTGGTCTGCCCTTCCACACACACACATACACACACCATTTTTGTTGTTGTTGTTGTTGTTAAAGAATCATCTTCCAGCTGCTGCTGTTAATCTACGCCAGGTACCTGTTCTATTTGTTTTGATTACGAAGCCATTTTTTGGCCACAGTAAAATGCTCTTTTACACGCGAATGATCCGGCGTTTTTGTCGTGGAATATGGAACGAATTTACAGCAAATTAGCGATGTTGTTTCGATATTTATTCGAAACTTTGCCCAACAAGTTCGGGATCAAGCTCTAGAGCACATAGAGTAAACTATGTGAACAACTATTCATATTGCTTTTTTTTTCTTTTTAGTGGCCATCAGCGTTGTTTAATGTTCAGCAACCCATCACGATGTGTCACGATAGAAAGAGAGTTTTGATGGCATTAAAAAGAACCAACCCGACCCTACCCACCATCATCTATCGTCTTTTTGTCCCGAATCGCTTGACAGGTGACATTAATCGATGTCAATATCTGTCTTACCGCTAAAAACTAATCAGGGCTCTTCTTGATCAACCTTCTACACCCCACACCCGTCCACGCCCTTGAACGAGAATGGGACATTTTCTTCTCGCTGATGAACCCGCCAGTGGAAAATGAGTCAGAACAGCACAGCGCGATGGCACGATTAAGCGATGCAACAACCAACAACAGTGATAGCGTTATTCATAATAATAATAATGAAAAATATTTACGCTCACCTTCACCGACAAGCGACCCTTGTCCGTGTCGGCTAACCTACGACGGGTGGCAAATGGCAAAGCTTTTACGCAAGGACCTAACGAAATCCCCTCCGGTCTCCACCCGGGAGGAGAGAAGGTTACGGGCGGATGATGATGGCTTCATTTTGGCCGGTTTCCACAATTAACATCGGTCACGGTCGGAAGGTTAATAATAATGCCTACTTAGTCCGGTTGCGTTCGTTCGTTCGGAAAAACATCGAACTGGCCTGGCTGGTAGCTTAACCGTGCTTAAATTCCACAAAAAGCTAAGGACGGTCCGCCATGCCGCTTAACGGCCAGGAGGGAGGAAACTCAATTTCCCGGAATTGCGTGAAAGTTAGAAGCACAACAATGAATGTGCACCGCTCTTCGAACGCGATCATTAATTTTGTGATGTCTGCGTTGTTGTTTTTTTGTGTGCTTGCTTTGTGTCTGCTCCTTATTATTTTTAGGTGTCATTATTGTTAAAAACAATGGCCTCCTGAATGGGTGGAGCGTAAACCTCAGGAAAATAGTCACCACCTAATCGTGATGCAGTAAACCGTGGACCCCTTCCCCCCAACCGCACTACCCCGTGGGTTGACATCGACAAATAGTTTTCAGAACCGACCGTTGCTCAACAGTTTACTGTCCTATCGGGCGCTTTGATCAATAGAAAACCATCACAATAAAAGGGAAACGCTTACGGTAAACAGCTTTGTGGGAAGAAAGGGTCGCTTACGAATAACTATTAATTTTCGTTTCATTGCATGTTCTACAAAACGGGACAATGGTCGGGGTCGTGCGGTTGGTTGGTTGGTTGTTGTTTTTTTTTACTGTTGCTTATTTACTTTACCCGAACCGGGTTTCAACCCGTTCACAGATTTCAATTAGCTTTTGTTTGCATTAAATTTGGCTGTATTTTTTCAACAACACCGGCTTGATAATTGGCTATTTGTTGTTGCTTAAATATGATTTACATTTTGCGGCTAACGTTTCACGCTGTATTGTGGGTGCTGCTTATTAGAACTCCCGGTGTGGCCGTTTCAGAAGCTAAACATTAAATCCCCTTTCGTACGGAGAAACCCAACACTCGACGGGGACATCCCGTAGAAACGATGCGAACAAATTGTGCTTACGAAAAAGCAATTCTTTACCGATCAGCTCAGCAGCAGCAGCAGCATCACCCTGCGCATGCATCTTTGCCCTGAAAGGTCCACACAGTACATTGCTGTCGTGTTGTGACACCACCACCACCCTTGTGGCGAGAGAAAATGGCAGTGTGCAAAATAATGAAAAAATAATTATATTGATTTCAATTTTCATTATAATATGCAAATCGCCCACATCCGGTGTTTGGCTCTCGGGTCGGGCTTTTGGGGTCGTTCGATCGGGCGCTCTGCTGCTGCTGCTGCTGTTTCTGCTATCCTTCCGTATGTGTTTGTGACCGGTGTGAGTGGCTACCGTACTGTAGGCACTCAACTTCAACAATGTGCGTCCTTACGGCGCATTCTGGACCGTGCTGGGGTAGAGATGTTGTTAGACTTCCTACTCGAACGCCCGAAAAACGCACTTCCAGCGTAGGATGAAGCATCCGTCTGCTCTCTCGAACCGGCAAACCACATCGCTAACCCTACCACAACCCATCGCCCGCACCCTTTCACCCTCATCGCGTCCCTGTCTAATGAGCGATGGATAATGCTGTGAGGCTTTAATTAGAGTTTAATGCAAGAATAACATCCATTGCTGGAGTGGATCCGGACCTCAACTTCTCCGCATTCGGGCCACCGGGTAGAAAGCACTCAGTGGGACAGGACACCGGACAGAAGTGGTCTATTCTGTGGCCGTAGCACCACGGGCTTTTGGGTTATATTTTCCAGCCATTACCGTGCTCGTGCTCGCATGCCCACCTGGGCCTTTGTACCGTACGACCTGCGAAAGACAACACCAACCACCTCCGATGAAACGAGCGAGAAAATTAGTTCCTCCGGTAAGGTTGAACAAGAAAAGGAATACAAAAAAGGAACAACCGGGAAACCCATTTTCGAGGACAATTTACTCGCGACACTTACGCTGTGTGTCGTGTCCCGTTCGTACGGTTGGACGCTTGTACGCCCCAGAGTGCCCTAAGACCTGTGATCGAACGGACACCAGCCGGTAAGCGGGTAACCTTTTAGCGCCGTGATGGGATTTTTCCTTGCATTAGAAACGAGACAAACATGACACCCCACCACCCTCAGTGACACCCCGCAGCGGGGGGAGGGGGTGTTGCATGTGGTGGGGGATTTAATTTTACTCTTTCCGATATTTAAATGCAGCGTGATTAACGCTTCTTCACACCCATGAGGATGCTTCCACGGCCGAGCCACCTTCTCTTAGTGACTTTTGTTTTGTGTGACCGTTTTTTGCTTTGTTCATTAGCAGCGCCGTCGTTCACTGTGAAGTGGGCGTGTGTGTTTGCAATCGGAAAAGAGCAACCGATTGTGATGAGGTTCTCATCCGTAACTAGCTCGAATTATCCCCGTAATGACGGATGTGTTAAGTGATTGTGTTTTGCTCATTTAAAGAGCACATTTCCATCGGGACAGATCTTTCGAATGATTTTCCAACTCATTGTGCTGCTTGTTTGGTGGTTTGTGATGGTAATTAAAATAGCAAATTAATATATATTAGCCAACATTTTAACTAATTTCCCTCTTTTCTCTGTTTGCTCGAATCTTTTTAGCTTTTAATCACATGATCAAGCTGGAAAGCTGGTTCACTAAGTGTGCACATACAGGGAAAATGGAAAACACAAGTTATTTGCGCAATTATCATTGGCTGCCTTTGTGAGACCACATTTATGAGCGGCATAAAACTAAACGTCGCCTTCCCATAGTCGGGATACCGATTTACGGCATTCCGAAAGAAAGGAACAAATCTTAAAGCATTTCTCCACCATTCCACACTCGATACAGGTTGAAATTTATCATCGAAATGGTTGGTTTTTTGGTTTATGGGAAAAGTTTCCGCTGCCGTGCGTCGGCAAAATCGATCGTTACAGTTGCAAACGTTCAAGAGCAGCAGGATAATTAAAAGCTTAAGCAGCATTTAAAAATGGCTCACGAGGTCATTAAATTTTTAGCTGCAGGAATGTCGCTCCGGCTGGTTGGCTGGTTGGTTGGTGTTCATAAAATTGGAGAAACATTTCCTTTCTTCCCCAGTGGTGTGGGGGGGGGGGGGAGGTACGGAACATGGATGAATTGTTCGTCCTCGAAACCCGTCTGCCTTCGAGCCACTGGCGGCGTCCTTTTTTGCACCCCCGAAGTAACTTCTGTTGTGCTTCCGTGCATCGGCACGCACCTTCCGCACTCCGTTGCTTGACACGCTGATGGAAGAATGTAAAAATACATAAAACAAACCACTAACTAACACCGCATGACACGCGGGAAAGGTAACACGTGCGGCACGGGCACGGGGCGGAAACTGTAACTGTGCGATCGGGAATGCAGATTAGCAGTCCCCTTGAGGAGGCGAGGGAAGGGGAAGTGGAAGGAAGGAAAGTGAAGGGGTTGACAGGGAAGGGGGCTCGCTAAATCGCTAAACTTTCTCCGCACCATTTTGCGACAGCCAAGGCGTGGCACATAAACCGAAACCGTAAACCCACCAACCGACACTTCCGTGTGCATCCAGCGGCTGGTCGGAGTCAGAGAGTCAAAAGTCAATTCTAATTAATTTTATGATTTTATTAAGCCCCTCGGTTAACTTCTGCACCATTAACAAGCGGGCAGCGGGAATGGTGGTTGCGGGTGAAAGTTTTTACTGTGTCAACCCCTTTTTGCTTGCAGTCCGATTTACATGGTGGAAAATGTTGCGTCGCCACTTGCGCCACTTCCTTTTGCAGCATTCTCTGGTGAATGGCAGTGGATGGTAACCCTGTACCGACCACTGCCAATGTGTGTCTGGCTATGTGTCTATGTGTGTCCCAAAGATGCGTGCAAAGAGCTTCCATTTATTAGGTAGTGGTCTGGTTTTATCACCTTCAAGTAATATGGTTACGAATGCCATCAGAAGCAATGCCATCTGGTGGAACCATTTCTTCCGTAGCTTTGCGTACTTATACGGCACTAGGCGGCGTGACCCAAGTGACTGATGAATGCTGTTATGGTATCATTATTTGCGCCATTGTTTTGTAGACTAGTAGGATGCATTTGGCATACAAATTGCCTATTTTTAGGCGCATCCTATTAGTATTATAGTTGGAAGATTGTCAAAAGCAGCTCTCCGTTATTACTGTCAGAAGTTACTTAACCTTTAAGCTTAAAGGGAGCTATTTTTTCTCTCCTGTATGCAGAAAATATTTTAAAATACATTAAAATGTAATTACTCCGCATGGATTTAAGTCGTGCCGTTGTTTTTTCCCCGTTGCAAACCGAGAGAACAAAAGAAATAAACTATAAATTAAATGAGCAAAACTTATGTTGGGCAGAAGGCACACGAATAATGATGCAAAAACAAAACAGAGTTTCGCTGGTCAACGGGGAGACGCTTATGTGAAGAAAGCAACCAGCGCAAGCGACTGCAAAAAATACAATGAAATATTAATTATGTAAAGTAGCTTTCAGAAGAATAAATTATTTGTACTTAATCAACGACGCTACGGAATGACTCGGCAACGCCAACCGACTGACCAGCGGTCGAAAGAAGAAAAAAAAACACACACACAACAAAAGGGGTCGGAAAGGGAGAAAAAAGAACACTTCCTGTCCTTTAGCGGACGGTGAACATCCTCACCAAGTGTGAGTCAGAGAAAGAAAATAAATTTAAAAAAAGCGAACAAACCCCAGACCAGTGACAAAAATGTATGACCACGACGTCCTGGCGAATGACGAAACGGATGTTAAGGAAGCGTCCGTCCACCAAGCGACCGGGACCGATTTTTGTTTTCATGCGTTTGTTTTTTTATCAATTTCTTTGTCCCATTGGCAGTGACCAGCAGTGACCAAACACCGGTGCGATGATAATGAGTAAATGAATTATTAGCCGTTGATGCTCACGTTATATTTTATAAATTTTTTGTTGTTGTTAAAGGTACCCTTTTGTCGAACGTCAGATGGCACCCACTGGGCGCGGTACCATATACACCACAGCTTCAGATTTTTAAAGCACTACACTACGTGTGCTTTTGGTGGCCGACCCATCTGACCTCGCTCGCAAACACGGACAGGCGGACAGTGCGCTGACGTTTGTGGCTATTAACGTGTCAGCGTAAAAATATGGCTCACGGGCGTTGTACAACCCGTCCTTTTTTTCTCTTTCTCTCTCCCTCTCTCTCTCTCTCACTTTCCCGGCTTCCTTGTGTGGATTCATTTCCGAGGACGCGCTCAAAATGGTCCGACCGATGATTGGTTTCGTGTTTCTACGGCTACCGGCTCAAGTGGGCGGAATGGAACTTGATTTCGTAGTTAAAATATTTAAAAATAATTGATTTATCGATTTATCGGTTCACTGCAACTCGACACAACGTCCGCTTGCCGGTGCGGAGAGAGAGAGAGAGAGATATCGTGTCGATGGGTTCGCTGATTGCACCGCTCGAAAGGCTGCCAAACCATGCAGCTCGTGGTGCGCGAAAATCGGGAATAGAGGGAAAATATATAAAACAACTTTATCACAACAACATTGCAGACAAAATAAGCACATTCGCTTAGCTCTATTTCGTAAACTTTTGCCGAAGCAAAACGATGCAAGTTTTGCCGTGCTGCGTTGGACAGTTACTGCCACATCAGTGTCCCAAAGTATGGTGGAACGCCTTATATATATATATATATATATGTGTGTGTGTAGGAGGTAATTTAGTCTTTTAGAACAAGTTTTGGGCCATTGGCACCCTCGAAAGTACCTGAGATAATATATTTCTAAAGTTTCTGCGGATGGTTAGCTCCACTTGTGCGCACGTTGTTTACGTTTATTGGGGAGCTCTACTGCAGGCGAGCTATCCTTGCAGGAGTGGAGGATGTTTATTAAGCATTTTTCATATAAGGAACATATTCTGCCAGCAAATCGGTGCAGACTATGAATCACAGTTGTGTATTCTGTTCTTCAAATCACGAGAACCTCAAAGTTCTTGCAATATTTTACACCACCCGGGCTTCGACGGTGCGTGGCGCACGTGAAATGGCTGACCAACAAAGTATAAAGAAGTTAATTTGCGATGCAAATTGCATTACTTTAGGCGTTTCCGTTTTTATCTCTAAAGCTTTCGAAATGCTCACTTCATGTTGACCAAATCCATGGAATCTGCTTGCTAAAATTAGCAAAATGTTTATACGATCCGGATGTTATTTGCTCAAATCGTACACTAATGAGGATTTCAGTGATCTTTGAGACAGACAGAATTAGACCTTATCAAGTCCTTATCAATGTTTATTCTACAAAGACATCAAGCAATTGATTTGTAGTTATACTGTGTAAAGTACAGCGCAGTTTAAACTCTCTTTATTGTGCTCTTTAATGTACAGCAGTTTTCGGTAGTGTTGCACGATTAAGTACCTGCCAAGCACCTCAACAGTCAATCGATCGATCGCAAATGTAGAAAGTATGAAAGAAGGAACGTTGCTCTATTCGCATACACAAACATGCACACATGCCCCGGGGATGTTGTTTCATGTTGCTGCAGTTCGGAGGGAACGCTGTGTACACACACGCGCGTGTGTGTGTGTGTTTGGGTGTGTGGGAGTGCGTTGAATGTGGAATCGACGTGTAGAACATTAGGCCTAGGGGTTTCCTACTGCGCACAGCCTTGCGAAACTCACCGGGAGCTTTGGCCCGGACTATGGCCCGGGTACTAAATTATGTAAACGACTTCAGGAAAACTATTACCATTCCAAAATATGAAACATCCTACATTTCGGTGGGTGGGGTTAGAACGTAACGTTTGGCCTTGCTTTTGGGTTCGGGTAAAATCCGGACCACAGTGAACCGAACTTGAAACGTCGGCAATACATACCGTCTGCCAGAACCAACGGTACGGAGGAAGTTGGCCTCGTACGCCGGCAATCGATAAACATTTATCATCCCTTCGACCGTGTTCCGGTGGCAAACTTTGGTGCCGTTCGGTTCTGCCTCTCAACAGCAACAACAGCAACAACATCAAGTTCGATTCACGCACCCCAATTCCGCACGAAACCTTGAGGAACTTGAATGGAACAAACCCGAGGGATATTGTAGCCCCAGGCGGCGTGTGGAACACTCCCTCCCGAGCCGAGCCAAGAGCCATGAGCCCGGGCTAGAGTGAGCTCTAAATCAGTCCTCTTCTTGCTTCCACTCAAGCCGGAAGCAAGCATCAACAAGCGCTACACTTACTCCATCCTGGCCATCCTTTTTGGGTCTCGGAGTGTGGAGTCCAACAAATCCTCCTCCGGATCTGCCGAGCCGGTTTGCTTCCAGCACACTCCTCGATTCAGCTCGGATCGTGAAGTGGAAGCGGCACAAGTTCGGCGTTGTTTTCCACACGTGGCACGGAGACCAGGGATGAGCTTCGCGAAAGTTTCTGCGAAAAAGTTATCACTTTGTGTCAATATTCGAAGCATGTCGGTGGATTCAGATGGATTCGGAAGCAGGTGATGGCGGCGATGGGATAAGGGAACCTCTGCCTCGGCTCTGCTGAATATGCTCGTGCATCGGCTACTCGTGATTGCACGTGTGTCACGATGGTACTTTAGCCCGGAAACCCATCACTGTGCGGCACCCTAATCTTCGACGCTCGAGGACCTGCTACAAAGAAGCGTAGCGTAGTGTGCATGT